>OZ038506.1:71096701-71424201 GCA_964036315.1 Acanthosepion esculentum
TAGGTTTCATCTAACCGGATCTTCAGCTGGCTAAAGATGAAATGACATGGAACAGTATTTATTGATAAAACCACTAAAAACTAATTAGCATAAAACCTCATTACAAAAAAAAAAAAAATATATATATATATATATATATATATATATATATATATATATATATATATAATATATGGATAAAATAACTGAAAAAAAAAGTGTTTTTTTTTTTTTGCGAAAGTATTTATTTACGTGTTTTTATATATATTTAATATTTCAAACCACCTCGGTCCTTCCTCAGAAATTAATTGAATTATTGTATTACTGTATTTGGGAGTTTGTTTACAGCGTTCGTCGTTAGACGCGGACGTCACGTGATGTGGAATGCAACTATGTTTCAATTCTTTAACGTAAATATAACGATAGTATTATGTTGTTTAAAAAGGTTTTTTAACTATATCTAAAGAAATTTTTTAACTATTGAAATATTTATACAGATTTAAAACACCCAAGTCTTTGTTTAACCCTAGTTTATATGTTTTTATTTTATAGTAATTTGCATATATATATATATATATATATATATATGCAAATTACTATAAAATTACATAGTATAGTAATAACATTGTTGGACAAAATTCTTTGCTTTCACAAAATGAGTAAATATATTTATATTAATATTACCCTAAGAGAAATACCAGCAATATAATCTTTATTCAGTTGTAAATTTTATTCCATATTATTTGATAATAATCTGCAATTGTATGCTGTAAAATTTAAGTGTCAAGTGATTATTAATAGTCAAGAAAACAATATACCAATCTTTGAATTGTGCATATATGTGTGTGTGTGTGTGTGTGTGTGTGTGTGAGAGATGGGGGTGGAAGAGGAAGATTCAAAGGAAATTGATAAGAGTTAAAAAATTAAACAGGAGATGTGAAAAAAAACATGAAAATAAAAATCTGAAACAAATCTACCAGAAAAAATACATTTAAATAAATTTTTAATAAAAAATATTAAAAATTTAAAAAATATAAAAGTAAAATTTACTTTTTAAAATTTGATAATCAAATAAAATTTATCAAATTTATTATTTACTAAATGATTATTAGAATTTAAAGTAAATCATATTTGACAATATATTAGAAAACTAGCTAAAATTTAGGAATTTGATTTTTATATTGTAATCTTGTAATTGTTGATATTGTAACATCCACATATATAAAATATATGTATATTGCATATATAATTATATTAAAAGTTACTATATTTATAGTGGAAGGATGTTCAATATTTGGGATAGAGTATTTGTAGACATATGAATATGGATATAGATATCAATATTGCATGAAGACTGGCAGTTTCATGCCTTAAACATTAGAGCATCTGATGATTGCTTAAGTTGCAAAACTGACAAGTCATCATGCAGCATTGATTTCTATACCTATTATGTATATAGGTGCACAAGTATTTAACACTTCACAAAGTGCATAGAAAACTTATAATGATCCTAGACAGAGCAAACATACTAATTCAAGGCAGAAGTACTGATCCATGCATAAATCATAACAATTTTTGATGGGTACTATACAACTCTAAAATATATTAAGAGCTTTAAAAATCCTTAAATAATAATTTTCAAAGAAATATTTGAAATTGCTAAAAAGGTTTTTACTTTGAAAATAAAAAAATATTTCAAAGACATTGAGTAGCAACAAAAGCATAAATATACATGTCATATAAATTAGTATGTAAAATACTGTAATAACTATTTTGAGAGTGTCATGTAAAACAGGGAAAGGCATGAGTTTGTGTACCTTGAAATGAAAGTTTTTTTATGCTAATCAAAGTCAGAAAAATAGTTCAATTAGTCAAAATCAAATTTATATCCAACAATGAATGAAACAAAATTATGACAAAATCTCGATTAATATGATTCTGTACAACACAATCCTTTTAGGAAGGCTTGCATTTAAAAAAAAATAAATTAAATTTATGCATATCTCAAAAATTTGATTTGATTCACATAAACTTGATTGCCAAGACATTTTTGAGGATCAATATTTATTGATCAAGGATTCATAAAGCAAAGACTGAAATTATTTGTAGATTTGTAGACCCAAGGGATTTTATTTTGGGATTCATTGGAGCAAAAACTAACATTGACAAAACTAAGTCTCTGCCTATTCATATATATATATATATATATATATATATATATATATATATATATATATATATATATATATATATATATAACATTAGAGGCAATATCTTTTTTACAGTCCTGACTTATTGGGGTCAGGGAATTTCATTTGAGCTCTCAAAGCATAAAAATCTGATAGTGAAGACAGTCTACATAAGTGGATTATTTTTTTAAAAAATCTATTCTCTCTCTCAAACTTGTAATCAGTTTAGTTATTTTGCATATACAGTTTGTTAATGTATTAAGAAAAAAAATGATGTGTTTTGATTATATCGAGGCTTAAATAACCAAATTTGAATTTCCACATATTAATAAAATTAATTAACGAAACCTTTAATGGCTAGCTGCTTGTTTGTAAGTATGCCTGTCTGCTAGAGCAGCTAGCCAATTCAAATTGCAGGCACCTGATCAGGCACATTTGTGCTCGTTCAACATCTACAGATCCTACTTGTGATTTATATTGCAACTATGCTGAATGGACTTTAGTTTCTGCGTCATCTGGCATGGTCAACATTTTGAGCAACACCAGTATGCGCAAACCCTCAGTCACGATGACTTGTGTCTTCATGCTATCACAACTACTGATGAATAATTCCATCTATCCAAATTCACTCACAAGGCTTGGGCCAATCTGTGGTATGGTTTTCAGACACTTTCCAAATGTACCACACACTGGGATTGCCTCCCTAGGCAGATAACATTAAGAAGTTACCTTCCTGACAAATTGACTATGATGAGATTTGAATCTTGGCTACATGTTTATTAATGAAACTTATATACAAATGAAAATAATCATGATTTTTATTTTGGCTCATTTTTCATGTGATAAGCTCTTTCGTTATACTCATTAGAAAGATTCTGTTGCCCTTGTAAAGAATAAAATAGAATAGAACATTATTCTGGAATCATCATTACATTATGCAAGTTAATTTTATATCGATTCATATTTAATAATTACTTGAATCTATAACTTTTGCTGACATAAGATTATGTTTATAAAGCCTTAAGGAATAAATTATTGCTTATATACTAAATAACAGGTGAATATCAAAGTTAATTACAAAATCATTTAATTTTACACAAGTTTTCCTTTTTGGAAGAACTGTATATTTCCACATATAAGGTGACCTATAGATAAGATGAGACCCAAAATCTAGGTAAATTTTCATGATTTATATAATATCTGTAGTTAGTATAAGATGACCAACTGGGACCAATATGATGAATTTTAAATGACAATGCTTATGAAGAACTCTTTGCATCAGATGGTGATTATCATAGTAATATTAAAGGTTTTATTTATATGGGTGTCTTGTGTTTTTTTTATTCTGTAATGAGAAATAAAGATTTTATGGCCTCTTAAATGTTTTGTTGTTTAATGCAGCAAAAAAATATGATGTTATTGAAAAATAAAGTTTGCATGTTATACCAAATGTTGTTTAACTCCAAAATAATAATGAATTTTAAATAAATTGCATGTTATCTTAAATGCCCTTATTTAACACTACTATGAGAAATTTACCTGGATTTAGGTGAAAAAATAAAATCCAAATATCATGTCCAACAAATTACAATACAAAATCATAAACAATGCAAAAAAATGATCTTCACAGAAAAAGAAATCCAAGTTAAATATGGCAGTAACATTTATACACTGGTACATATATTTACATGTTGAAAATAAATGTTCTTTGTTGTGGCCATGAAGAGACGAATAGTTTGAGTGTTCAAAATGATTTTTGTCGCAAGTGAGTCTGCAAAGTTCAGAATAATATGTACGCCAATGTGTGTGCAAAGCACATGCTAATAAAACATAGTGAACAAAGAGAAACTGAGACAAAACTTCCTTTCGTTGTGGCATTGTATGTAGAAAGATCAACCGACGTGTTGTCACGGTAACATGTGTCATGGCTGGACCTGTTTGCTGATTGTTCCATTTAGGATTTGGTCCTGATTGTTTCATTTCATAGATCTGTCTGCTGACTGTCCTGTTTCAGATCTGGTTTTATCGTTTCCATTTTTATCATTTTGGAGTTGGCTCAAATCACTATCTGAGTTTTATGCAGGGAATGTACTTAGTAGTCTGTGACCTAACTTATTTTCAGGTCATTTGGAGTTCAACTGCATGGGTGTCATAGAGAGCACATCATGTGACTTGCCATATCCAATCAGGTTCCAGAAACTACCTATTTGATTTTGGAGTCGTGTTTGTAGAGAATTGTAAAAGTTTTTTTTCATCTACTGAATTTAGTGAGATTTATTTGAAGGCATCTTTTACTTGTTTGTTCTTCACCTATTGGCTGTAAAATATAGGAGTTTATACCCTATAGATTGGTGCGAATGCACCCATAGCACTATAAATCAAGAATGAAAGATCTGTTTATGTTACTTGTTATTTGTGTGCGTTGCTCAGCAAGTTGTTGTGTAATCATCTATTGTATTTTAATGTGAAATCAAGAAGTAAAAATAGTTTTATTACATTTATAACTCTAATACAGCATTATAATGTAAATTGTTTCAACTAACAATATTTACATTCATAGTTACAATACCGGGGCAGTTGTTTGCCTATCATGATCTATGGAGCAACATACTAACCTACTTACCAGTAACAAAACACCACAGGATTTAAGGTTAACTTTTTGTAACTGTTGTATTAGACGCCCCCATATTTTGGGGGGTAATTTTTAAGATTTAAGGGTCGCCATATATACGGAAATACAGTAATTTAAAAAAAAAAAAAATTTTAAAAACATATTCAAATTTAGTGACATTTGTGAAATCTACATACAAAATGAACTAAGCAATGGAATTGTAAATTAAAATTTAAAGATTATTTAAAAAAAGCAGTAACAACACATCATGACTCATTTGTTCATAATTAGATAAACTTGCAGAAAAAAATTGTTTTCACCAAATTCTATCTTTAAGAACAAATGAAAAGTTAAAAATGTAGAAAAACATGATCAAATCTCTCTCTCTCACACACACAAAGCATGAAAGAGGAACCATTTTGTCTGCTGTACTTCCTGTATTGTTCCCTACAAATTACCTTGTTCCAAAAAAAACATTCCATTTTCTCTCTTACTGAAAAGCCCACCACAACATTTCACATAACTGTTAGCATTTACAAAAGAATTTAAGAAAAAAAAATCTTTAGATAATAACAGATTCCAACAACAAAAGTTTCAAAAATTAATTTAAACTTGTTTGTATTCTTAACATTTTGAATTACAAGATAAGGGAAAGGGTTGAAATAGGAAGTAGAGTGACTGACAGATTTCATGAAAGAGGTATTTTACAAAATGAGGCATTGCTTTGAATACTATCATATCATTAATATTTGGTTTTTAACAAAAAGTGTGTATGATGCTTTTTCCTTTAAAATAAATTCACTCTACAGTTTTTACTTTACATCTTATATATGTCCATAAATAACTACAGTTTATGCAATATTTTGAGTGTTCAAATAGGTACATTTTCTAAATGACTGAAACTGACACTTCCCTGAATTCTATTCAAGGCAAATCTTTCAATAAAACGTTATATAGTTATTGTATAATCAATATTTTGTAAAAGATGATTTTTAGTAATAATGTTTTAAGGCACAAAATGAAATGCAAAAGATTTTTTCTTTTTTTTTTTTTTAAAAGAAACAAAAACTGTCTTTTATTAATAAATTTCATAAAGTTGACAATGGCGCAAGTAGAATTTAAAGCAGAGAAATTTTGTGAACTCTTTCAAAATTGACAAAAAAAACTACACACTTTTCTAATTGTACTGAATTTTAGAGGAATTTTAGATTTTACTATTTTTCTCATAATAGCATCCAGCCTTGTTTCCTCAGAGATGACATGCATGCTAGAGTGACCACAAGAGATGGCATGCATGCTAGAGTTTTTATGAAAAGAACTCAAAAGCTTAATAAAGGACAGATATTGCAACATACACCCAATAGCAACCTCATTTGAAAGTTGGTTTTAAATATATTTATTGATTTCCTGAAAATAAATTTTAATTATTAATATTAAAATAATCTTTTTCTGACACCATTATTTTTATACAATGGTTATTTTGTTTCAACCCAGATTTAACAGAAATAATAGCTTTTGTTCTGACAGTTACCCATAATAGAATCATATAAAAATTTTAACCATATAAATAAAACAAACTTATTTTTAAATTTGGATATTTTTATCTAAAAATCACAATTTCTTATAACTTAATACTGACCTTGTTCAAAACTTGTTGATCTTGCCAGATGATGTGCTCTCTTCCAGAAACTGTAAGGCCTACTCAGTATAGTTGCAGTATAAACCGCAGGTGGGCATTGTGGGTTTTGAACAAACACAAATGTGCTTGAGCAGGCATTTGCAATAGGGATTGGCTAGCTGTCTGAGCAGACAGATGTAACTCAAATGTGAGTAGCCAACCATTATATATATGTATATATAGTTTTTAAGGTATGCTATATTTATAGAAGGTAAGTGCTCAGAGACAGAGGGTATGTCCACACCTCTTTAATATACAGTGAGGGAAACAAATATTCGTGAACATACAAATTTTGTATTTCCAACTAATGAATAAACATATTTTTCATATAATTAACTCTACAGAGATGCATAATAACTAAATATGCATAGAAAACAGAAAAAAAAATTTGATTTAATAGAAATAAATCCCATTTATCCATTGTAATGGGTGAAAAGAATATTTGTACAATAATAAGAATACATTATCTTTATTTAATACTTTGTAGAATAGCCATCATTCACTTCTACAGCAACCAACCTTTTCTTGTAGTTCTAAATTAATGATTTGCAAATTTTTGTTGGCATTTTGTTCCATTCTTCTTCGTATATGGTCTTCAGATCCAGGTTGTTTGTTGGAGCTCTCGATTGGATTTGGATTTTCAAATAATGCCACAGATTCTCGATTGGGTTTAATCTGGGGAATGACTGTCATTTCAGGATATTTACATTATTTCCAGCAAGCCATACTACAAAACCTTTGTTATCATTATCTTGTTGGAAGATCCAATGAGGAGGAAGTTCAAGATTTTCAACTGAAATCATTAAATTTGTCTCCAAAATATTTTGATATCCTGCGGCATTCATTCTACCATCTATTACTGATATGTTGCCAGAAACTTTTGCAGAAATACATCCCCAAACCATGATACTGCCTACTCAAGGACACAGTGGATAAAGGCATTAGTTAGATCCAGTGACAGGACCCAAAGAGTATGAGTTCAATACCTGGTTAAGGCGGTGGAGAACTTGTAGAGGGGAATTAACAAGAGATAACTGACATCCATTAGACATGGCACGTGGAACTAGAACAGTCTACCCCAGTGAGCAAAATAAGGAGTTCAGTTCGACATTCCAACCACTTGAAGAAGGCCAGAGCATACAACGGCCGAAACATTGTGATAAATATGGCAACAAAGATGAGGTTGATAGACCAAACAATGTAAATAGAGCAGATATATGCAAAGTTTGTTTTTTGTTTTTTGTTTTTTATTCCTGGGTTATTTTGTACAATGTAAACTTCCTTCTTTTCTACTTGGCAGGCATTCAGCTGACTTATTCATCTTACCTGATTGATGAGAGTAAATGTATTAGGTCATCCCATAAGTTCTGTCCGGATTTTAACTTTTTGTTAAAATGAACAAAATTATAATGTCTAATGGAGCTGAACATTATTTTTGTTTAGATACATTTAAACTGATCAAATTTTATTTCAGAGAACAATAAAATTAAATTTTGTTTGATTAAAACCCTGCTAACATGGAAGTACCGAAGAATCATTTGAGGCACATAATGCTTTATGAGTTCAAGAAAGGAAACTCAGCAGCTGAAGCGGCTAGAAACATTCACTCAGTTTATCGAGAGGAATGTGTGAATGAAAGAACTTGCAGAAGATGGTTTGTAAAATTCAGAGGTGGAGATTTCACTCTTGAAGATGAAGATCAAACCGGATGTCCAGTTGAGTTTGATGAAAAGCTTCTTGAAGCAGCCCTTGAAGAAAATCCTGCTTTATCAGTTGAGGAATTGGCAGTGATTCTCAGTTCAAACCATACAACTGTTCATCGTCATCTTCAACAACTTGGAAAAGTTCATAAACTTGAAATTTGGGTGCCTCATGAATTGTCTGAAAACAACCTTAAATCTCGAGTTGACATCTGCTGTTCTCTCCATTCTCGCCAACTTGTTTCACCTTTTTTGGATAGACTTGTGACTGGTGAAGAAAAATGGATCTTTTATCGAAATGTTAAGCGTCGTAGACAGTGGCTTGGTAAAGGAGAAGGACCCCAGCCACAGCTGAGAAAGGAATTTCATGGGAAAAAGGTTCTTCTTTCAATCTGCTGAGATTGCTAAGGAATAATCCACTTTGAATTCTTACCACCTAATGCAACAATTAATGCTCAAATATACTGTCAGCAATTAGAGCATGTGAACCAAGCTTTGAGGACCTGCTCTAGTGAATCGAAAACGGGTGACAATGTGCGACCACACACAGCAAGAATCACGTCACAAAAGATCGAAGAACTTGGTTGGGAGAAAATTCCTCATCCACCTTATTCTCCCGACCTTGCTTCTTCAGACTACCATTTGTTTCATAGCTTACAGAATCATTTGGAAGAAACAGCTTTTGTAACACAGGAAGAAGTTAAAACTGACATTTGTGAGTTCTTCGAATCAAAGCCAAAAGAATTTTACAGTAATGGAATTAGTAAGCTTGTTAATAGATGGAAGGAAGTCATAGATAATCAGAGAAAATACATTGTTGATTGAATCTGTAATTAAATGTAACATTTGGTCACTTGTTAAATTAAATTTAGATATTTTTTTCATTTCGAGCCCCACCAACTGAATTCAGAAAATCTGGTTTAATGTTATTTTATTTTTCTCCTCACAAAAATGTGAAACAGAATGATTAATACTTATTAAATAAATCTTTTTTAAAGTACATAAAATTTCTCTCCATAAACAATCATTACATCATTAGATGTTTCAACCAATGAACTCATTTTGTTTTAAAAATGAAGACTGTATAACTTTTCTAAAAAAAAAAAAAGCATATTTAAATGCACAGAATAATATATTTTAAAGTTGTTTTTTAAAAATCTTGAATGAACTCTGCCATATTTGTTCTAGGTAACATTGGGTAAGGAATTCTTCTTCTTCATATTAGATATACGAGTGTCAAGGTAAATATGACAATACAGTGATTATCTTATCTCTGGTAGATTTTACAAGTGGCAAAGCTCAAGAGGGAAAATGATCCTTATTAAATACTTAAAATGTATATCAGCAGAGCTGGCTACTCTAATAGGAGATTGAACAACAGCAGACACAAAAACAAATGCATAAAAAAAAAGATTAAAAAAAAGAGATCTTCTCACTCGCAGTAGCTCTCTCCATTTCTGTTCCGTGGTGTCCGACAACTCACTCCATTTTTACAGGGACTGGGATCACATGAAGGAAAGGCTGAAGAAATGAAAACAAAAAGATTTTAGAAATATTATCATGTACAATTATTTACCATCAAAATTCTTCATCAGTCAATGACGTAAAGCATTATTTCTATTGTAAATTTTGACTTGTTCTACAGATATTTACCCAAAGATTGCTTACTAAAATCTAATTCTTTCCTTAATAAATAATGCAGTGTTTTTTTTAAAATCTAACTTGAAAATGTAAAAAGAAAATTAAGAAATCAGGTTAGAAATAAATACTAAATTTTAGTACTTTCATTTTTAGCAAATTTACATTGCTACAAGAAAGAAATTAACCAAGTCCATCCAGTACAATGAAAGTGTCTTTGAGTGATACCTAAATATATTAACTATTTTCCACTATTTTAAAGAGAGTATTATTTTATTTCAATGGATTAAAGAGATGTGAAATCTTCTGATTCTGAATGAAAGCCACCGTGCAAAAGATTGATTTTTATGGCTCACCAACATTCCATGTGTTAGTTAAAGCTGAAACATTTGGGATTGTAAGAACTTTTTTTGCAAGTGAATATTGCATCAACAATTTTTTTTGAGAATAATGATTTTTTTTTCCAGGTATAAGTCCTACTATTTAACCCACAGCCGGGGAGGAGATGAACTTCAACCTCTCCCAATTGCACATAAGTGAATGTAAGAAACCCAACTGGGATTTAAAATCAGCTCCCCAAGCTGCTATTCATTATACCACCAGTACATTCCTCTTATAAAAGAAGGGATATATATATATATATATATATATATATATATAAAAAGAAAGTAGGTAAATCATGTTGCAGATACTTCTCAGGTCCAATCTTAAACCATGTCTGAGGGAAATCAAATAAAAAGGTAATTTGTGTTAATATCAAGTTTTTAATTTATTTATGACTGACAAAGTAAATGATTGTTCAGTTTGACACATTTGGCTACTCTAATACTCTGACTATAATGAGAATAGGAAAATTTGAACAACAAAAAGACATGAAATGGAGTAAGCCTATTTCTTTCCTTTACATCTTTGCAAAAAGAATCTACGTAAAATACTGAATAACAAATTAAAATCTCCCAAATTCAATTTTATTAGGAGATTGGTACACCATGTGAAGTTTCATGACAGGACAACAAACCTTTGTTTTGCAATATCAAATATTAAATTCTAAAAAGACTATATTATTGCTATTAAAAAGATTAAAGTTAAATAAAAATAAACTGTATCCCAGTGTAAAAATGTTCAGTTTGAAAAAACAAAAAAAAAAAAACAGTTCAGCCATTTGAAAATGTACTGGTGACAGTGTTGTGTGTGTGTGTGTGTGTGCAGATAAAAGAGAGACAGTGAAATAGAAATGCCAGTAACTAGAGTCTATCATGCAAATGAGAAACGTATATAGGTACCATCTGAGGAATGGTTGCCTGTCTATAACGGAGGTGAGGAGTGGGGAGGTCCACCACATCCTCAGCTCAAGACATGAAAGCTTACTCAACATTTATTTTTCATTGTGTTCATTTAGTTAGTCTTCAATAAACTAATCTATATAAAGTTTCTTCAATGATAAAGTATTTTATATTTTAGCAGCTTTCCAACACAAGTATAAATGGTTTCTGTATTGGACTGGAAATGACTAAATTTGACATTCAAACGAATTTCATTCATAGTATAAATTAGCAATAAATGCCAACAACTGGTCAGAGCAATGTGAGAAAATGGCATTTGAACGATTCACTTGAGAATTATTAATTTCCTCAAGTCTATAAATAATTTCAGTTTTGTTACATGCTTTAAGATAAATTATAAATTTGATGCACATTCAATTTTGCTGAACTTAATTATTCAATGTCATATCCACCTGGCATTTATTCACAAAGACTGCACTTTTCATTAAAAAAAAAAAAACAAAAAAAACAACATTGTTGCTTGTAATAAAAAGTATGAATAACACACAAACAAATCTCTCAAATTTTGATTGTAAGAATTTTATCACCTTTTAATCACCTTTATTATTGGATTATCTGTTCATTAAATTATGAAAATATTTTCTTTTTCTGAAAAAAATTATTTTATTCACATTGTATCCATGTTAAAATCCAGACAAACAAAATTTGTTCAAGTAAAATTTTCAACAATTTTCAAGATACAGGATTAGATTTCAGGCATTTTAAAAAGTAACATTATATATATATTTAAAAAACACACACATACATATATATGAAATTATATTATTTAAAATGTGCTATATTTATAGAGGAAGAGTGCTCTATATTGAGAATAAGTGTTTATAGAGATAAGGAATGAAACAGAAACCAATGCTGCATAGTGACTATCAATTTCATGTCTTAACTATCCATTATAATATATATATATATTATATATATATATATATATATATTTATTTACAATATTTATATTGTTCGGACTGTTGTCCTCATCTTTGTTGCCATATTCACAATGTTTCAACCATTGCATGCTCTGGCTTTCTTTAGGTGATGGGAAATTCATACTGAACCCATTATTTCATCCACTGGGGTAGATTGTTCTAGTTCCACGTGTCAACCTCTTCCAGATGTCACAGTTATCTCCCTTTAACTCAACTTTCACCATTGCAGTAGCCAGATACTGAACTCTCAACTCTTTGATTCAAGTCAAGTCACCGGATCCAACCAAAATAATTTACACACACACACACACACACACACACACACACACACACTATAAAGAGTCTTCCAATAACTTGGTCAGATTTTAAATGTGAATTAAGTTTAAGCGTCTAATGATTTTTTCTTTTCCTTTCAGATTTGGCAGATATTTGGAGGATATTATTTTTTCATGCATAATTTCCATGACTTAAATAACATGATCCAATAAATAAATTTTCACCAATAACACTGATTTATTTACTGCTGACTGATCCATCTTAATGAAATGCCCTTATTTATAATCTGTCTTAATGAAACACTCTTAGTCTTATATATATAAAATTATTTTTTTAAAATATGATTCCATCACAACACAGAAATTACTATGTTTCGAAACTTCAATATTAAACTTTAGAGTGCAGTTTCATTCTCAAGTGGATGTTTACAAGAAATGTTTTACTAATTTATAGGTTGGAAATGGAGGTGTAATCTGGGGGTTTTTCTTTTGTTATCAAGGGGTCACTACTGTGATGAAAGTATGAATGTTTATTGTATGTCAAATTTTTGGAGTTGTGTAAGGTTGGGTTGGGGGATTTTTGTCTGGCTACAATGGCCTCCCCCACCCTGCCCAAGGCTCTGTTGTTTTTATTACTATTTGTTAAAACTTACTGATTGATGTTCTAGTTAGTCTTTTTGGTGTTTATTCCCCAAACCACTGATGGTTTCTTAAAGGGGTGCTTAGATATGATTAGGCTGTATTTTTAATCCTATATTTTTATAAAATGTCTGAAATTAATTTAATTTGCTAATAGATTTTATATGGTATTGTGGAATTTATATATATATATTTTAGGATTTAATTTCCATTGTAATTTTTTTTTTCCTGTATCGAGCACTGTTTTTTTAAGATAAAAACAAATACTAAAGAACTTTGGATCATTAATCTGTCTTTTCTTATTACATCAATATACACAGACACACACACGTCTGATGATTGTAAGGACGTGAAACCCAGGTTTACAAACTCATATCAAACTCAGCTAAATATGTTAGCTCTATCACTGATATTGAGCACTTTCCAATAAGTACCGCATGTATATAATATGTATATATATATATATATATATCATCCAGCCAGCTGTTTTTATATCTACATGGGATATAAAATTAAAATGTTTATACATGAGATGAACAAGTCAACCCCACTAGTTTAGTAACACTATAAATAAAAAAAAATCAATAGTCATATTTACTATATCAACTTGTTTTACTATTTGTTGCCAGTTTACACATGATTTACAAAAGAAGTTTTAAAAATTGTTTTTTTTTAAAATGAAAATAAAACCTGTAGATTTTTTTACAACAAAATTAAGAACAAATAATTTTGGGATCCATCTCCCCACTCCAGCTTGATTACAACTGACCTAGATTTATTCACTTTATTCCAAATTTGATGCATTGTTTGTTAATGTGGGTACAGACCACCATGCCACTTAATGTTTACAAGGAATGTAATGAAAGGTGCTATGCAAAGAATGGTATACTCAAACCCAGCCCCACCCTACTTTGCAACTATCATCTGAGAGTGAAAAATCAAACTTCCATAAATTGGGTACAAAACATAATCCTTATTTCCAGACAATAGTTACTAAGTAATTAGGAGTAAAATCTAAGACAAATATCTACATTTATATAAGAGAAAATTATATATATATATATATATATATATATATATATATATATATATATATATATATATGATATGGTCTTCTCAACATGGCTGGGCTAAATGGCTTTCCACTATACTACAGTCCGTTTTGGAGCAATATAACTGTGTGTATTAAAGATTCATTTGAATTCTCTCATTTTATGCAGCGTTATTCGTTGACGGATAAATTTATGTGTTTCTATGATATTGCCAGTTTATTTACTTGTGTTTCACTTGCTGAGACAATTGATATATGTGCTGATGCCCTGTATCATAGTCAATTGTCTCCACCTGTTATTCCGTGTTTGTCGAACTGATGAAATTTGTCACGATGTCAGTAGAGTTCAGTTTTGATGGCATCATGTACAGGCAGATTGATGGTGTTTCAATGGGTCCCCTCTTGGGGACCATTTTAGCAAATATCTTTGTTGGGTTCCAGGAAGAGAGTGTGTTATTAAAATCTAATAAACTTGATGTTTATTTCTGTTATGTCGATGACACTTTTTGTCTCCTCGATAATGAGATTAAATTTCTTGTGTCTCTTAATAATATGCATCCAGCTTTAAAATTTACACAGGAAAAGAAGATTGATTCATCTCTTCCCTTTCTTGATGTGTTGGTTAGCAGATCTGCATTGGGTTTTCTTACTTCTGTTTACTGTAATCCAATGTTTACTGGTTTGTATACACATTGGGATTCTTTTTGTCCCATGAAATGTAAAATTAATTTAATTAAAACCCTTACCCATAGGGCTTTTATGATCTGTTCTGAAATTAAGTTGGATGATGAACTTAGGTTTATTACTTCTACTACTCTGTAACAATGCCTAAGCATTAGGCATTGTTCAAGCACTTATTAAGAATAAAATTGCTGAATTCAACAAAGTTAAACCTGCTATAGTAAAAAGATGTCCTGTGTACCTACTCCTTCCTTGGCTAGGTAATATCAGTGATAGATATGTTAAGCCGGTTTCTGTGGCAGTTCGACAGTGTTACTTTGCCGCTAACACTCATGTTGTTTTCTCTGCTAAGCCTGTCCTTCTGTCTATGCATAAGGATGTTCTCCCTCCACATCATAATAATTCATTAATTTATTCTTTTAAATGTAATTGTGGTTCTCACTACATAGGGAGAATGACTCAAAGGCTGGATGTTAGAATAAAGCAAAATGTTCCAGCGAAAATCCGAAACTTTAAGTACACTCCTTCAGACATTTTGACCAATACATATGGGTCTTCCATTGCAGAACACCTAATAAATAGCCATAATTGTGCTGCTAGTTTTAGTATGGACTTATTTACCATCCTTAGCAGGTTCCATTCAAATTACCACTTAAGTGTTGGAGGCCATCTATATTTTACCGTTGAAGACGTCTCTGTGTAAACAGAAGGACTTTGTATTAGACCTCCAACTAATTACCATCTAAACATTTTTTTTTTCCAACACACTTTGTTCATTTTTTTTTTTTTTAAATAACTCAGTTTATTAACCTCGATTTAGCTCTGTTGAGCGAGGTTCGAAACCAGTTAGGTAGCCCGTTTTTCAGTTTTACCTTTTTATTATCATCATGAGTGGTAATAATAAATTAATTATAAAGTTTTGTACCACTAAACATCTCTTTATATATATATATATATATATATATATATATAATACACCCATTATTCCCTACTACTGTAAGCATTAATTTATGGATTAACAGGTTTGAGTAGATGCTTTAAAACAATGTGAATAATGTCTACCAGCCTGTACAATCAAGAGAATAATTAATAGAAAAATATGCTCTCTGGCAGGGCCTCAAACACATGTCCACCTTTATAGTAGAAACCATCATATGATTAAATGATAGATTCTAAGCATGTTTTAGACTGCTCAACCACAGAAAGTGTTGTAGCCTAGCAAGATTCAATTCTGCTTTTAAAGAAGAAAGCATATCTTTTTGAAAGTCCATATCTGCTCATTTTTTCATATCTAAAACAAAGTAATTTCTGAGGAATCAAAGGATTCTTTATCCAACTTTAAATGTAATATAAGTAAATATTTAACAATTGAGGACTGTGGAAATAAAATGGAAATAATTTTCAGTCCTCTATCTGCAGAGAGTATTTCTTAGTTTTAATTCAAAATGAAATTCTGGAACATTTATCCTAAGATAAATATAAAGAACATTTATTTCATACTCATTGGAAGAATGCTTCCAATGAAATATATTTGTTGCTCTAGTAATTTGAACACGAAACCACTCCTCTGCAAGTATTTAAACCAATGTACAAGGAATGAGAAATAAACCAACAGACTTACCTCCCACCCATATAAGAAACATATATATGGTGATTTCTAAACGTAAGAGCAATTATTCAAAGATAAGAGGTGAGTTTCTTTATGAGACAATTTTCTTTTTTAGATGACCCAAAATTATCTTGAACTTTGTATTGTGTTTGATACAAATCAAAAGCTTAAAGGAATAAACACCTAAATGCCGCAACAAAATAAAGATGAATGAACAAAATGCTTAACGCTAATTATTGAGTATAAAACCAATAATTATTAATATTAATTATTGAGATTATAAATTTGCTTATTGTTAACTGAACAACATTTTGCAAATTATGAAAAGCAATGTATAATAAATAAACAATGAGAATTTTCATGAAAAGTGTTATGGTCCAGGTTAGGACCAAAGAAGAACAACACGAACACAAGAGTAGAAATAACGAAGATATATTACACGGAATAATAATACAAGATGTGGAAGGTGTTAGTATGACTGTCAGTCTGAATTGGAGTAAACTACTATCGACTCGACTCGATTTGTCCCTCTCTTAAGAAGCGTAGTATACAGTGTTAGGAAGAGTTAATTCTGTAGTTATAGGTAAGGACCCATAACAAAAAGTAAATAAGTTTTAGGCCCAGGAATCTTACTAACATTTATTTGCAAAAATTTATATAAATCCTAAGGACAATCATATTACCATTTCATCATAAAAAAACAAAAACATGACTAAATATGATTTAAGTCATAAAGCAATAGAAGGAAGATAACATTTAACATGCCCTTCCCCTTGTGGATGAAAAAGTTACAGATTTTCAACAGTGTTAGGGGTCAATGTTGGAACTGCACATAAAAAAAGTCGGTGATAATAGTTGTTTTATTGAACCAGTTTATTTTCATTAGAAAAAAGTAAATTTGTTTTTCACAAAAGTTTTGCACTTTTGAGAAAAATTAAAATATAAAATGAGAGTGAATGAAGTGGTGCTAAAATAGGGGTTTGATTTATAATCTCTGTATAATGTAAAACTATACCCTCAGTTTGTGTCTGTATTAATGATAGTAGAGAACCTTTTTTGCCTGCCATCAGCATGTCTGATGCTAACCTGTAGGAGAGCAACTCTTTTCACCTTCTTCAGCTCACATTTTCCACTGATATTGAATAGTGATTCTATTAAATCAATAGCCATATCTACTGCTAGGAAATTTGGTTTAATGTGTCATGCTAGAAAATATTTCTTGTCAGAATCCATCTTGCACATTTGTCCATGCATTCAACACCACTGTCATATTTGGTTTGGTGCTCCTGCTGCATATCTTGAGATTCTTGACAAAATTCAAAGAAGGGTCTGTAATGTTGACCAGGCATCATGACTTCAGTTATTTCTCACTGATGTCATGTGACTTGTCTCTCTTCCCTTTCTACAAATATTTTCATGGCAACTGTTCTGATGAGCTTTTTACCCCTGATGCCTTGATTGCGTGAATTTAAGTGTGCTATTAGATTGGCTACTAGATTTCACTATTAAACTAGCTAGAAGTAACCATCACTTCTATTTGAAGTTTCTTTTCTTGCACTTCTCACTTGCTTCCGTGTCACCTACAATCTTCAAAAATTTAAATGCAACATCAGTTGCCATCTTTCATCTTCCTGAACCCTGTTCCTTTATTAGCCTTTCCTCACTGTTCACTGAAGTCTTCTCATTGTCTTTCATTCCCTGTAAGTCCCTGCATCCTAGTTGCATTATCACTTCGCTTGGAGTGAAATAAATGTTTTCTTTCTTTTTAATCATTTCACCTCAAGCAAATCA
Organism: Acanthosepion esculentum; assembly: GCA_964036315.1. Taxonomy (NCBI): domain Eukaryota; kingdom Metazoa; phylum Mollusca; class Cephalopoda; order Sepiida; family Sepiidae; genus Acanthosepion; species Acanthosepion esculentum. The sequence continues at coordinate 71,114,806 of OZ038506.1, forward strand.
ATAAAGCCACTAAGACACAAGAGGTTACTGAGTGTGAAAGAATATGAGAAAAAGAAAAACATTAAGGAGAGAGAACAATAAAAGAACAGGAATTAAGAAGACAGAAGATGATTGGTATTGCATTTAAGTTTTTGAAGATCAAAGTTGACTAGAAAGCAAGAGGTTAGAGGAGAGTTCCACAAGTAAGAAGTGTAAGAGAAGAAACTGTTAGCATAGAACTTATGGTTACATCTAGTCATTTCAACTGTTCAAAAAGGCTTTCATACTTTATGAACTAATGAAAAAGACCTGCTATTTGAGAAAAGAAAAAAGGAAAGGAAAAAAAGGGGGCCTAGTTTAACGCTATAGTTAAAATGTAAAATCTTAAAGAAACAAAAACAACAATTTCTGAATGGAATGAAGCTTGTATTTCAAAGCATATCAAATATTCTACTTCCAAAAATTGACTGATTCCCTTTAAAACCTTAACCAAGAAGTTACCGTTCACATGCATAAAGAAAGATACATGCAGATCTCAGTGCTAGAAAAATCTGTGTTAAAAAATAGGTAGGATTTTGAATACCGATTTTCAAGCCAAACAGATTCCTTGCATGTAAAATTGGTGCTGGAATCTTCTGGGGGCACCATATCTCCAATTTGGTCACTCATCAGACAAAGATAAGTTTAGTAAATACTAAGATAACTAATACTGTGAAACTAAAGAGATAATTTATTATATCTTAAAATATCAAAATATAAAGAGATATTTATTATATCTTAAAATATCAAAATATTAAATAAGTGTAATGTTATTACACTGACTAATGAAAATACAAGAGTAAATCACTTATACATAACATTACTGTTTATTCAATTCAGGACATTGTTGTCAGGTAACATTGGCCAATGGATGTGTGGCTTTGGGGTTTTCTCCAAATGTGGACTACATCCTCATGAAGATGTACAAGACTCTTACCCCCACCCCCAATTCTTTTATTTTGAAATAAATTTATATAAAAATTATGCATAATACACAAATTAATAGGATTCTTCACAAAATTGAAAATTATATTAAAAATTATCTATTCTTTAATATAAAACACATGACGTTATATATTTATTGACGACACAACCTGATTTCCTCTTGCTTAGTAATGAGATATTCCATTATGCTAAGAGAATGACATTACTTTATATCAGTAAGCTAACATGTCTTCTGTTACTATAACAAATAAATATCTTATTAGTAGGTAAAGGAAACCAGGCTGCTAATAGATTGGTTTTTATTTCTACTTTTGGCTTTCTTTACATATTTTTATTTTTAATTATTTAAAAACAAAATTCTTTCTTATATGTAGTTTAATTGTAGAGACAAAAATATGTGAGATTACTCATACTGAAAATATAACCACTGCAACTGCAAAATATTTACTTAAATATGACTAATTTTTTGACAGTAAAAATACAAGTTTGTCTGATGTAAACTATAATGTGCAATATGAATATGAATAAATAATTCAAAAATATATTTTTTTTTTATTCAAAATAAGTGAATTACACTGTACTTAATGATAAATAAAACTCCCCTATATATGTTTAATATTAAAATATTGAGTGAGGTGAAGTATGGATACTTTTCAGCTACAACATTCAAATACAAATTTGACTACTAGATATCTCAACTTCATGTATAAGACCTAGGAGTTTTAGCCATTTCTTTTGTGGTGGAGGCGAGTGTGAAATTAATATGGTTATCAAGTTTCCAAAACCAACAGAATTTATTTATTTGTATAAAAGAGAATATGAACTTGTACAGTTCATTTCATGTCAATCCATTTTAAAGAATTGTCTATCACTGACCAAAAAGATAACAATTGTCATCAAGAAAGAGGCACAAAAAGATAAACTCTTTGGCTAAAGTAATAAGAACAGAAATAAAGGCAATGAAGCAGTTAACCAAAGTTTTGCTGCCTAAGATTAAAAGTGGCTTTGAACAAGTGAAGTTTGTGAATCTTGGTGAAGACCAACCTTCTTTGAACATTGTGGTGACAGAATCACAAATAAAGAACTGTACAAAATAACAGAAACTACATCACTTTTAACAACAGCAACAGCTAAAATGGATATCAACTCAAAGAGAAAATAATGACATAATCAAGATGCTGACATTCCACACTACTTCAAACAAAGGTTTAAGAAGGAAACCTCTATCAATACTGGAAAGAGCAATAGCAGTTGCTGGACTTCAGAAACTTATTTTTCTGAAAAGTGTTTAAAGAGAAAGATTTTATTAATCTCAACCAAAAAAAAAAACAAAAAACAAAAAAAAACTGGCTGCTTGGACAATGAATACTGAATGTTTCCTTATAAGGAAACAGCTAATATTACCATTACATTAGCTTGAATTTGAATTTAAATGTCATTTCCTGGCTATGACAATAATTGTACATTATAACCTTTTTCTTTAGTGACCAACTCTTTACTTTTACATTTTCTATCATAATAAATATATGATGAGGATCCATACAGAATTTTAATTTAAAAATTGAAATAAATTTAAATGAATTAAAATTCTAAAATAAATTTATCAATACATAAAAAAATATTGCCATTTTAAAGGGGTACATTGATAAAGTTATGAAAATATTTCTTTTTCTTTGAGTATTTAGCATTGTCCTGACTACAGAAAAATTGATATATAGTTTGTCAACAGAACTTAAGTTTTATTTATTATCAGGGAATGGTAATTTTTCTACTGCAAATCAATGTTAGAATGAATGAATGTAGTGAGATTCGTAAAATTTATTTTTCTATGGAGAAAATTCTCTTATAAATATTAAGCACATTACAGTATTTGTGTTACATTGTCAAATGAAAAGCCTTAATAAAAGTATGTTTAATAAGGTAACAGTTGAGAATGTGTTTAAGAGAACATTAGGAAATGTTTCTCTAAAGATAAATAAGCTGCTTCTACAGTATATAGGTTTAGCATAATTTCCAAGCCTTAGACTAGGACAATTTTCAGTTTTTATTACAGGTTTATGGCTTTGTATAATAAGCTGTTTTTATGACTCATCAACCCTTAAGCTTTAGGGTTGATACAAAAAAATGAATACTGGTAGCTTATATCCCTATCAAGGCACTGGGAACAGGCCCTTTAAATAGAGACAGACCTGGCCAAAACAGAACATATGATATCTGCCCTTTGGTTTATTTAGATAGGAGTCTGAATATAAAAAATCTCTTTATCAAACTAATAAAGCATTATGCAATCAATTTATTTAGAAAAATGATATATACATGTTACATTCTTCTTAAAACCAGATTGTCTTCTGATTCATGCAACACTAATTTCCACCATTGGCTGGATGTGAACATTTCGAACACCCAAAACTGAACTGAAATTCTGTCAAATGCACACAGGCTCTGCACATACCTCCCGTTTTTACTCAATAAGTCCCAACTCATCTTTCCTCTCCTTCTGTACCTTTCTGTGGATGCTTTTACAACTCCACTTATCTCCTTTATTTTCAACGAGATCTATTTATCATTTGTTGTATTTTACATTAATACAACTGCTTATTTCTTTAAACCTTTCTTGTTTTTTCTTTGTTCTGCCACCATACACTTAATATAGCCTACACATATGAGATAACCTCTATAATTTCCAGAGCCATTAATGTTAAACATCACTATTGAACTCATTCTTTATGCTGTGTTTGTTGTTACCACGTTTTGGCTGATCTATTGTAGGGTCTTCTTCAGACATACAATTTGTAATGAAAATGGCAAACAAACAAGAAATGCTGATAAAGAGAATAAATCTAATCACACTTAAAAGTAATTAAATGACTACAACTACTACATATTCATCCTTTGAACAAAAGAAACATTTTCTTCATTGAAATAATGATTAAAGTTTAATAGCTTATTATAGTTGTTTTCTTTTTTAATTAAACAAAAAAATGTTATTTAAATAAAAACTTATTTACAAACAAAATTACATTAAAAAATAATTTGATTAATTTGTCTAAAACTATTCAATATTTTCTTGGAATATGAATCAATTGGTGTAAAAATACACCTTAATGAAATTTAAATTCAAACGATTTCTAACTTGGAGAAACAAATTTTACTGCATGAAACAAACTAAATATTCTAGAAATCATGTGAATTTCAATTTGAACAGACTGTCATGTATTTCTCATTGGCAAATTGGGTAACCCTAAACCAATGACCTCTTTTAGTCAGGACTAGAATAAAATATAAACAAAATTCTCTCAAAACTAAAACTGCTTGAAATTGTAATATAAATATTCAGTGAATATGCAATACACAAAATATTATACAAGATGACAGAAAATCATTTTTTGTAACCCAAGCTAAAAAATGTGAAACCATCAATTACAAGAACAATATTTACTTACATCAAATATTTCTAGTTTTAAATACTTTCAGGTTTTTCCTGAATACTGTTCTTTCATTGTTCTTTCTTATTAAACTTTTCTTATTTATTTTCAATCTCAGTAACCCCTTGAGTCTTAGTGGCATTGGGGTGAAATGATTAAAAAAAAACAAAAAAAACTAAGTAAAGTAAACATAGGAATAAGCTGAGGAAAATAAATTTTAACGTCAGAAAATTGCTATAACAAAAATACAGATGAGAACAGTAATTATACATACATACATACATATATATATATTATATATATATATCACATATATACATATATATATATTATATATATATATCACATATATATATATTATATATATATATATATATCACATATATATATATTATATATATATATATATATATATGCAGAGGGATGCAAATACTAAGTGCTCTTAAGTAGAATTTGATGATTCTACTGGATTTTATTTTGTAGTTGTGTTGAGAATAAAGATTTATTAGATTTTCTTCAGAAATCAACCAACAAAAATAAAGTTTTAAGCTATTGTTAATGTGGTATCTAGGAAAGGTAAAGAATTGTATTTTTCCATTTTGTATGTAAATTCTATTCTATGTTTGACTTTGCTTTGTTTATCCACAAGATCATGTAAATCAGTATTGCAAGGAGATATTAATGGAGCATCATCTATATATCGGAAGTCAGTTGATTGTTTGGGTAAAATATTTTGGAAAGGACCAGATTTGAGAAATTCTAAGAAGATACATGCTATCAATCCACTAAGAGGCAATCCCATTGGTAATCCAAATTTTTGTTTGTAATAATCATTATTAAATGTGAAATGGTATCAATTGGTGATCGGACGGTAGATTTCATATCTAGCCTGGTCATGAGCTTCATGTTTATTTGCCTTAGTTTTTCAACTGGAAAAGCACTCAGAATTTGCAGCACTTAATATTTATAGGAAGAAGATAAATACATTGAAAACACTTTGAAGAAGCTTCTTCAGTACCCTATATATATATATATAAAAGAAGTCCTGCATAGTTTCTCAACTCCCTCAAGAAGCTATATAAAAGCTGAAGATAAAATATCCTTATAAAAGGTAATATGTAATATTTTTGGCAATATAAAGCAAGTGGCTCAACAACATATGGCAAAATGCTTTTTGGACAGATAAACTGAAAACACCCCAAATTTGCCAGTAATCTTTTATCAGGAAATACTCTATGGCCCATAAGCATTTAAAAATAGCAAATGTACAAAAATAGCTTTTAAGTGCTGTCCAGGAAAATAAAATAATCAGCAAACACAAATTCAATTTAACTTTCACAACCAAAAAGCAGAAAAAAATTAAGGTGAATAAAAAGTTGTTAACAGTAAATAAAATTTATTTTTACAAGTTCAAATTTTAGATTTTCATCAGTATTTGTTCTTATGACTAATATAAATTTAGAAGGGGGATGAGCCTACAGCTTAAAAATGGACATTTTAATAAGATGCTCACTAAAGATTTATACATGCTTTGGTTGTTAATAAATTCTTTTTATTCTATTCAATTTTATAATTATGAACAGAGTTATACTAGTAAAGTTTAAAAACATTATCAATAGAAGATAAATTATTTTAATGAGAACAAACAGTGAAATATTAAGCAAATAAAACTCATTAACAAAATTTAAGCATGATGGCAAACATTAAAATAGTTTTTCTGTTTTATACTTGTATAAATTTAAGCTGGAGTTGAAGCAACAAGGAATATAAATTCTACTCATGTAGAATTTATATTATATTTATATACTTAACATTAGTTCAATAAAAAAATTGGTACAAACATAAGACTAATTTAAAAAATTGCAAATTGTTTGGCAAAAAATGTCAATCATTGTTAAAAATATGAAAAAAAAGAAGAAAAAAGATTCCCAAACTTGTCAAAATTTATAAACTTGTGCTTGAAGATATTGCAAGCTAAGTATGAACTATGAATATTGTGATATGTGAGATTTTTATTTTTATATATATATATATATATATATATATATATATATATGTGTGTGTGTGTGTGTGTGTGTGTGTGTGTGTGTGTGTGTGTGTGTACATACTTCCAAAGAAAAGATTTAAAATGCATTTTTAAAAATGAAAAATCTTTCTTGAAGCTGTTATTTGAGATTTAATTTCAAGCTAATAGATTGAATTTAATATTTGCAATAAGCAAAATACTTTGCTGTATTTCAAATTGAATTTAAATTGATTGCAATTGACTAACTACTCAGTAATCTTAAAAATTTAAGAAAATATTCTAAGCAATCTGATATTTTATTGAATTTTGGGTACTTTGGCTCTAATTTATGAAGATGTTTGTTTGGGGGAATGTTAGAAAATTACCAATGAATTTTAACTTTACTATAGTTACCGCTCTTATTTTCTGATAACGTTGCATTTGGACATCTGTATTTACAAAAATCAGCATATTTATACATACGGAAAATAAATTCAAAATTCCTTTTAAAATATTGTGGGCCATTGAATTGTATTAAGTTTTTCCATTTATGATTAATAAATACAGTCTTAATTTAATAACTATATTACTTGGCCGTAACAAATTAACACAGAATTTTAAGATTTAAAATTCTATAAATTATTCTCATTACAAATGAAAACAATTCTTGTAAAAACTCATTATTCAACAAGAAAACTTTTTTCGTATCAAAATATATCATGGATAACATTTTGACAATGGTATATGGATATCATATATTTTATTCATGAAAGCAATCAAAAGCTTTTCTGATTAAATGTCTTAATTTTATTGCATTCTCTCTATTTTATGGTAGTTAACAGATTTTATGTAAGTTTTGTTTGACCCAAAAATTTAATGATTTAAACTCTGAGAACTTGTCCTTTTGACTAACATATATACAAGTGCTACAAAAAAAAAAAAAAAAAAAAATTTCTCAATTTCTTAAAATTAAATAAGTGGGGGTAACAGTTGTAAAAATATATATATATATATATATATATATATATATATATATAAATAAATAATATATATATATATATATATATATATATATACACACACCAAGATTTTCTAAAAACAAAATATTTAAAAAATAATTTAATTCATTTGTGAAAGTCTTGAAAGTTTGATTAAAATCGAACAATTATTTGATTTTTGCAAGAATTTCCAAATCAGTGTTTTTCCACAGCAAAAAAATTGCTAAAATTTCCCATACTAATTTATGCTGAATTTCATGCAAGAAAAATAAAATGTTTAAGCAAAATTTTGAAGATCCTAAAAAGGATCAAAAAATATAATTTAATAATAAAAGAAATTCATTCTTTGGTTTTAGCTCTTAATAAAAGTTTTGATAATAAATCTTTGTTTTTATTAAGTTTGGAGTATTTTTTATCATGTATGTTATTTTTAACAAATCTTTGGAGGTAGGTAGGTATCTATCTATCTATCTATAATTCTTTTTGCATTGCATTTTATTTGTAATGAAAAATTCATTTTGTATAGTAACCAAAGAAGATTTTCATAACGGTTGTGTGCAGATAAGAAGCCAAAACACCTAAAATCAAAATAGCATCCCTGTTTACTGGAATAAACCTAATTGATAAATCATAGTTTCATTTTAAATGACCAAACAATGCATATAAATATTTAGATTCAGACTGAAATGGTGCATTCAAAACTGAAACAGTTTAAGGAATAGAGTTTCAAGATCCCATGACTTCAAGTCTTGAATATATTGTTACTAATGTTCAAATTAGTTGCCTATTCCCTTCATTGATGTCCTATGGATTACCTTTTTTTGCAAGTAGCTAGACAAGTACACCTTCAATGAGCGTCAAATTGAAGACGCTTTCAGCGAGTATCAGTTTATTAATAACCAACTTGTTGCTAAAGTGGAATAAATGGGCCAAATAACCTAAATAGTTCATCAGGCACATTTAGTTTTAACTTCATTTGAAAAGATCACTTTTCATTTTATTGTGATTGTTGCATTGTCATATCAGCATGACGTTTTTAATATTTCTGTGAAAACTAACATATTTGCTTATTGATTCAAACATTGAAAATGGAAGAATGTATTCAGCATATACTTTTTTTATTTTAACAAAGATAAGAATGTATCTGAGAAGAAAGAAAAAAAAGATTTAAACAGTTTACATAGAAGTTACTATGAATGAATATGTGAAAAATGGTTTATGAAGTTTCTTGGAGATTTCTTGTGGAGTGAGACTCCACAGACCAGTTGAGATTAATAACAATCAAAGACATTACTTGAGAAAGTTGTTTCGATATGTGATTTTTACATAAGAGATGGGGTGCATGAGAGAAGGGGGGACTGTTTTATGTGCAATTCAATATTTAAATATGTAACTGTTAAATTTTTAAACAAATAATGATGAAGGATAAAAAGTGAGATAGTTCTCAATAATGTGGAATGAAAGAGATCATGGAACAAGTAAAATGGACCATCATTAATTATACCAAAGGCTGGTCTTATTTTCAAAGAATCTCACTCTTTCTATCGTTGTCGACAGAGGCCTCTTGCTATGAATGCCTATTGGGACTTAAGCTTACCCCAGACCACAAATGCATCTTGTATATATATTGTGGTAGTGAATGAAAAATGGTGATTTTTACTATTTTGATCAAGTTTTAAATGTTAGCAAATAAATAGGAATAGATAAGGTTTGCTTATTGTCCAGTTCACATGCCTCTCCCTGATCTTTTGAATAAGAGTAGATTTATCCCTTGTTTCCTGTTTAAGGTTGGTTTCCTTCCTTTGTTCTCTTTCATTCTCAGTAAGCCCTTGAATCTTAGTGGCATTATTGTCTTGCTTCGGTTAATTAACAAAAAAAAAAAAAAAATTAATAAAGATGCTGAAAAAATGGTCGGTTCACTGTACTGTTCCAGTAAGTACTCATGCTATACTATACAAGAGCCAGATCAGTCTGAAAATGGAGTACTGCTGCCATATCTAAGCTTGATCTGCCCAGTTTTCACAGAGTCCAAAAGTATCTATGCGGTCTTGTGGGTAATGAACTGTGTTCCACCTTACAACCCCTTTCCCACAGATGCCTCTTGCTAATCTATCACTATTTCTATGAAAAATAGTCATATGAACTGCATTCTATAGTTCCTTTAATTCTAGCCCACTGAGCTAAGACCTGACACAACCCATATATTGAGGCAAACCACCCTCATTCCTTTTGTATTCCATTAGTAAGGAGTAAGGTCCACTCAGCTTCTTCCCAAGAACAGAATCCCAGGAGGATGCTTTCTCAACCATTGCAATCTTAACTTCTTCAAATCTAAGATTAACTTATCTTTCACATGTATCCACATAAAATGGGCCCTTTGCTCTTATTGCTCACACAACCACCACCTTCAGGAGCTCTCTACCTTAAGTAGCTGGTATAGAGTGAATATTAGTAAAAAAGAAAAAATGCTGGATTGAAGTTGTCTACTATGAGCTCCTTTCAAAGAACAAAATGATTGGAAAAAGTACAGCTCCCAATTAGAGCAACTGAAAGTAATAATTAATGAAAAATATCTGGAATGAGTTAAGACAAAGAACTAATATTCAATCAGGATGTTTGGTGACCAGTCAAAATAATCTCACAACTTGGTTGGAAAGTTTTCACTTAACTGCCATGTTCACCAGATTCACACCAATGGATTATCATATATTACAGTTTTTACAGAATTCTCTCAATGAAAAGAACAAAGCAAACAAAAAAAATCCCGTAAGCAGTTCTTTTCTGGGAAAGTTAAAAAGTTCTGGGGGGATGGAATTATGGAGTTACTTGATGTAGCAAAAGATAGTGGAACAAACTAGTAAATGTGTTATTTGGTAAAGTTAAATGTCAAAAAGAAAATCTTATTAGTTGAAAATGTTGGATAAAATGTGTGTGTGTGTGTGTGTGTGTGTGTGTGTGTGTGTGCGTACACATATTGGGGGTGAGCACACATTGTGTTTGCAGGGATTTCAATAAATTATTTACTGCCAAAACAAGTAAAATATTTTTTGAGAAGAAAACAAATATTATCAAAATAAAATAATTTTCAATTTTTATTATACTTTGTTTCAAATGAATTGCTTGCTTACTGGTACATCTGTTCTTTTTTAGTAAATAATTTTTTATTACCTATTATAATGACAATTATTCCTATGTGTTCATGCTACATTAATTTATGAGATAAAGGTGCTTTAGATTAATCCCAACAAACCTTTTTTGGCACTTTCGTCTGTCAATATAAGTTTTAGTTGATACAGGCTGTAATGTAAATTTAAGAGAGATGACAAAGTGAGATTTAGTGACTGAGAACTCTTTACCCAGACAGTGAATCACAACTATATATTATTTAAAAAAATGTTTAGGCATTCTTTGATGTCTGCAGTTAATATCTTTTTCCTGCAAACATTTTGGGGAAGTGCATGCACACACACACACACAAGCAAGCATGAAAATTTGTCATGCTAATGAGTATTCAAAATAAAAAAAAATGTATTTGATACAATTTTAAAGATATTTTTATACCATAGAGAAGTCATTTCTAGAAGTAAGCAAAATACATTTAAAAAACAATTTTGATAATTGTTTTTTTAAATTTGGCATATCTAGCAGAAAATAATTTTTGATATGAGAAAGTTACTTTTTTCTTCATATTCATCACATAGAAACATTACAAAAGTTGTGCTTATTTCATCTTATTTTTTATTTACAATTACACAAAGAAACATTTTTAAGCAACAAAATTATACAATATTTTCCGTTTTAGTGTATTTATTTTATTGAACAATTTTACCCTAAAGATTTTTATTTATAAGAAAGACATCATTATGCAAAAAGACTGAGTTGTAGCACAAACATATTTTATAAAAAGGGACTTTAAGGATAACAGAAAAAAACTCATAAAAATTACATACACACACACTATATATATATATATATATATATAAGAAAAAGTATACATAGGAGTAACTGAAGGACCCTGGAAACAAAGAAATTATATACACAAAACATCTTTCACAGATAGTAAATGTGCAAACAGCACAATGCTTTCTAAGTATATCTGAGAAATAAAAAACAAAACGCACACCACACCAAAAATATCTTGGAAAATAAGGAAAAGATCATCAGCCTACAACAAACAATCAAAAACTTGCAAACTTTGCTTGGAGGAAAAAATAGCTATCAAAAATAAATTATTAAATAAAAGATCCAAGTTCATCTCAAAATGCAGACAAATTTTTACTATGTTACTTAAAAATCGAAAATGGAAAAAATAAAATATCAATAAATAAATAAACAAAATGACAATAAAATAAGCAAAATAAATTAATCCAAACAAATTACCAAATCACACCTGTTAGAATAGACGAAATAGAATAAAAAATAAGAAACAAAATCAATGAACCCAAATAAAGTAAATAATAAACAAATTAGCAAACCATTATGACCAAAATATTAGTTAGACTATAAAAATCAAACCAAAAATCGGACAAAAAAGTAGCTATAACTGTTATATAACTAAAAAAAAAAAAAAAAAACCAAAAATACTACGTTACTTAAAAATCAAAAACCGAAAAGAGAAACTATACAGTATAACAGATAAATAATAACAAGTAAAATAAATTGATCTAAATTCATCCAAATAAATAAACTAAACAAAGCGATCCCGGTAATCAATCCAAATAAATACATGAAGTAATAAACAAATTAAAAACTGTTCTCGTCAAAATAATAGTTAGAATAAACTACAACAATCAACCCCAAAATTGAATAAATAGATTTAATTATCTTCCCAAACCAAAACAAAACTATTAAATAAGCGATATAAACAAATTTTTACTACGTTAATATAAACACTGATTAAAAAAAAAAAAAAAGTAAATAAATAAGATAAGAAAATAAAATAAAATAAAATAAAAATAAATAAAAACAAGCAAAATAATTTAACCCAAATAAATAAATAACAACTTCCGGTGAAATAACCACCAAAATAGACTACCCACAATGCACCACTGACCTGTATATATAAATAGCCGAGAAAAATAACAGCACTCGTGGCCTGACAATTGCATCTAGCATGAAACAGACTGTCGCCTTTAAGTGTTGACTTCTATGTTCACTTATATATATGTGTGTGTGTGTGTGTGTGTGTGTGTACATACATGTATATATGTGAATATGATATATAAATTTTTATATATCAGAACAATGTTAAGCAACTGAATAACAAAGTGTAAGAATTTTTGAGTTAAAATAAATCTGTCCACAAGAGAAGAATATTTAACTATTTTTTTTTTTTATCTCCGTGTCCCATGTGACAGACCCTGGCTCAACCACGGACCTGATCAAATTAATGGTCGAAAATGTATTGGCACAGGTCGCATTCCAAATCAATGACCTCTCCACTTTAAAAGGTAAAATGGTAATCACATCCAGCTGCTTTCCATCACCATGGTCAAGGCCTACAGGTTCGATTTTGGGAGGGAAACTCAGCTGCATCCATACCTCTTTTGATGATGTTTATTGCTTCACATCTTGGAAAGCACTACGACAGGAGAGAGGATGCAAACCAAACTCATCAATGGAAGCTCCACATCTGCATCTGTGACACTCACATAATTTGAGCCCAGGACAAATCTCAACTCCGACCCAAGTGCACTCATCATCTTGAAGGGTACTGTTAGGTGAGGAGAGCACCGTGTTGAGCCTGGTGCCACTACTCGGTTGTGAAGCAGATAGCAGACAGGCCGGGTGGTGCTGATCCAGAAGGAGCCTCAAATTAGTAAAAGTGTCTTCACATTTTATTTTATCCCAGCTATTCTGTTTTGATGTGTCTTGTGGGATAGAAAGTAATTCTTGGCCCCAGATGCTGCATTCCAAGTTCGAAAGAACTACCTGAAAAACATTGAGATGATTCACCAAGTATCTCATCAATTAATTCATGACTAGAAGAAAATGAAGAAAGATATGCTGGAAGGGCCAAGTCTGCCACTGATTGAAGGCCCAGGCCTCCAAAACTCAAATGGAGCTTCACTTGCCTCCAGCCTGTGTTGTCGAAATTAATGTTGCAAATTAACTTCATGCATCTCTTAATTGTGATATCTATCTTGTTTAAGAAATCCTGTTCAAAGTAGCAAGAGGCACTTTTGAGAGTGTAGAGGCACCTCAGTAGAGAAAAACTGTTCTTCAAGAGGAAGAAGGCTGGGTGTGCATCAATTAATTGCAATTTCTCAGTCATTCTTGTTAGAATGACATGTTTAATATCCAAACACTCTCAAGTGGCCATTGGAAAGACTGGAGAATCAAGAATGTGTAATTCCTCTTTAGGTGTTATTTTTATATCCTCAAGGATGAGGATAATATCCCAGATAGCACCCTTGAAATCATCTGCACTATAATTCAAATTTATTATCTCTGATTCGGATGAGTTAATCTCAAGTCCAAGCAGAGATAAAGCAGGAATAACTTGTTGGAGGTCGCCAGATATGGCCTCAATGTGTCCTCCCAGTGTTACATCGTCAAGATACCATATGTTGAAAGGAGAGGCGATGGAATGAGCTACATCATCAACAGTCATCGCAAATAGTAGAGGACCAAATGGATCACCTTGCTGGATTCTATCTGGGATACAGCATATGTAAATATAAACAGTGTGCACTCAGAGAGTTCAATACCATATATATATATTCCATCGTTTTTTTTTATAGACAATTTACTGAAGTTTGGCTGAAACTAATTCAAACATAAGAGAAAAATGAGCAGATGCAGAGATAGATTCTTCAGAAATAGATGGGAAAAACAAGAAAATTGTTCCACATTCAAAATGCATTCTTAAGGAGAATCCCAGTCAGGTTTTGGAAGGAACACAAAGAAATAACTGAAGGGTCTGGCAGCACATCTCATATTTTATTAAAAGTTGAAGGGCAAGGATACTTGATATGTCCCAATAGAGAAATGCTAGTAATTTGTCCCCAGTCCAATGTAAATTTGAGACTCCCACTTTAAAGACAGCCTTGTGCCATATCCTATTAGGTGTGTGAGTAAAGAGCCTCAAGAGGAAGAGGATTAAAGTAGAAGGGAAAGATAGAGAGAATAGCAGTCATTCTGTAAACTGGAATGTAGAATTCATCATTTTCGTACAACAAATGATGTATTTATTTTCTAATTAAAAAAAAGACAAAGAAAATTAAATTACAATTTGAATTACAGGTAAAATTTATTCATATTATGCCATTTCAAGTAATTTTTTTTGTAATGTTTATATAATTGATAAAGTAATTCAAAATATGAAAAAACATCAATGGTTTCTTTATGTAGGAGTTAAATATAGTCAAAGAAAATATTGAAATTTGCAATATACATTTTAATTGCACATTCCAGAAACTACACCCACTGAAAACCCCTATTTTATTTTTAAATCATTTCACCCCAAGTAACTGTGGTTAATGAGTGTGAGAGAATATAAGAAAAAGTAAGGAGAATTAAAGAGAGAGGTCAATAAAGAAAAAATGAATTAAGGAAACAAGATGAAAGACATTGCATTTAAATTTTTGAAGGCCAAAGTTGACTGGGAAGCAAGAAGCCAGAAGAGTCCCACAAGCAAGAAATGTGATAGAAGAAACTGTTAGCATAGAACTTAGTTACATTTAGTGATTTCAACTGTAAAATGATGAAACCTTGCCACCAATCTAGTACTGTGCTTAAATTCATAAAATTTAGGTACTATAGAGGAAAGGTCAGAATAATTAGAACAAAACTGATAAATATAGATAACTTGAAAAATCATTTTCAGATGAACTAAATTTGATATAAACAGGAAATTCAGTATTCATAAATTATAATTATTTCTTAAAAATATGATGACTATTTCTATAGCACTGTTTTTTGTTTTTTTAATATTTCAGTTGAAAGAAATGGCATTTTATGCATGACAACCTTGCACATTTCTTTCAATATTTGGATCAAATTCTTGCAATTTATAGCAACAGATTCAATTTTAATCAGTATCACCAAGTTGTGTTTCAATATCCAAAATCAGTATATCAGGAGAATACAGTCATCTTGTCAATTTTATAAAACTGAATTAAATCTAATTTCAAATGTGTATTAATTATAATTAGTCACAAAATACTGAATGAAGAATCATATTAAGCAAAATATTAATTAAGGAATCACTCTGTATTACTTCAATATTTTATCCGTTAAAAAGAAAAAAATCCTCTTTAAGTAAGACTTTGATTTCAAAATATTTCGTTATGTGAATTAAAATTGAAACAATATATCAAATATCAGTTTTATATTTTTCTGATTTTTTATATACTTTCCTATATATAAATGAGTGTTACTGGCAGGCATAGTTTTTTTAAGCTTAGTTTAATCTGGAACAAAACTTCAGAATATGAAGCACTCAGTGTGGCTCAAACTAAAAACAAACAAACAGCCATAATGGTTAGTTAATATAATTGTTGGCAAGTTAATCAATGTAAAGGCATTGAATTTTGTAGGTCACTAAAATATATCAGAGTTATCATGATTTATATTTATTCATTTTCTTGTCACTGTAACACAGTGATGCACACAGACACACACAAACATACACAGTATTGAATGAAGAAAAGTAATGTTTAAAATATATTGAAAATTGTCAGCATGTGGCAACTTTCATTTTATGCAGGGCACAAGGATAAAAGCTGTCCCTCAAACATTTTGTCCTAGAACTAATAAAACTAAAATGTCATCTTAACAGTAACAGTTCAAACAAGTGGTACCTGGGATGCATGCTGTCTTTCATTATGTTTTCTGCCCTGCTGCGACAGAACTAGAAATGTCCTTTAAGGAGGGCAGCGAACAGCCAATTATTTTCTGGGCAACATCTATAATCCTTTGGAGGTCTCTTGTTCACTGCCAAGCAGCTGACATATTAAACAGTCATACAGTACACGCTCTCAACAGAGCAGTGGTAGAAGGTCATCAGTATCTCCCTTTGTAAATTATTTTTTGAGAATTATAATTGAACTTTTCAAAAGAAATACAAAAGTTCAAATGGCAGAACAGATAAAAGAATGCAAAGAAAAACAATTTTTTTTTCATACATGTCTTTCATTAACTTCAAAATAAAAATTTGAAATAAATGAGATACTATTTGAAAATGTAAGTAAGTTTTTCTCTCATATTAGCACAAAACAATGTATATGCATGCATTACCGAAATTGCAAAGATGCCCTGTAAATTTTACATTAGGTTTACAGGCAATACTTACCATTATAAAGTTTTTCTTGGCCTGACAAAGAAGCCCTTTGGAAGTTTGGTCAAGCTGAAAACTTTACTGCATATATTTAAATATAATATATTTACTCATATTCAAATATTATACTGAATTTAAACAACAAAGTTGTTTTTTTAATTTTCATTTTGTCAGTTTGCATATAAGCAACCACATGTCAAGATCAAATTTTATAAAAAAACTCTTCAAAGTTCATTGGTAAAACTGGAAATGAAATTTGACTGAATTCTTACTGTTTATGTAGGTTTATAATCTCAAAAGGTCATATCACTGTGTTATGATTGATGAATTAATAACCCTGCCTGTGTCCTACCATCAGACTACTCAAATCACCTGTGGCAGTGTCCAATTATCTTGACTGTCACTGGATCAAGAGTTTCTGATGAATGACTAGAAATTGTGCAGGTATCATCAAGTTTTCAGAAGTTGGAGGAAACCACTTCATCTGCCACAGATGATGATCATCCTCATGCAGTGTGTGCAGTCATCACACACATGTGTGTGTGTGTGTGTGTGTGTGTGTGTGTGTGTGTGTGTGTGTGTGCCCTTGCCCTGACGTGTTTCATCATCTGACCCTATCAAGGCAAGTGATGATAAACAAAAGCAAAATGTTGTGTAGTTACATGAAATTCAAAAATTTTTAAAAAATGCTCTTTTTGGATAGTAATAACTTTTTCTTTACTTTTTGACTATGTGTGCGTTTGTGTTTTCCATGTCGATATTTGTTTCGATCACTGCCATAGGTAGCCACCATGAATGAATGTGACCACCTCACCAAGCCATGCTATTTCAGAAATGTTCTATGTCTTCTGGTCATAACAATTTGATTTTTATCAAAATCATTGAAATCTTCCATGCCCTGTAACTGCAGCATTCAACATATCAAAATGAAGTACTGAAGGCCAGGTCATCTGCTTACAGACATCTGACCCCAAAATACACAGTTGCTATAAGTTAGTAGCTGTCATTCTTGGCACATATTGCTGATCATTTTTGGACTATCATATATATAAAAAAAAATATTGTTAGCATTGAATAGAAGATAAAATATATAAATAACATAAAAGAAAAGTATCATTCTTCATAGACAAAAACTACAAAAGAATCCAATTCACACTATAAATGATAAATATAGGAAAAGAGAAAAACATGGAAAATGATTCATTGAAATATAAGATAGAAATCATCTATGAATGAAAACCCACAAATCCTGACTAGGCAGACAGCTTATGTATAGTGTTCAATTAGTGCCCTAATATTGCAACCTTGTACTAGACTGTAAACATCTATAAGGAATAAATATCAGAAATGCAATCATTTAAGCTCTATATTTTCAATACAGAAATGGCAACATTGCTGTGGAGAAGTGGTTAACAAACTGGTTGTACAGGCTAGTGAATTTGATGTACATCTGAGGCACCATTCCTTGGGCATTTTGTGACATTAAGCTAATCTTAGTAAATATCTATAACAATACAGAAAAGTTAATTGATCATTTCTTGATAAGTTTACAGTTAGAACATAAATAAAAAGGTTTTATTTCCAGGTTTAAATATTTATTGAAAATTATTAGACATTACTAAAATTATGACATAAAACAAACAATTACATTAAGTTGTGAAAAAAATCTAGAAAAGTATCATCATGCCAAACCTAACTCAGTTAAAGTATTTAACAGAGAATAATAAATTAACTAATCATGTATAATTAACCAAAATTAATTTGATATAATTCAGATGATACTTAATTTCAAAAGCTGAAAAGTCAATTTGAGCTTCAATCTTCAGTGATTGTTTTTTTAAACATTAAATACCATAAAGCAAGCATTACTGACCATTAACAACATTTTTAAATACTGTTAAAACTTCAGGTAGAAATTAGGACAGGAAGTTGTTTTGCTTTAACAAAAAAAATATAATTTAAAATTTTGAAAATTTGACACTTTAATGATGTTTACTATTATATATGGCTGGTTTCTTGTATCTGAGTATGTCTGTGGGTTAGGGTAACTACTTAATCGTTGTTGCATGTGCCTGCTCAGGCACATTTGGATTTCTTGAACATCCTCAGAGCCATGCTGAGCAGACTTTATTTAAATTTTTAAAAAGAAACCAAAATTTGACATGATCATAATTTGAACAAAGCCAGTACACTCAAACCCTCAGTCATGATGACTTGTGAATTGTCTGAAAAAGATTATCTATAATTTGGGAAAAGTCGATTATTAAAACTAATTGACACATAATGTCTTGTTTTTAAGTTTTCCTTAAAGAATATTTGCTGCCTAAATACACACACACTATATATATATATATATATATATATATATATATATATATATATACACGGTAACCAAAAAAGTTCTGTCCGTTTTTTGATTAGTCATTGAATGAAGTTGAAATATATACGAAATACGTGTAGCAATTGTTTTCAAATTCCAACAGCCGGAAGTAGGAACATCAGACATTATAAAAAACATGTGCACCATGCCCAGCCATCAATTATAAGCCGGACAGCTGTGAGAAGGATGGAAGTATCTAGAGATCTTGTTCAGGGATGTTTGCTTTACGACTTCAAAGTGGGCTTATCAGCAGCTGCATCAAGTCACCGCATATGTCAAGCATTTGGGGATAGTGCTGTGGATAAACGTACTGCAAGGCATTGGTTTCGAAAATTCAAGTCAGGAGATTTGTCTCTCCATGATGAGCCTCGCAGTGGATGACCACAGGTCTTGAATGATGGAGTCCTGAAGGCGGCCATTGAAGAGGACAGTTGTCTAATGTGTGGTGAACTTGCAAGACGGTTCAACGTTTCCGATGAAACAGACTTCACTTGCACCGCCTAGGTAAGACGTACAAACTGAGCAAGTGGGTTCCGCAAATGCTGTTGGAGGTCCACAAGGGACAACAAGTGGCAGCCTGTGTATCGCTGCTTTCTTGTCACTGTACCGCATCCTTATTGAATCGAGTGCTTACCAGTGATGAAAAGTGGGTTCTGTATGAAACTCCCAAGCATTCCAGACATTGGTTGTCTCCTCAGGATGCTGTCCCTCACACTGCAAGACCACCTATGCACCGACACAAGATTATGCTTTGTGTCTGGTGGACAGGTCGTCAAGTGGTTTATTATGAACTGCTACCAACGGGCCAAACGGTCACGGGAGACCTATACTCGCAGCAATTGAAACGTGTGCAACAGGCATTGCACCAGAAGGAGCCAGCACTGGTGAATCACAAAGGAGTGCTTTTCCTCCATGACAACGCCAGGCTGCATGTCGCGCGAGTGGTCAGGGATACCATACAGCAACTTGGGTGGGAGACTTTGTGCCATCCACCTTATTCACCTGACCTTGCGCCATCTGATTACCACCTCTTCCACTCCCTGGATAAGCATCTTCATGGGAAATCCTTCACCAATGAAGCAGACTTGTGCAAAGCCCATCACAGACTTCTTTGTGTCAAAACCCCGAGTTCTACCGTAAGGGAATTGAACAGCTGGAGACACGTTGGCAGAAGGTGCTGGATGCTGATGGCGATTACTTCGAAGACTAAATATAAGTTACACATACTGTGAAGCATTTTCTTTTTTTCCTTTGAAAACGGACAGAACTTTTTTGGTTACCTTGTGTATATATATATATATATACTTCTTAAAAACAGACAGAACTTTTTTGGTTACCTTGTGTGTGTGTATATATATATATATATATATATGCTTCTTAATAGTACTCTGTATATAACTGACAACTTATAAAAGAAAAAAAATAAACAAAATAGCCTCAAGAGAAATGAAAACTGTTGGATTTGTCTTTGTCAGGAAAAAGAAAATATTGGATGATCTATAAAACATACATACACATACAACTCAAGTACTGCTCTGAAACAACTCAAAATAATGTTAAGTAGGCATCTCTATGCTTGCCTCTGAAGAGAAAATTCCATAAAACATCCTATGTACCAAAGTGACCATAAATAGATAAGAAACCTGTCCATAGAATTACCCCTAGGCCTGTGAATATTTTCATATATAATTAATCCTGGAAGTGGAGAAGCAATAAATAAATTGGTGCCACAAGTCAAAATGTTCTCATCAGTCTTTCTTACTCACATACTGATGTTAGTAAGCAGATACAAAAGCTGTATATACAGTCACATAAAGAATCTATATATGTTTAAACACACACAGACACATATATATAATTATATATATTGCCATATATATGTAATTGATAGAATATAAGACGCTTGCACATTTCAGTAAAAAATACTAAGAAAAAATTCTTGGTTGGTTCATTAAATGATATTGGAACTTCATCTAAGTTTCCTAATTGGCTCAGTTCAGAACAAGTTTCTTTTTACATTATTCGGACTATTGTCCATCTTTGCTGTCATATTTATCACAACGTTTCAGCCGTTGTACGCTCCAGCCTTCTTCAGGTGTAAATAGTGTACATAACACCTCATCTCAGAAATATAGACAGACAAGTTTCTTTTTCTACATTTATAACCGATTTATCGTATTCTAATACTTGTGTATATGTGTAGTCTTATATATCACAAAATATGGTATATAAAAGGGGGTAATGAAAAGTTTTTAGCCTAACCCACTTGTCAAAATCTGACCAAAAGAGGGATTTTAGTGAGGAGATCCTTTCTTGTTTGTGCTAAGAACTTTTGAGCACCCATCTCATATTTATCTGAATATGAGTCGGTGAATAATTGTTTTGATCATCATCATGACTAGAATAATAATCTGGTCATAGAAAGGCAATCAAGTTGAGATAATTTTCCAGTTAATCAACTAACATGTAAGCAAGTCAGAATTAATCAAATATTTTGTAAATAAATAAATATAACTGATTGATTTGTGATCTTTAATTTTATAAGTTTCTATTCCAAAATAATTTTTTAGTTTTTAAAATTTTATTAGTAAGGATTTTTTTGTTTTTTTTATCTTACTTTTTCTCTTCAATATAGTTTTGACCAAACTTGAAAAATATTTATGCATTCTTTTGAAATCATGACATTTACATTTTCTTCCACTTTAATAAAAGACCAAGTACTGTTCCCATCAATGGAAATATTTTTAAAGTGATATTAATTTAATATACATATATATTTAATCATTTTTATTTTGACTTTATTTTCAAAACACTTTTAAAAAAGGAACATTATTTTGAAGTATTATAGAACATATGGGAGCAAAAAAAAAAAAAAAAAAAAAAAAAAAAAAATCAACTTAGAAATGTAAGTCCAGATTTGTGGAGTGTCCTCCAGTAAAGATTAGTCTCATTAGTGACAACTCTGAATATTTTATATTGTATAAACTTATTAAATATGTTACATTAGAATAGACACAATTTATAGTAAAAAAAAGAAAAAAAAGGTTAGCATCTTAGTGTCAGAAATATTCATAAATAAACATTTAAATAATAATTTTTCATGATGTTTTCAATTTAGCAGAAGTTATCACACAATTTACACATATTTCTAGCATTTAACATCTGAGTTTGATTTTTTAACAGTAATTGATTCATTTATAAATATTTTATCTTCAAGCATTTTTTCTCCATCTTGCATTTTGACTTAATTTAAATATTAAAAAATAAAAACAATGTCAATATTTTGTGGTTAAATACGGGTTGTGATAAAAATTTTCAGAAACAATTAAAATTTTGGATGGCTTATCATAGTGTAATCCTTTGGAAATTGAACTTGATGATCATGTAAGTAATGTCTGTTATTGAACTCCTCCTAGAGTTTTGGAGATAGACCCCTATAACCATATACATTCTGAAACTATATTACCCAGGGTACTTGGATAATTATATTTCATTTTGATCAAAGGGAGTCCCCCAGAGGGGAGAGCACAAACCCACCACTAAAAATTTTTTCCTCTTGATTTAAATTAAATTTGAACAAGGGAATGACTCCTATTCAAAATATAGAAGGACAAAGCCAGAAGATGGAGGTCACCTCGGCAAGATCATTGAGTAATACTGAAATGCATCATTTTTCTCCACAAATTTTTACAATGATTTAAAATCAATCATCATTTTCTTACAAAAAAAAAAAAAGAGACATTTAACAAGGTGCAGGTAATTTGGCTAGTGTATATATATAATTTGTATTTTTTCAAGAATTTTCCTTGTCAATGTACTTAATTCAATGGAGAATATTAATCTCAGGGACCAAGTATTATAGTTAAACTTCCAAATCAAAGTTCTACTAATAAATATATATCAAGCTATGGTCCTATGGATTTATTTTACCTTATTTATACCTTTTTAGAATGAAAATTTTGATGCAGCTGTGTACTAAATCCTAATTATAATATCATGAACAATTAGTATATAATCCTACACACAGGGCACTGAAAAGTTCTTGGCCCTGCCTAGCCACTTCTGACTAAATGATCAAATATTTTGGAAGGGCTTCTTGGTTGGGCTTAGAACTTTTCAGTATCCACCTTATATATATGTGTGTGTGTATGTGTGTGTGTGTGTGTGTGTGTACCCACAATTGCGCAAACATTCATTTTGCAAATAAAATAAGGGAAATAGTATTATGAAGTCATATTAAAGCTTATGATTGCTGCAAACTATAACTAATAACAATACAAGTCCAGACCCTCAAATTTACTGCTCAAGCACCCCATTTCTTTAGAAGGTTTTGCGGTATTTTTTCTTCTAATTTGTCAAATTGAAAACTTCTTTGGCAAGTACTTCTCTCAAAATATAAAACTTCCTTTCAAATTTCTTCAATACACAATATTTTATCCCAAGAATTCTTACAAGCAGTCAAAATAGCAAACAAAGACAATAATGCATCAAATTGATAAAATTTGACCGTCTTAATTATTAAACACTTAAAGCATTGTAAGTGGGTGCTGATATTTTTTCTATCCAAGCAACTTCTCAAAATATGTACAAATAACCAAAAAGGTTATTGTTAAATCCCTTTTTGGTTTGGCCAAGAAATTTTCAACACTATTTAATTCAGTACAATCATTAATAACACCACATCTATATTTAAAAACAAAAACATGAAGATAATCCATCGAAATGAAAAAAAATTTTGTAATAAAGATTGTTTAATTAATGGAATAATATCAATCTATTAATAAAATTAACAATTAGCAGTAAACTAGTAAATGATATTTTTTTTTAGAATTTTCTTTTTGGGGCTCATTTGAAAATGAAAGCCAAACATCATGAAAACTTTCATTTACAAGATTAAGAAAAAGGATTTAGCATTTTCTAAAGATTTTTAATGCTTTTTTAAATATACTATTGCAAAGCTCTAAGGATAGGAATAAAAAATGGTTCAGTTTAATCTTGTATCATAGCTGGTCTTTAACCATGAAAATAATCAATTACTTTATCAACTGTGATATCCACATAGCATCTTTGTAATAAAAAGATGCTAAAGTAATAATTTAGCCAAAATATACATAAATTAAGAAAAAGCAAAGTAAATTTGGATAAATTTTTTTTAAACACCATAACCAAAAACATCAGATCATTTTATTGGTAATTTTATTAGGATTACTAAACAAAATCATTAAGTAAGCAATACTTATTCCCTTTCATGTAAAGAATGGATACAAGCAAGATGTCCACTGCCAGCCCAATTATTCAATTAGGCTCTATTCTGTATATGGCAGAGATTAGAAAATGTCAATTACGCTGGAATAATAAGTTAGAATTTCAACAGCTTTACATATTGTTACACCAAGAATAGAAAAATGATATCATGTTAAATGTTCTGTTTAAAGATTGTGTCAACTTTGTAACCCAGTGATATTAAGAAGAAATTTATAAGCAAGCATAACTCTGCTCTTCACTTGACAATGCTTAAGGATTTTTTTTACGTACAATTTTTTTTATTATATAAAATTAATATTCTTCGCTGATTTAAAAAAAAAAAATTGTATTTTTATTCATTTGGACTAATTTCCTGTCTTTTGGGTGTCTGCTGTACTTTGGAATATTAAACCTTATTTTGAGGATGAATTTGCATCTCTTACCAGGCACATCATATTTGACACCTCTCTCTCTTTAAGCATTTGAAATTCCCCAGCATTAAACTCATGACCTAATGAACTAAGCAAATTTCACCAGCACTGGTAATATTTCTGGAACATCAAATTTATTTATTTTTTATTAGTATCTATAATAAAAATTAAAAAAAAAAAATTATATCTATACTTCACCTGCTTGAATGAATTTAGCATTCAATGGGCCAATTCTTTTCATTTTTATTCTCTATTGCTGTTCTTTGTCTATTGTCTTCACTTTATTCTATAGCAGTTGGTGTGTGCCACTCTCATTGACAAACCATAATTTTCATGTTTTTCCATAAATTACAAACTTTCCTCAAAACTTATTTTTAGAATATGGCTGATCTCATCTTTGTATTTCCTGCCACAACTGTATAGAATGTTGTACATACAGTTCTTGATTGTGTTTTTTCTGGTAAAGTGTCTGCATACAGTGAGATCATATTTTGAATACTGTTTTCAAGTTGTCCAAATAGTTATCAGAATATCTTTTTGTGCCATCACTTTCCTTTTTCTCTTATTTTTGAAAGAAATCTGCTGAATTCAATTAACAATATTCATCTAATTGCAATGGTGTACACATGGCAACATTTGTAGACAGAAATATACTGAATTTAACTGACTAATTTCTACTTAATTGTATTCACAATGTTTTGTCTGACACACACTGGTTTTAACACAATGTAAGAAAACCTACTGAATGATATATAAAAAAAGTTCCTTGAAACTTCATAATGATGACCGTTAACAAGTCATTGTAAGTGTCCTAATGTCCCATTTGAATGATAAATGAAACTAATTGTAGAGTTTAGGCTTTAATTTGAATTTGGGCAAACAGAATTTATGTTCAAATTTTCCTAGTTTCCAACTGGATGAGAGACTTGCCTGACCTTAACAAAAAACTATCTTGATTGACAAGACAAACTGAATGAAAAAAAAAAAAAAAAAAAAAAAAAAAAAAAAAAAAATGAAAAAAATAAAGACAGGTTGGATTAAATAAAGAATAGAATAAAAAAGCCCAATGGGTAAGAGGTGGTATGCAGCCATGACTATAACAGATGTGACATACTTTTGTCCACAAATAGCTCTTTTATGACAGGCATCTTTTTATGTTAGTAGTTTAAAGAATGTCAACCTAGTTTGGAAACAAAGATCATAAAAGAGAAAATATTCTGATTTTTTTAAATTGAATTCATATTTTCAAAGCACTTTCTAAAATAAATTTCAATAATGTCTATCATTAAGAGAAAAAAAAAGACTTTTTCTATTAGAAAATATAAAAGCACTGACTACAATAGTCACAAAGCAAACAATTTTAATTATTCTGTTAGCAAAAAAAAAAAAAAAAGAGAGAGAGAGAGAGTTGAATCCTTACCAAGTACACAAGAAACAGAAATTTGTACAAAAATTTCCAATGTGTGTTTTGACAAACAATATGCCTTTATTGTAATAAGTTGCAAAGAATCTAACTTCATTGTCAGCTTTAAATGTTTCTTTCTCAGGACTGTTTTCATTCTTGTTAAGAACTATTATTGTCTGATAGTACAACAAATAAATGATAATCAGTTTCTATTTGATCACAGGAAGCCAAGCAAATAATTTCCCAATAGAGAAGATGGAATAATATAGATATAAATTGTTAGACAAAAAAGTGCTAGCTTATAAGATATTTTCAGCTTTCCTCAGTAAAATGTTACTATTTAGTCATTTCTAAATTTGTTTCTGACTTATTTAAAGTTTCGGAGATAAATTTCTTTTTGAAGACAAAAATAACAAGCATACAATTAGAAATTAAAAAAAAAAAATAGTTTCCACTAAAGTCTCAGCAAAATCTTTCACAACCATTTAACTTTTTAAATCTCAAGATTTAATTATAAATAAAATGCTTAACCACAATAAATATTTCTGATGAATTGCAAATCAGTTGAGTTATTGTATAGTAAACTGCTAGAAGAGAAAAAAAAGGTTAAAACTCAAAGTTAACAAAGAATGCTTGAATTGGAAAACACCATTATCAATAATATGGAATATTGTATGGCCAAAGTTCTTTTCCTTTGCTCTACTCTGCTATGCAGTCATTTCTTTGAGAGGTCTGCATATACCATAGAATGATTAGTACAATTAATCAAAATTAAAGCAGTTCAATAAGTTTAAACATTTTGGTAGGCATTTATTTAAAATACATCATGTTATATTACAATTTATAAAATCTATGAGATTTTCAAAATATAATCTTAAAATATGTCAATATTGATTACTTCCCCTTATACATTGATTACTTTCCTTTATTTCCTAGCTGTGATCTAAGTGCTAAGGTCAATACTATTTTCAGGAAAGAAAATGGTTTAGCTGAATAACTAAGCAATTATAAAAGCCACCAACAAAACAATTATATAAAATTTGAAACAAATAGAACAATTATTTTGAAAAATTTTATTTTTGAAAGCTGAATATACAAATTAGTTATCTCTATTAAATGATTTATGCATGACACCTGACTAATTGGGCATGTGATGAAGTAATCAGCTGCAGACACAAAGCCTAATCTATTTGATCAGAATATATTTGCACCATAAGGAAAAAGTTCCAAATTCTTTGGCTTGTTTTGTATCCAGAGCAGATTAAGACCATGCCCACCATTTCCATCATGCATAAATGGACTAAGCAAAATCTACTAAGTTGGATAAGATATAAGGCACATGCTACACAACAAAACAGGTTTATTTGAAGTCATAGTTTTACTTTTCATCTATATATATACTCTACATATACACACAACTATAACTATTTAAGCTTTATATATTAATAGTGTGACCGTTTCGGTATTTTTTTCTGTTTATATCATATTAAAGCAAATGTAAAATTAACAAGTAACACCTGCTGTTTGTACAGTAAACTTGAAAATATTTTGATGTTCAGCAGAACCCACATATATTACATTGATTGTAGACAGGTGACTTGAGAACAGCAATTTGATCATAGACACAAATGCTAATCCATGCAAAAATAATGCCATTATTTTTAAGTGTACTTTACAAATCATTTTATATACCATGTTTGATATTATACCAAACAATACAGGCATTCTAAACTGTTGTGCTATTTGGCTTTTTCAATCAAGAAATAGTTTTCTAAGATAAAAAAGACAACATCAGCAGAGTTTCCAAAGAGGTAATTTACTGGAATCAAGTATTTTGCTAGATGCCTAAAGTTCAATACATCCTCTCTGATATGACCTTGTATGTTAATAAGCACAAGAGTTTTTCATCTCTATCAAGTTAAACTAATAACTTTATTCATTCAAACACAGATCTAAGTGAAGATGAGAAAAATAATATTAAAAATTAGTCCCATCATCAAACTTGTATCGGTTGAAGGAAAAAAAGTTGTATTGCATTAGGTTTATCAGTCATAATTAACAATGGATATAGTAATCACAGGTAAGTAATTATAGAAAATAATTTTCTTCATTTATATCTTTCCCAAGGGAACCAACATAAAACATGAATATGAAAATCAAGTAAATCCAGCATTATTTTTAGAGAAATGTGAAATTTATTTCTTCCATTTACAATGTTCAGAATTAAATATTAGTGAATCTTTTTTTTTTGTTTGAATTAGTCACATTTGAGAATTCTAGGATGTGGGTGATATGAGTATTAATAACTTAATCACTTCCCACCAGGAAGAAAATTTCAAATACCTGTGCTCAATTTGTCTAAGTTTTTGTTTAATTTACCTGCAGCTGTTCATTAAAGATAATAGTAACCTGTTTGGATTGGAGAACTTTTTATTTCATCAAAACTCTCAGCTACAACTGCTAACCTTTGCAGGCAAAATGTTTTTAGCAATATTATGGAATGCTGTTTGATCATCCTATGTCCAAAAACATTGTCAAACTAATTCAAAATCATTTCAGAGTGCTTATTAAGATTTACAATCTACAGATTTACAAATTCATATCCTGATTGAACTTAAACTTCAAAACTGAACAAATATTTATAGCAAAAGTTTTGAAGAATGTTTCAGTGTTTATTTAGCATCTTTAAAATGATAAACAATATTGAAGAATCATTTGTATGTTGATACAACAACTAAAATTTTAAATGTTTTGAATGACAAGTGTGAGTGACGAAGATGAGAGCAAAAAAGGCAAAAATGAAACTGAACAAAACTTGTAATGAATTTTTGCCTCCCAAAAGAAAAGAAACAAAAATAAGAAAAGGCTTATATACTATATTTATTAATCCAAAAGCTGATTATGGTAAGGAATCTAATCCTTGTACAGGATTAGATTTCTCTTTACTATATACCAATGAACATTGATCAACAGGTTATTCTTTCAAATGATTTCACAAAGTGCCAATTGGACCAAAACTGGTATTCTACTGCAAATAATCATTTTTTTGTAAATATTTGCTAAGCTCCACTAACTTTGATGAAAAGTCATTCATTGAGCGCCCAGTGACAAATAAACTGCCAAGATTTTGCATGATTAATATGTACGCATTGCTCTCCTTCGTTCCATATAAGAAATCAAGGTAGGTAAACTGGTTAAACTGTAATACCATCATTATTAACACGATATTGATCAATATTTGATTGCATTCTCCTGTTAGGAATGAAATATAAACTAAAAAGATCAAAAGTTAAAAGTAAAATTTAACTTTCAAAATTTTACTGTAGTGTAGTTTAATGTACATATTTCACTAATACTAAGAAAACTTCCTTTTTAAGTTAATCTTAAATGTTACAAGAGCAATGAAGTACACACTCCATTTGCAACATGTTAAAAATAAATGTTTATGATAATTACTTTGAAACTTGTACATTTATTTAATATTCAGCATCATCACAAAGTCTTAGGATTTTAGCAAAATTGTAAAAATGTCTCTTGAAAAAGTAACATTTTCATAATTTTTCTCTTTTGTCAACACTAATTGTAGCTATTTAACAAAGTAGACAGTCTATATGTAAATTTGTCCCATTTCACATTTGATGCAACTAAAATTGACTTCTCTTTTTAGATAACATTTAAAATACAATAAAATTAATTGCATAGCTTAATTTCTTTAAAGAATAAATTTTACTTAATTTTCTTCAACTTTAGATTATGAAGAAAACGACATTTAAGAAAGTAAAAATTTTAATTTTTGTTTAATAATATTAACAAAAATTGTGCTTTTTTTAAAATTAAAAACACTTTAAAAGTAAAACAGTAAAGAACTTAAAACTTCATTTGAAAGCAAGTTTTTCTTGAAAATCTAAATTATAACGTTTAATTTATTTTCATAACAAAAATGAAATAATTGCAATCTCACACATACAAAACTAGTAAAAGTATTTTACCAAAGAAAAAAAAAACCCTGTTAACCTCAAATGAAATTGACATTTATGACAAATGACAGAAATAAAAAGAAAAATTAATTTTATGATTTCAGATTTAAAGGAAAAGTGTAGAGATTACGTCATTACCAGCCAATAATATTTCACGTTGATGTTGTAAACCAGCCAATCAAGCAAGAACATTTTTAATTTCATCCATAGAAGCACTAAAAAAATGCCATGTTATTTTTTTCTATTAAAAATAAATATTTCATCTATGGAAAGGATCACTAACAGTTTTTTAACCACAGAACGATTAAAGTACAAATTAATTTCCCAAGAAAAATTTGGACCATAGGCATTAACCATTGCAAAAAAAGTTTGAGCCTGGTTTAGACTTCAGATTTTAAATATTTCCCTTCCTTTTAAACTAAATTTTCTGCATTTTTTTTATTTAATCATTTTATCTACTTTTAAAACAACTACTTTAAATCTTAAAGTAGTTGTTTAAAAAAAGAAAAACAAACAATATTGAAAAGTAAAACACTGCATTTATATCGCTGTGTCATCATTTCTGTGTTGGAATTTTGATAGTAAATTTCAAAATTAGCCAGCATACACATGTTTTCTACAGGAACAGGTCATTTTAGAATTCTTAATTTATAATTTTCCCTTGTGACTTCAGATAAAATGAGCACAAATCTAAAAAGGAATTGAATTTAAAAAAACAACAAAAAAATCTATTTATTTTGCAGTTTGTTATTTAATTTAACAAAGCAAACATACTAAAAATTCAAAATTTGAAAAAAAACAAAACAAAAATCAAATTGATATGTTTCTAGGGGGTACAAACAAATAAAAATCTATATTTTCTTTAAAAAAAAAAAATCGCAATATAACGGCAGATGGACCCAACTGTCGAGATAGGTCCTCCGGGGGTTATCACGTGACTATACAGTGAGTCCTTGAGAAAGTTGGGGGGTGCTTTTTTTCTCCATTATATACATCATATACCTAATTTAACTGATTAATTGGCGTATTAAAAAAAAAGAAAAGAAAAGAGATTTTCCTTCTCTGTCTCTGAAGCAGGCACACGCTGCTTGCTGTTATCATTTTCAAATGGAAATATACTTAAACTAAACTTAAATCTACATCCGTTTCCTGGGCATCCTTTGGGCTTTAAAAAAAGAAAAGAAAATACACATTGTGGACAAAAACAGGCGAATTTATTTACATTAAGAACAAAATCACTGTACACACTGAGAATTCGTTTTTATTCGCACCATGGGAAAAATTGCCAAACGGAATTTTGTTCAATTTATTCTAAACTTTAAAATAAATTTAAAAATATCAATGAACTGTTCAAATTGTACAGTATTTTTAGCACGGTTTTTTTGTTTTGTAGTTTGATATTGTTTTTCTTTTTAAATAAGGAATTCGTGTTTTATTGTTGAAAACATTTTTAGTATTTTAGTGTGACAAATTGTCACAAATATTAAGCCGCTCAGATACAATTTGTAAAAAAAAGTTACAAATAAGAAGTTACATTTTAATTTTATTAAAATATTTGTTTTTTCAAAATTAAAAAATATTTCATTTTTAAACGTATATCAGAAATATTTGGGAAGGGTAACATTTATTTAACTGTTAAAAAAAGTATTTTGTAATTAAAGAAAATTAAAAACAATTCCAATCAATGTTTAAAATATGCTTTATTTAAAAAAAAAAAATAATTTTAAGAATAAAAGTTTTTTTTAAATTAATCATAACGAATTCTGATATAATAATTATAGTGAACGAATATTTTTTGTCATTTGATTTAAAACTGCTAAACAAGCATTTGTCTCTACACACTGATGGAGTCCGTCTGCCGCCGGTGGTAAAAGTAAAAGATAAAAAATTGATCCGAATGAGTTTTGTTAAGTTTAACCAGACATTCTCTGGTGACTGTTAACAACTCGATTCAAGTGCTTCCCTATTTTTAAGACTGACAATGATCTGCTCGGCTGGAATGCAGGCACCCAAATATATTATTTAAAAAAGAAAAATATCAGATTGCTTCTCTAAAAAGTCTAGAGAGGAAGGCACTCAACGAATATAATAATAATAATAATCTCAAACTTTATCAAGTTAAAAACTAAGTGGCAAATAAAAAATTAAAATAAACTTTGAGAAACAAAAAATAAAATAAAATAATGCTCGTTCCTGTAGTATTTTAGATTGCAATGCCTGGGCATGTAACTTTCGGTAGAATAAATAAGCTAAAAAAACACTAACTGAACTCACATCTAGTAGTTGAGCATTGTAGTTTCTAAAAATGCTATAAAAAAAAAAGAAAGAAGTAAAATAAAGCCTAAAAGAATAGATAAAAGAAGGAAAAAGAAAGAAATGAATTGTGCATTGATCAATCCTATTGGTTCGGTATTATTCAATTATTATTCCAATCCAATGTATTTCACTTTTTGGATTCTAATTCTGGCAACTTTGGTAAAACTTCTACATAACAATTCATCGAAAAAAATTGCTAAAAATCAAATTTTATTTTCATTTTAGTTTATTTCGTGGTGAAATATCAGACAGAGAAACATATTTCTAAATCAAATTTTAAAAAGAACATTCAACAAATGATGTTAACCTCTGCCTACAAAATAACAAAGGAAAAGCTCGACAAAAAATCGGGTTATTTTTATTGAGATTTAAAGTTTTAAATAATTGGTGCGGGAAGTAAACGAAACTTTTTTTTAACCGACCTTTTACTTTATTTGACATGTTAAAAAATCGATACCATTTTTGCTTTACATCCAGTAACCGGCGTTTATGATAGAGAGGATATTTCTAATTTATGCCTTTACGCACGGCCAACAAAGGTGACCATGTGTAAGATAACAAAATCGAGTGAGTGGAAAGAGAGTAAGTTTAAAATTCAAGGTTTGTCAACTTATAACTAAAAATTATGTAATTTGTTTGTATTTTTTTATATGAAAGTCAATAGAAAATAATTATTAATTTCAAAAGATGTATAAAAACAAAAAAAACAAACAAAAACCGTAACATTAGCTGAGCATTAGATTCGAACCTACGACAGCTGTTTCAGAAATGTTTGCAGGTTCGCGCTAATGCCTCATTTGTTACAACTTACAAGTTAGTTTAACTGTAAATCTGCAAAAGCGTTCTTTGTTTCTTACAAAAAAAAGCAATAAGATTAATGCTGTATTACGCTTACAAAAAAAAAAAAGAAAGAAAAAGCCATGCCCATCCAAGCTGGCCTCGTACGTTGAGATAGGCAGTGACTGCATTTTTTAGAGTTGTTACATGATTACAATTTTGTTTTTTTACTTAAAGTAAAATCAAAAGTTAAATCAAATATTTAAGTAAAAGTTATTAGTCGTACTAGCTTAGTTTACTTCACAGTCTTCAACATGGAAATGGAAATTTCGGTAAAAAAATAAAATATATATTTTTTAGTACTAGTCTTTAAAAAAAGAGACAAAGAAACGAGACAGCAGTTTTTCATAAATAAAAAAAATTAAATTCATTATTTTCAAAAGAATTTTTATAAGCCAAAGTCCAAAAATGATTTAATTTAAATTCTTTTTAATGCTCCATACGTCAACTGGTAAAATTTAAAGAGTAATAAAATTGTTTTAACATTGTTTAAAAAAGTAAAGCAGAAGTATAAGTGACAGTGGCGGAATCTGAAGACGGGAGAGATTTAGAGAGGAAAGTCACTAAAAACAGTCCCAACCCCAAATTAAATCAAAGTCACTTTCAAAAAGTTGATTACTTTTTTATTTTTATCTTGTCTTTAACTGCAGCTAAGGCTTTGTTTTTAAAGCGTAACGTTTAACGTATCTTTTCCGTTTGATAACAAAGTTATGCTATTTTTTTCATTAAAGAACAAAAAAAATCGCTTTGACTTATTTATATGGAAGAATTTGGCATTAAGCATGGGAGGAGAGTGCTCGACCATGTGATCGCATTAAAAACGCACACACACACACACAAAAAAAAACATTGATCATCTTCCAGAAATATTTTGAAAGTAATAATCAGAATTAATATTCTAAGTAGTAGTACTGTACATAAAAGTTTAAAAAAAAAACTCTTCC
This sequence comes from Acanthosepion esculentum, assembly GCA_964036315.1. Lineage (NCBI taxonomy): Eukaryota > Metazoa > Mollusca > Cephalopoda > Sepiida > Sepiidae > Acanthosepion > Acanthosepion esculentum. Next base: position 71,149,011 of record OZ038506.1, read on the forward strand.
TATGTGATACAATCAAAGGGTGAGTGAGGGCTTCGGACGGATGTGGGAAAAATCGAAACAGATTCTTTCTTCCAGACTCAAAAAAACTTGAAATTGATATATTTCCCACGTGCTTAAAAAAATTCTACCCGCCCCAACACACACATAAAAAAAACTGGATGTTTGACAGAAGATCCAACATTCCCATACGACTCGGTACAAGGGGTAGTTTGTCTTCAATAAAAAATTTGGTTATGTCGAGGGGGATGTTTTACTTCCAGTAAAAAAAAAAAATTAAAAATAATAAAAGATCACTTCACTCATAAAATTATTTTCTCTAAAAAAACAAAATCGCGTGATACCAACAAGTTCAACACTGACGCCAGCATCTTTAAATAAATATAATATTCATACATTTTTTTACCATTACCAATATTTTAAAAGCAATAAACATGTTGCACAGTGCACCTGCTTGCATAACAAAACGAGTAATGTACAATTTATGTTCAACATCATCGCATAAGTCATACTGAGAGATTTTTCTTCAAAGAACATTAAAATTTAAGCTATAAAATTAAAAAAAAAAATAAACAACAAAGAAAGCCGATTATCTTTTTCTTTACCAAAATACCTCATCATAACTACTAACTTATGCTTTCTTCAAGTCCTTACCTGAGATGATTATCAACATTTATTCAGTTATCATTTAAATTTGACACGGAGTTAATGAAACTTATTTCGATAGGAACTTGAGAAAAAAATGTTTATTTTCATTTTACACAATTGATTGTAAATTAAGAAGCCAATCTTTTTCGAATCACAAAAAAAAACAAACAGATAAAGCCTTAAGTTCACAAAAAAGGTAATCTTAAAAAACAAGAGAGCAAAACTGTGCCTTAAAAAAGAATTATAAGTAAAATTAAGAAAACTGGGTTTTGATTTTGAATTTTATGGAATGACTGTTGTGTGCTTAAAAAGTTTTTAAAAAAGTAAAAAAAAAAAAATGCAATTGAACACTTGTAGGACACTTCTTCTGACTCGGGTAGTAATGAAAAATAACTTTTTTTTATAACTCTCGAGGCAAGAACGCGTGAAAGCATAAAATAAGAATAAACATTTTTTTAACTAATATACAATATATTAGTTCAAAACTTTAGCAAATAAATAGAAGAGTTGATCGAATGATAATAGAAAAAAATATGATAGTTTCACACACACACACACACACACACACACACACACACACACACACACACACAAATCAATATTCAACTGTTCTCTTTTCTTCGTAATTAGAGGAACGCTGGAAGATGATAATTCAATGAATAAACAAAAGAAAGAATACAAATTCTCTAACATAACTAGTGTCATTTCGTTCCTCACGCACGGGTGTCCCACTACTATTGTGATCTAAGCAACAAAGTGAGAAATCGCTTCATGGGAAAATAAATAAAATAAAGTAATTGTATCTTTTAAAATAAAATAGTTTAATGATGTTTTCAGTAGATTTTTTTTTTTTTTTTTTTTGGCAAAACCTCCTTTTTCTCGAAAACAGTAAATCGTTCACTTTCAAAATTTGATGACAATTGCGTACAAACAAAGTAATTGACAATAATAAAGAATGTAAGAAGATAACTTTTTTTAAACAGTAACACTCACCTCGGACGTTGTCCGGAGCTCCGTTCAAGATCCAAAGAAAACTCAACAGTACAAAATTCCGTCCGAAATCACGCATAATAATCACTCCAAAAACACAGAAGAAAACTGTAAATACTGGTAAGCTCCTACATAAGGTGAATAATGACGTCCAGGTGAAGAAATAACAAAAGTTGATATTTAAAAGAGAATCCAAACGAAAGAAATACACTCTTCTTTGTGTATTTAAATAAAAAAAATGTGGGCACTGGGAGATAACGCGTCAAACAAGTGCACGACGAAAGACCATTTTTGACAATATAACTTTAAAAGTAATGGGTTATATAAATTAATTATTAACTAAGGTAGGCCAAGTAAAAAAAAAAAAAAAATAAATAAGGGAACTAACTTTTTAAACTCTTATTTTCTTTTTAAAAAACCGCGAGCTGCGGCGACCGGTCTTCTTTTTCTCACACTTGTTCAAAACAATTTTTGCGTGTGCCGCTGACTTGGGACCGAAGCACTACTTTTTTTCGGCTTACCCACTCTCGCTATTTACTCACGCTTTCTTTCTTTTTCTCACTCTCTTGCCTCCTCCTTTAGTCAACTTCCTAATCTATCAATATATTTTCAACTCCTCCGTTTGAAACTGTACTCTTGCTGTTTCTCCTACCCCTTTCCATTTGTAACTTTTTATATCTGTGCCGTTTCCCTGCTGGGAGAAACAGCGCACAGGAAAACAAGTCTCCCTGGCTTGTACATACCAACACATTGGCACATGCAAATAAACATATGGTCGTATGATCGTTATAAATTTTAAACGTAAAACGATAAAGATGATTTCTTTTCCCATTTCGTTGTAAGTTTGTCGAATAATATAAAAAAAAAGAAAAAGAGAGGGAAAAAGAACTTTCGCAATTTTAAAAAAATATTTTATTGACAAATGAGAAACTGACCGTTAAAAGGTACAAACTACAAAGTCCTGTATTTTTAGCTGTGAGATTGCCTAATGTTCTTTGTTTTCGTTACAGATGTTATTCAATCACATTTTGCTATTTTAAATTTTATTATTCATTTAATTCTTAATAAGTGCGCTTTTTTAATTATTCTATCAATCAATACAAGCCTTTCCTTTCTTTTCTTTTTTTTTAAAAAGTCGAATGAATTTTTATTTTGAATGTATCCTTTCTTTTTTACTTGCATTTTTTTTGTGCAGCTAATTCTGCTAATTTAACGTGTTAACGTCATACACTGTAGTTATTTTTTTTTTAAATTTTTATTGACCATAGTGCTTTCTCTATTCGATCAAATTTGCTCTTCCAAAACAAATTCTGACGCTTGGTCATTTGGTCAGATTTTAATGTAGGTCGTGCTAAGAACTTTTCAGCATCCATTCGTATTTATTTTAAGTTGAATAAATTTAAATTTTCATGTTCTTTATTGTTATTACATAACAAGACTAATACAAAGTAGTACGTTTTCACAGGAAATATTTGAATTTGACTAAATTAATTTTTAATTCTTTCGATTGCAATTTCTCTACATTGAAAATTGAAATCATTACTGTTTAACAATGAATACATTGAAACCGAGTTTTTATCTGCTTAACCTTCTTTTCAAAGTAGGACTGCACAGAGAGACTCAGTAAATAATAATAATAATAATAATAATAATAATAATAATAATGTGATGAAGATGATGATGATAATGATGTCAAAATCTATGCATACGTGTTGTATGCATGCAGGTGCAAATGTGCTTGTTTATAGCGTGTCTACTTGACTCAACCGTTATGAGTCTGGAAATGTAGAATTGTATGTATGTGTGCATTCATTTTTATATGGAAAAAGAAACTATTTCACTTTAGTTTCATTTTGGTCAAAGTGATTAGGTTATAAAAAAAACTCTTCAAAATATCTTTGTTTTCAAAAACCATAAAAAAATAATCTCTGTATTTTGTCATTTGTGCAACTATGACAATGAGAAACGCGGTGGGAGTGATGAAAAGTTCTCGGTTCGTGAATAAAGCACTTCTAAAACATTTTTGAACAGATTTTTTGGGAAGTGGATTGTGCCGAGAACTTTTCAGTACCCCTTGTCAAATTCTCAAGTTTTCTCACTGCCTCACCATGAAAAATCCCAATTAACACAGCTCCCTCTAAACTCTAAGCGAGATAAAAAAATAAAATAAAAAGTTTTGAAGAAAGAATTAAAAAAAAAATCTAATGAGAGCATTACTGAGAGCGTCTCGGTGGCGCCGCTTACCAACGCCGTAAGACACAGGCTACCCGCTAATAATATGATACGGGTAGAGAATAATGGTTTTAAATTCGGATAGAGTGAGTGTGTGCAAGAAAGAGACAACTTGTGGAAAATAAGTGTGAGTGAGACATTGAAAGAGCACATTTTATCATCTTATGCCGTCACATTATAGAAAGTAATTTGAAGAATGAAGATTTAATTACATTCGTCAATCTGGATCCACAACAAATTGAATGAATGAACGAAAAGTCGAAAATAATTTCCGCAATTATTATTAAAAAAGGAATTTGCTTTCTCCTTCTCTTCCAATTATTATTATTATTATTATTATTATCATCATCATCATCTCCTGTTGTGATTTTCATCGTAGTTCTTCCTTTATTCGGCTCCCATCTCTCTCCCTTTCTCTTTAATCTATTATTTCTCTTGTCTTTCAGTTTAGTTTTTTCTCTTTTTCCTCATTTTTTCTTTTTCAATTATTATCCTCTTTTTCTTTGTATGTCATCTTTTTTTTTTTTTACTTTTCATCCTTTCTACTATACTTAATATATTTTCCTTGTTCATTTGATACCATTTTTGTCGTCCTTTTACTTTTCATGGTTTTATTACCTACTATCAAGCACTCCTTTTTCTTTTCTTTTCTTTTAGTCCTTTAGTTCTTCACTCCAAATTCATAAGCGCTCTCTTTTCACCGTCTCTATCTCTATTCTATACTACGATACCCAGAGCAAACTGGGCTCTCTAGCCTTGGTTAGCGGCTATTATAGGAGAAAGAAAACCCTGAATTCAAACCGTGGACAGGCAACGCGAAACAACTCCGCTATCTTTCTCAAGAATGCATGGAAATTCCCAGATAGTAAAAGGAATCCGTGGAAAGCCATGATCACCTACATTTTGAACAGACATGGCATTAAAAATGGCAACAAAAGAAATTAAATCGTTGTTCTTTAACGCTCTTCTTTCACATTTTATTTTAGCAAAACTAGAAAACTCGTTGACTCTAAACTGAAGTTGTCATTGGTGCAAAATATGATCCATGTAGACGTAGAACAACAATAAATTTCCTTTTTCATGTTAACAAACACACGTCTAATATATGCAGTAATATGCAGGATGCGATGGGTAAATTCATTCATCTTCCCACAGGGCCTCAGACACAACACGGGGGCCTACATCAAGTGCCCTAAGGAGTTAGTGCTGCCCTGGGTTAAGAGGGTGGCTGCTGGAAGACCCTATGTCTGGCAACAGGACTCTGCACCATGCTACACAATCAGGAGAACCCAGTCATGGCTGTCAAGCAATTTCTGCAACCACATCACCCCTTACATCTGGTCACCTAAATTCTCAGACTGCAACTCCCTCATGTGTGGGGCGCAGTTGAGCGAGAGATTAACAAGATTCCTTGTAACACCAAAGATGATCTGACGACAAGGATTATGACAATATTCACCAACTTAAACAAGGAGACTGTCCAGAAGAGTTGCAGAAGATTCTGAAGTCGTATGGAGGCCATGGTTGAAGCCAATGGCGATTTTGAATAAATTTTTACTCTTTAGCATTTTTGTGTTATTTTGGTAAATATATCTGTTAAAATAAGATGTCAGTGTTTTGTGTAATTAGGACGACAATTTATCCATCGCACTCTGTATATACATTACAAACAAACTTACATTGAATTACACGCACAGGCATCGGTCAATTTATAATGGAAGTGAATGTCCAGATAATCTTAATACGTTTGATCAAACAACAGCAATGAGCTTCACTTCCCAACCGAAATCAAATATCCGCACACACATAGAATGGTGCGCAACAAAGCAATATTGTTAAAAAAAATAGACTTTCTGTCTACGACTTGCGAGAATTTTAGCGACATCAATTTCGTATTAGAAAAACTACTGGCTAATTCCGCATTTTGAACCACCTGCGTCGACAAGTAGTCCATTATCGCTCTCCTTTTTCCTCTTGCCTTGGTACTCAGTGGGGAGAGAGAAAGCAAGGACATGTCTTAATGAAAGGGAAATAACGAATACCCCAAAGGCCTTGTTATTATGCAGGCGCCAAATTTCCCAATCCCCAAGTTGGCGAATTTTCTCTGTCTGTCTGTCTTTCTCTCCCTCCCCCTCTCTCTGAATACCAAGGCAAGTTCAGGTCAATGTTTTTGTTGCAAAAGTTATCTTCGAATTTCAACGCTTTCATCGTTGTTTAAAAGAAAACAAGCCTTCTAGTAAATTCTTTTCATTCTCTCTGCTTTCAAATGCGAAGAATTACTTTAATTTTATTTACTTACTTCCAATTATCATCAATATTTTACTCTTAAGGTGCAATTTGTTTACCAACACAGTGTAAACGATTTATTTATTTTCTTGATCTCTTGTTGTCATGATGACACGTTTCCTGAAAGAAAAAACAATTTTTATTTTATCATGTAATTGTAATTAATATAAATTAAATAAGTTATCGTAACAACAAATAATTTTCTTTTCTTTTTTATCAAAATAAACTCGCTTTTTTAAAAAAAAAACTATGTCACTTTAAAAATGTACTTCATCACGCCAGTTTATGATTTTTGTTTTCATAACTGATTAGGCCTAAAGGCACATTCTGACTCGGTGGCTCTTCTTTTAAATGCAATCGACTTTACAATTCTAGAAACTGATCCCCGGGACGAAGGCAGATCATTTTATGACTCTATCTTGCGAGTATGAACCAAACCGTATGTCCTTTTAGTACACAAAAGCAAAAGAAAGAGTTGCTAGAAAAGTTCGTAGGTCTAGGAAGAACTGACATTTGGTGGAGGGTTTTCATCTTGTTTTTTTTTTTTTGTTAGCAATATATGTCTATAAGTACTTGCCGGCGACGACAGTACTAGTTGTTGAGTGTGTTAGAGGGTGGTCAAAGAGAACGTTGAAGAATTAAAGGGAATGGATCTCCACTCTGAAGATTATTCTTGATGATCGACTGAAACTGATAATTGACTTATTGTACTTGAAATCTTTGTCAAGAATAGTTTTCCCATCAAAATAAAGAAGTTTACTACGATGCATTCTGACGAAGATCATTTTCTTTGTCTGTCTCTTTTCTCAAGTTCGTTTCTATGCGCGCATAACTCCTCACATTGATAGCAAAATTAAGCTTATTCTCTAGAGACAGCATTCGTTTGGGAGGTGTATAATTTCAGTGATCAATCGGCCCATAATAGCACGATAACGAAATAAATCACCACGTTTATTAACCTTCGAAAGAGAAAAATGAAACTTCACGACTCTATCATATTTTCTTCATATTTCAAGAATTACTAACTGGAATGATGGCACAAATGTGCTAAAGTATCCCAAAGAAGACATGTCTTAATAAAAAACAAAAATTGTGTATCGTTTATTTTTTATAATAGATGAGCTGGCATTGTCCTTTTCTTTTTTATTTCTGAGTACGAAAAGTTTAAATTTAGCTTTTGGTACTTTGTCCCACGTTTCCTTAGCCTGGTTATGTGATTTAAAAAAAGATATTCCAATATTTAATATGTTTAAAAGATTTATTATAACTCGACGATAACAGAGTTGCTTTGATGACTGCTTTTTCAGTTTTGCGTCCCCACCACCCTCTCGACGACAAACATTGAAATTGGAAGTAGAGATCCACTCTTTACATTCACTTTCTTCAAAATGTGCGTGTGTTTTAAATAATGCACTTTATTAAATTAAAACAGATTCGTTTTCAGATCAAAACTGGCCTTACTACTGGTACTGGCCTCGTCATTCAAAAGTGTAATCTATTCAGCTCTAGGAGAGCATCTCCCCCATGCAGCACCTCTCTCTTATTTCATAGAAGTGGGTCAGCTTCAATCCCTGGTGCCAGAGTTGCCCTCAATGGAAATTGCCGAAGGAGGGTAAGCAGTTTTTTGTCTCGGTCATATACACGTGGAGAGACTCACATCGTGTCAAATTTTATCTTGTGCGAAGGTAGATAAATAAATATTTATAATGGTTTTGACACAAGGCCATAAATATTGGGCACTCAGTGAGGATCGAACTCACTACTCAATCATAAAGATGTTAACTATTATACCCCCACAAGACGCCCGTAGAAAATGATTAATTCAGTTCCCTCAAAGAATTGTGACACATGTTCGTAAATTTAAAATGACACATGTTCGTGAATTTAAAATAGGTGCGACATAGGTGAAGTGGGTGCTGAAACGTTCTCAACAGAACCCACTTCCCAAAATCTGATTAAATGATCAAACATTAGATTTTATTTTATTTTTTTACAGGGGCTTCTTAGTTGAGATGAAAGCTTTTCAGCACCCCCTATTACACTCAACAGTCAATGTCCAATATAGAGGGAGATTTTGATCAGTTGATTTCGTTATTATTATTCTGTAATGCCTCAGAATTAATTCGCAGAAATTATAAATGATTTGTGCACAATAATTTTCGGACGTGTTTAAATTCATCATCTCCATCATTTACTCAGTCATCCAGTCAGTCAGCCAAGTGTTAATCTATTTTGCCTCGACATTTATCTCCTTAGACATACTTTTCTTTTATTCGAATATGATCCGAACGGAATTATTCAAATGTTTTTCTCGTATTATTTATACGTAATAAAAACATTTGAAGCTTTTAAAATTTACTTTGAACACCCGCAATAACCCTTCTCATTACGGAAATATTAAATCCTCCCTTCAATGGTAAGTAGTTGTCCGTTACACGCACACTGAACTTTTTGTACTATCTAACTTTATTGGTTACTCTTTCTTTTATAAGCGCAATACACTTTAGTAAGTCGGCTTCGCAAGATTAAGAGTATCAGGAAGTAACTCAGCTAAAAACGGTTTTCGACTTAAGACATTATTGTTCACCAGATTATGCATTTAATAGACCTCTTTTTAATAAATTTATAAAAAACAACATTTCCGAGCAATGGCTCTATGTTTTACTTTTCACTTTCTTATAGCGAGCTGTAAGTCGATATATTATTTTTATAATGTATATCAGATGTGCGTTTTTTTTCAGATTTATAGAATTTATAATTCCATTACAAGAGTGATCAATAAATTCGTAATCTGACACAAAGCTGAAATTTGATCCGAAATATTTACTGTATAATATTTGATGCATGTGAATAATATTCATTACTGAATTAAGTGCAGTAACATGGAATGAAATTATAATGAAAAATATTTATTGCGTATTTATTGACGCCCTTACGTATCTAAACAATATATTACTTAGACTTGTTGATATACTTACGTATTTTACTTTGTTATTCGAAAACTACATTTCGGCAAAAGGAGGAGAAAATGGCAGTTTGAAAAATATCAGCCCAAATCTAAACTTCAAAGCAGCCAAACTCCGAAGCAGCTAAAATAAAAAGCAACTCTTCTTGTATAAGCCAGAGAAATAAATGAAAAAGAAGTGCCGAAAAGTGGTTTTATTTATGAACGACACGAATTTATGGATTAGATTCCTGAGATTTCAAAACAAAAATAATGCAGAAACAACAATATGAATTTAATTTTTTTTTTAAGTCATGAGAAATTTATTTATTGAAAAAAAAGTTTGAACAAAGTAACTATAAACAATTTTTTTTAATTTAAATTATAAACGAGTGTGAGAACAGAACGAGAAAATAAATAGAAAGCATAAATCCGTGACGTCATCATAAATTTTCATGTAAGTTTTCTATAACAAAAAACAAACGAATGGTAAAGCAGATGTTCAAAAGCTTAACAGAAGCAAGGAACGAAGTCCCCTCTTTAGTTAATAGTTTGGAGATCCAATAAAATAAGATGTATTTAACTCAAATATTATTTTTCTAGTTGTCAGAAAAATGTATGCCGTATGTATAATTCACAGGCAAAACTCTTTCACGTTAGCAATCCTTTGTTGTAATCTTTCATTTAACTCAAATTGTCAGAACGTTTTACTTTAAAGTCTCCACCTCAACATGCCTTTCAAGGCGAACAAACCATTTCGTTTTTGTTTTATACACGACTTTTAAAAATGTCAGTGTAAATTTTCGATTGTAGGCTTTCACTACCTGAATGGGAATGTCCACTTCATTTTGCATTTCATCTCGGCAAGCGTTCTTTTTGGACTTATTGAAACCGTTTCGATATTCAGATTGTTTCCCGCTTCTCTAATTGGTTGCATATTTATGACTCACTTACTTAGCTATATCTCATGACAACATAACAGTGTAGTATCGTTTTAAACGTCAATAATAGCACTTTCCGATGTGTAGATGGTATTTTTAAAGAGCGAATCACAAATCAAAAAAGTAATAGAAACTAATGTGAGAGAAAGAGAGAAAACAAACACTGCCTAAACACATACACACGCATATTTAGATAGATATATAGATAGATATATAGAGAGATATATAGATAGATATATAAAGAGATATATAGATAGATATATAGATAGATATATAAAGAGATATATAGATAGATATATAGATAGATATACATAGGATAAAGATGAGTGGTGGTGTAATGAATAATGTCTTGGAATGAGAAATCGTTGAGCCCAGTTTGATTTCCAGTCGAGTTCGTTACATTGACTTACGCGCAAATCCCCCGAGAAAAGTGTAAATCTATCTCTTCTCCCTCCATCAGGACAGTCTAGATATAGGAGGGCAACTCTAAATTCACGTTTGGAGGCCTTTGTGGCACACTATGTGCACCATTCTAAAAACTGATCGACTAGACCCTCATACGTCGAAAACGACGGCAGAGTCCATACACACACATATATACATGTATGATACAGTCCTTCAGTAGTCTCTTCCCCTCAACAGGAATATCACCTGTGTCTATCTCTATCGGTACGACTAAACTGGAAACTGTCCAGGATTTTACATATTTAGGATGCATCATAAATTTTGACGCCAAGGTAGACAAAGACAGATCGGCAAAGCCAAACAAAAAGCCTCTGGTTGCATATACAAATGGTTCTTGAGCAAGCAATATGAACCTCAAGATGGACACAACAGTAAACGTTTACAAAGCCACTGTACTGACTACTTTTCTTCGTGGTACCGAATACTGGGTTGTCTACCAATGCCACCTACGCCTTTTTGAAGGCTTTCATCAGCGTTGCTTTCCTGTACTGAAATGACTTCATTAGAAACAACGATATCTTCATGTTAGCTAGTGTCACTATGTTGGTCATGCTATGTACCAAGGAATGAAGACTGTCATTTACCGGAACCATTTCTGTTCGGTTAACTCGCCTCTGGCTGGCGCAACAAAGGGGTGCCACGGAAGACATACAAGAGCTCTTTTAAAGGAAGACACTAATCTCTTGTGAAATCAAGTGAACAACATAGGCTGCTAGCATGGTGACATAGTCTTCCAAGCAATCGTTACCATCAGACTAATCGCAGAACCAGAGTTATGGAGAAGTAGCGCTGTAAAATGAAAGTTTCCTCTAATTGACAAAACCTCTTTTGCAGTTGCTGACAGGAAAGACTATCGAAGAATACATAAAAAAAGAGATATGGGTTGATAGGCTACTTTTAACTGAGGGAGATACCATCTCTAAGAAATTACAATTTGAAATGGCAGATGTTTATACTGGATATTACATTGTTAGTCACATCATCTTTCATCGATATATAAAATTAATACTCCTTGAAATCTAAATGTTAATTTGATGCCTCATGACAAAATTTATCTGCGCAGTTAGAATGAAAAATTGGTTCGTTCTGCGCAGATGTAAACAAACGGTAACTATTTGTGTGTCACCCATTTTGAAATCTCAATAGCCACCCTGCGAGTTTAAAGCTTTAAGATGGGTCATAATGTCCATTTGACAAATAAAGCGAAATTCTTTTATAACTTTCGAGTTTGCTAAAGTTAAAACAATGATCGGTACATATCACCGAACTTCGAACAAGTTCGTTGAAGATATTGAACAACACTGATACAGGTCCTATAGGGACATGTTGAAGATTTTATCTCGCTAATTTATTCCAAGAGAAAAATTATAAAAAGTCTGTCTTTGTCAAGTTATGGAATTTGTAAGTTTTGTAGTAGCGAGGAAGCGTCGAAAAGCACAAGACCCTAATAAAGTAACTAAACATGTGAGATTAACCTTTCTTGAAAGATATCGGTAAGGTAATCGAATGAGGTGTGTAACAAAATATATACAGACCAATTTTTCAACTGTTTTCAATCGTTCTTTTCTTCTACGAATGCCATGTTATCATCCTTGAAGCAAAAGCTGAAGGTTAAAAAAGCAATCATGGTGGAAGTGGTATGAAGTCTTTTGATGCGATTGTATGTGAATTGGTGGGCCCATGGCGAGATAGTGTTAAGATCACATTTTAAACATGCATTGATTTTTCGAAGGTACACATGGTTCAAGAAGTAAGCAAAGAAAGAACATCATTTTATGTATGATAATGCTCTCTCATATTCGATGAAGAAAACTAATGAATATCAGAATAAAATATGTTTCAACGACCTTCGTTTGATGAAGTGGCTAACTTGTTCACTCGACTTTACAAATTTGTGGCACATTCTAAAAAGGAACGTTTACATTAATAGACGGCAAGGATGAATTTTAGAATGCTATTCTGGATGCTGTGTAGTCTGTTTCATTTGAGTAATACAGCAGCCCACAAAATCAATGGATTTAATGACTTCTAAAAATAGTTTCAGAAAATGGAACATACATTTCACATTAATATTGTTTTTATAACTTTGTTGTCATTACAATGACATTGTTTTTCAGTTCTTTGTTCAAAACATTTGTCTTTGTAAATTTTGAGCACGTTGTGTAATTCTAATTTTCAATTACAACATTGATGTTTCTTGGTGTTCAGCAACATGGGAATAATAATTAATAAAACTTACCACATATTAGGAATAGCATGTAGTCTACTCTAATTAATTTATATTATGTGAAATATGCTGCTATTTAGTGGTGCAAACGTTTCTGTGAATCCCTTCATTAGTTTTCTAAAACTTAGGGAAAATGAAGTGGCAAATAATGTGAGACACAGTGTCTTTGATTGTTAGTATTTTCTCTGATAGAAACATAGACGAAGAGACCCAGACAGAGACAGAAAGAGCAAATTATTCATATATAACCACACAATATTAACCATCAAATAGAATGGAGACAAGGAATTCTTTTCAGCCCAACCCACACAAGAAACTTTATCGCAGTGCAATAAAAAATCATGAATCTCTTTCAGAGAAATTCCGCAACAAACTCTTGTATTCTACTTAAAAAATCCTCTTGTGCAATGTAAAGATCCGTTCAACTAATAAATTGGATAAAAATACTGTATATTTTTCGTTAGAGATATTGGCATTTGGTCGTATAATATTTGAAAGAAATAACTGATACACCATCGAATTTGAAACTCTTCTCAACACCTTTCATCAAGATATTTTTAGCCAAACCAAATCTACAGCTATAAACATGAAAATATTTTTTACATTATACAGAGAAAAAGAAAAGAAAAGAAAAAAATATATTTTTACTTTTATCTAATCTGTCCTAAAACTATATTTTAATTCCACTCAGGTTGTTTTTCACTGTCTGCATTCTAAAATGAAGTGGAAGCGCATTTTTTCTTACATACACTTCCCCGTCCTGACGCCAATGAAATTCACCGGTCAAAAGATATATTCTAATTTAAAAAAATACTTTTACAATCGTCTTTCTTATAACACACTTCATGTATTGACTAAATCTTAAACAAGTTTGACTAAAAATATTCAAATTTATCATTATCAATTATCATTATTTTTTTTATATTTCTTTTATCCTAACTTTAGTTTCAATACCTCTACAGAAACGCGATGCTAAGGTATGCGTAAATTGAATTTTAAAAAATTAAATTTTTTCTTGAATCTTTTATTTTAGTTTTAATTTCGAGCTGATAGATTAAATTTATTATTTCCAATAACCAAAATACTAATTAAAATTGATTGGAAGAAGCTTTTATTTTGAAATCGCGAAAAATCGTTGTCAACGTAGTTAGCATAATGTAATTCTCTTTATTAAAAACATCTTTCAAAAATAAAATAGGATTTCTGAAACGTTATTTTAGGAATATTAGCTGATTTAAAGATTAATTAATCTGATTTGAAACAATTATTACTTACTTTTAGTTTAAAATAGCGTAGAATAGCTTAACTGACATATGGAATTTTATCTAATTTTTTTCTACCGTGGACATATCTATAAAAATTACTTTGGGAATATAACGTGAACGCATTTTTATTATAATTTTTAACTACTGAATAATCTTAAAAATTTAGGAAAATATTCTCCGTAATCTAATTTTATTATTGAATTTTAGGTAGTTTGGCTTTAAATTTACTATAGTCATCGCTCATATTTTCTCATAATGTCGTGTATGGACGTCCGTATTTACAAAAATCGGCAAGTTTATACACACGCGCGTGCGCACAAATTCAAAATTCTCTTTAAAATATTGGGGTTCAATGAACTGTAGTAAGTTTTTTCATTTATGATTTGTAAATATAGTTTATACTTAATAACAATATCACCTAAAGATACAAATTAATAAAGAAATTCAAAATATTTAAAACTTTATAAATTATTCTAATTAAAATTTTAAAATGACAACAATTCTTATAAAAGTTCAATATTCATGGAAAAAATGTTTTTAAGACAATATTGTCCATAATATATATATTACTCATAAAAGTAATTAAAAACTTTTGTAACTAAATAAATGTCTTAGTTTTATTGCATTTTTTATTTTACGATTCACAGATTTTCGTTAACTAGGGGTTCTTTTTTTACAAACAAAAATTGATGATTTATATTTTCCACGGAGTTTTGTGTATAAACATTAAGCGCTAGAAAAAGGGATTTTTCGAAATTTCATAAAATTAAATAAATGTGTGTGTGGCGGTGGGGAGGGTGGTAACGAATGTAAAATAATATTTTTACCAACATTTTCTAAAAAAGAAACGTTTCTAAAATAATTTAATTAATTTGTGAATAAGTCCTGAAAGTTTAATTTAAATCCGACAATTATTGGATTTTATTGATTTGATTTCCAAAGTGTGTTTTTCACCACAAAAAGAAGCTAAAATTTCCTATACTAATCTTTGGCCTCCCTGCTGACGCAAGAAAAATAAGATTTTTAACCAAAATTTCGAACTTTCTAAAAAGGATCAAAAAATATAATTTAATAATAAAAATCCCTTGATTTTTCTTCTTAATAATAGCATAAATATTTTGACGATAAAACTTTGCTTTTATTAAGTTTGAGGCATTTTTTCATCATGGTATGCTCATATTTTAGCGAATCTGTGGAGGTACCTACTTTAGATACTTTTTATTTTAATTTCAGTATCGGTATTCCACGATTGTTAAAAAAACATCTGCACCAAAGAATAAAACTTAGGCAAGTATCGAAATCTTATCTCTGGTATCAGGAAGATGCTTTATGTTACACCCAACTTATCGATTAGGCTACAAAAACCAAGTGGAAGCACTCATTCAAATTTTGCTCTACTGTTTTTTATCCTTTAGTTTCCTTGAATGCCGATGTCATAAATTTGCTTTAATCATGAAATGAACTGAATTAGAAACTGTTTACTTTCTTTTTTAAATTTTGGAAGTTTTTACAGGCCATGATTTTTAGCCTGTTCATCATTTCCTTCAACAGCACCAGTCTGATCAACCTCAGGCAGTATAACTAATAATTTTTACCTCGGCAATGTCAACAAATGGACCTGCTATAGATTTCCAAAATGGACCTGCTAGTTTATGATTTTGTTTGAACCATTTAACATCTGACTTGGACACTATTTGTTGCTGTAATCACCTGACCTTACGACTCCAACGAGAAGTATGCATACGAAACCATGTGCGTGGCTTAGTTGCATAAAAAAAACGTAGGCAAAAATATCTGTTCACATATCTGCTTTAATACCTACTGAAAGAGGTTGATATAAACTGTGTGATTTTATAACGTTTTTCTCATTAAAAAATTACTTATCATGTTGTCATGGCCAATAAAATGTAAAAATCAAGATTATATGTGGTAGTTATTAAAAGTGTTTGTTGGGAAGAGAGGAAAGTTACTTCGAGAAAGTTCATTCTATGTGCATATATTTGTTACTAATCTGAATAAAATCAATATTTACTATGAGTTTAGTTACAGTAGTTATTAAGCGTGTACAAAAGTTTCCAGCGCCGCCTTTTTTAAAACAAGAAACTAAATGCATAGGCGTTTGGGAGGAAATTTTAGAGGAGAGCAGAAGGAATTTTCCGTGAAACTTTTTTAAAAGTTCCCTGCTTTTGCCTTGTTTTTCAATGTGTTTGCCTTGTAAAGGAGGAACTGTCGCCCCTAGGTCCGCCACCTGAAAATATTTACACACCTAATAATGTAACAGTGAAACAATATTTTTGAAAATACATTTTTGTAGTTTATTTATTTATTATTTTTATAGGGGTTCCACAAATATGCTAATTTCGGATGTCGATTTTTCGGGGACCATATGAAAGAGAGTGATCATCTGATAATTTATATAGTTACTTTTGGCAGCTCTTTGGTCATATCTTCTATGTAAATGAACCAAAAGGGTTGAAAAGATAAAATCTTCTAACCACAGTCATTTCCAGAGAACGTCAGAATAGCGCTTCGGACCCATTCACTGATTGTTTGCTTGTAGCTCTATTGTTTGAACTGATAATGGTCTATACAACAATTATCTGCCTCTATCCAATCAGAATTGCCGGTTTAATCGCTGGTTGTACCATATTTGTTAATATGTTGGCATTGGATTTGTGCAATTTGTTGTTACTGTTGCGTAAATCAATAAAAGAGGCTGGCTATATTTATAATCTATTAATATAATTTGTAAAATTGTTTTCTTTATCTTCCTTAAAGAGATTATATTTAATTAACCTTCTCCAGTATTAATTTTATTTCTAAATTTTAGCATTTTTATGGAAGCTCAAAGTTCAATTTGTGTGCTGTCTGCACGAGTAAACAAGTTTATACTATGTATATTCTGGTAGGACTGTTCAGTCTATTGATGGGGACATTTTTACTTGTGAATATGTAGTATTCAGTGAAAAATAAATGCAATAAAATTGCCAAAATTACAAAATATTTTAAATATAACAGAATGAATTTCCATGATGCTCCTGAAATCATCACGTTAATTATAAACTCTTACGGCAGGTTGAAGGTCTGGTACTACATCTCTACTACCAAAGACTGGGAGCCCAGGACAAGTCCGTCGGGGACCTGACCTCTGCAGATGTTTGTCGCGTCTGTGCCTAAAAACGTTAGAAAATGGCTGACAAAATTGAGGGATCGGGATAAGGCTGCCCGACTGCTTCTTAACCTCTTGTCCTTTGTGGCTGCGATCTCGCAGACTCGCTTTGTTTGCGATGTCGATGCTCGAGTATTGTCTAGCGATTTTGTTGTCTATTCAGCATATGAGGACCGGCAGGCCAAAGCTGATTCTGTGACAGAGAAGAGAGTCTGGGAAACACACACACACGCGCCGCGCGTATATTCTTTTATTGAAATTGGAGTAGATCTGAGTAGCGAAATTAGATCAGAGCATTTTTGTTTACTGATGGGAAATCTGATCTAGGCCATTTGAATTGGGTCATTAGAAAAGACAATGAAAATGATCGAAATAATTTTTGTCAGTTAAAATTATAAATAGAGCTTGAGTGAGCAAGGAGGACCTTTAGAATTCACATGATTTTGGTTGACGCAGCCAGCACCCATGATAATCGCGTACGGGCCGAGGGTCGATTATGATCAACCAGATTTTTCTATATAAACGTGTAGTTATGCTGAAAAAGGGGCAGTCGGAAGAGAATTCTCGAAGAGACTGGAGAAGCCGCGATCGGTCGGCGCGTCGTCGTCGCCTGCGTGCCGTTACGCGCATGAGCACCCGCGTCGACCGTTACGGGTCGCGGCGCTACAGGACAGACGAGAAAGGCAGCGGAGAAAGGCAGACGAGAAAGGCAGCGGAGAAAGGCAGACGAAAAAGGGAGACAGACGGAGGCAGACAAAGAGTTGTTGGCTCGTCTGCCGTTGAATGCAGTCGAGCTGGGTAGAGAGAGGTCGGACATTGAAAGTGACGTCAGAGATTGGAACCAAACGCCCGCTAACATATTTTGTTGATATAAGTACGAAGAAGCGAATTACTCCTCCAACAATCTAAGACTGCTACTGCTACTATTATTACTACCACCGGGAACGGAAACGTCGAACAAGCTACAATAATCAAAGAGTGGTTGACTCGTCTGCCGAGATCGGAAATTGAAAGTGAGCAGAGTTGAATTGAAGGCACGAAGAAGTACGAAAGTGACGTCAGGGATTGAAACAAAAACTCCGCTAACATGTACTGTTAATATAAGTACCGATGCTTCTGCTACCATGAAGATTACTACTACTGTTACTACCGCCGAGGAGGAACACAACTATAAACTTTAAGCCGCGCACAGAAATCTTTATCTCTCCATCGCAAGAGTTGTATATCGTTCTGAGACGATCTCACAAGCTAATCACAACCCTCTCTCTCTCTCTCTCTCTCTCTCTCTCTCTGTCTAGAATCCAGTGTATGAGTTTTTACGTCAATTATTTTCTTTTCTGTAACCCGTTTCTTTCTATACTATTCTTTTCTCCTATATAACAGACATTAACAATTCAACCATTGAATAGTTGTTTGTTCGGCTTTCTGCGGATATATATATTTTTTTGGTGCATTCTAAATTTCTTAGCAAAGACTCTCCAGCAGTGTCTACATCTTCAGTCAACCGTGAATGGATGAACATCACTTCTGCTTTCTGGATCAAACCAAACACAACGTGGGCAGGAAGCAGGATTAAACCAGTGGCCGTTCCAATGATCTACGGATGCTCAGGGAACCTACGGTCACTCCCTTAAGTTCGGTTAAGACCGAGTAGACATCTCAACCCAGAGAGTCTTAATGGGGGAACTGGAATGCCATCCTGGACACCAAGTTAGATAGCGGACGGAGAGCTAGTGGAATGTTGAATGATCGTAGCCTGGTCGATCTGATCGATGAGTTTGGTAGCCTGGTCGATCACCCGAGGCGGGAGATGTGGACGTGGTTCTTACGTTACCGTCTACCCGAGTAGCCAGCTACATGGATAGAATGTTAGTGAGCAGGGTCGATTTAGATCTGTTAGATTGTCCCACGTTCCACTGGTTAGGCTTTTCGTACCACAAGTCCGTTTGTGCTCGGATGGCGTTACACTAGATTGGCTGGACTCTGGAAGTTCAACGTGTCCTTACTGGACGAGGACTTCTACCTGCAGCTGACTAAATTAGTGAAGCGGGAGTTAGTGGGGGGGAGTTTGTTGGAAATGTGTCGTGGAATAGGCTTAAGGATATGATCAGGTTTCCATTGCCGAATCTAGCCAACGAGTCGCCGTAGATGTCTAATGAGGTGAAGGTACTTAACGCCAGTCTGGCTCGGACGGAGGCTGGGCGTATCTCCTAGAGATAGGCTTATTTAGACAGGCCTTGGAGCAATGGGCTACAAAGCGCTACTTGGATTAGGTAGTTAGACATAGATTAAACAAGATGTTTAACGATTCGTGAATATGGGCACAAAATTACGCAAAGAGGAAATACACCGAGGTTCCGATCGATACATTCGCTATTGCCACACCCCGGATGTATGCAGCTTGCGATGGACAACATTATGTGTGAGGTGTTTTGGCAGCATTTCCAGAACTGTTTTACCAAGGAGCCTGGTCTCTGTGACGAAAAATTTCTCAACCTTTTAGCCGACTTTTGTTGACTGAAGCGGATAGCTGCGAGGGTGTGGCACAGAGGGCGAAGTCCATAAAGCGTTGAAGAGGGTCGGCAGTGGTAAGTCTCTGGTACGTAATGTTCTGTCCTACGAATTATACTTGAGGCTGTCGCACATGTTTGTTCCGATTTTGAGAGTTGTGTTCAACAACTGGCTCCGACAGGGTTCCGTCCTCCATCAGATTGCCAGGGATCACGCTGTCAAAAAGACAAGCATATTGGATGGGATTTAAACGATTCGATCGATCGCGAATCCCGTGACTCATTAGGGTCGTAGGGGCACCACATGTACTGTAGCCGCAGTGGAAGTGGTGTTCCTTGAGCAAGATAGCATGACGGAGTCCAACCCTTTCCAGGCTGATTTTGAATTCAACGTTTCCTTCTCATAGACTGGTTGCCACACAAGGCTATAGAACCCAGTCTGTCCTGCTATTTACTGAGCTGGGAGAGAGAAGAAGAGGATTCATACCTTTCCTAATGGTATTAGCACGTAAGTAATAGATCCGACTGGAATTCGAACTCGGTTCTCTGATTCCTCCATCCGAGCCGTTATCCATTACTACACCGTGCTTCTGAATTAGACGAATACAGACTCATAACACTGCTAAACACAGAGTTAAAGATTTGGGTCAAGATCCTGACGGATCGTTTGCAGTCAGTTGCCGATATTATGTTGAGACCAGAGTTGTGCTGTGAAGGGCCAAATAATTCAGAGCAACCTGCATATGATCCGCGCGATGCGCGATGCTAGAGGGAGTAGAAAATGACGATGAAGCCGCGCTGATCAATTTGCATCACTCCAAGGAGTTAGACAGGTTCGGTCATCGGTTCTTGGTGGCTGTCCTTTAGGCCGCCGGATTCAAACACAACTTCTGCAAGTGGATCAGCCTGTTGAATCGCACCCATCCAGTGCGCTGGTACAGGTGAACGAGAAGCGGTCGAGCTCTATTGCGCTGTTACGGTTGGTTCGTCAGGGTTGTCCGCTGTCGCTCCTACTTTACACTTTGGCACTGGAGCCTATCCTACGCAAACTAAGGGAAAGGACATGCAGTCTGGCCCTACGTGGAATCAGTGTCCCCGGTGAAGCTCGAGTCAGCGTTTCCGCGTACGCCGATGACGTATCAATTTTCTTGTTGTGCCGTTTCGAAATTCAGGTGATGCAGAAGTCGCCTGAAAGTTACGAGAAGTTAACGAGGCCAATATTAAGTGTAACAATTCTTCGGTTAGTTGCTTGGAAGGGCGTTGCTCTTCCAGGGCCCTTCAGTTGGATTGATGACCCAGTCCGCATTCTAAGAGTGTGGTTCGGGCCGGACCCCCAGCTGGAGAAGAATTGGTCGGAGTTACTAGCAAAGGGAGGAGCGTCAGTCTGGACCTAGCTCCGAAGGCGGTTTTCCTTAAAGGGTAGGGCTGAGGTGTGCTCCGTGTTCATATTTCCCCTTATCTTTTACCAAATGTCGGTATTCCCTCTCTGAAAATATCGTTGGAAGACGTTCGAGCACTTACTCTTATCCCTCTTGTGGCAGTAGAGGTAAGCTTAAGGTCCGTAAAAAAGTTTGTGTCCAGTTTATGTCATGCCACACTTGGTGAGTCACTGACACACCTCGAGGTTGGTTTTCCTACGCCGCTCGTTGACAGAGGATTCATTGTAGGCGAGTAGTGTTAGTGACACCTTCCGTAGCCCTACCATAACTCCTCCCATTTCTGGGGTTGAACGTCGTCGTAAACCCTGGAATCAGTCTGAATTCTTCACCGAGTGTCGAAAGGCCTTGTGCGCTACTTCTCGGTCTACTGACCTTACACGGCTTAGGAGGACATTGTATCAAGGTCTCGTGGAGGTGGTCGCGTCAGATCCGCTTTGTAGGCGGTTCAGCTTGTCGGCGACCGAGTTGCGCACTTTCTGGTCCTGGGTGTCAGCGGCGGATTACATCAGGAACACTGAGTTTTCGCTTACCCGATAATTGATCCGGAACGCGCTATTTTTCAATGACGTGGCTTTCAGAGCGGGCTTGGTAGATGTGTATGATTGTCATCCGTTCTGCTATCATGTCGGCGAATTGACAGCTCATTTCGATCCCGAATATCTCGTGTCCATCGATCTCGCATGCGTGTGCGATAATGTGTCACCCTCGTGGTCTGAGGGGGTAACGAATTTTTTTTTCTTACACTGCTAGCCGTGGCAAGAATGGTTGTGTGTGTGACGCGGAGAGAGGGAATCTTACGATACGAACGTATTCTTATCAGGATCGGATTGGATTCTTTGGGTATTAGCTTAGGATGAAGATCAGAACTGATAAAAAGCGTTTGTTATCAGCGGCTTTTATTTTTCTGTGCAGTAGTTTAGTTTTATTTTATTTTTGGGTTCACCCCCCACCCCTCTTTTCATGAAATTTTTTTTACATATTCCGAAATGTTTAAAATCACGTGTGTATTATTAGGTCCCCTGCGAAAATGCGTTATTTCGGTATATGTTCGGATTGCATGGGGAAGTATAAGTTCTTGTGGTGATTGTCATTTGTTAGAGTGAATCGGATTAGCAATGAGTAGAATAAACGGTGGTGACCAGCCTGTTCGCCTTACACCATCGGCCTTGTGCCACATACAAATATAATTATTTGTAAAATAAAAACATGCATCAACGCCGTCGAAGTCATAGAAATTCTATAACATGAGAACCAGGCGTAAACTATTGAATGTGGAGGAGTCATTGCAGGACATTCTTGACTAATAATGTGTTTAAAGCGGCGAAAATTAGATGAATTTTATCGATGAAAAATCATAAAATAAATCTTTAATTTTGAAACACGCCAATGCTCCTTGGAAGTTGGCTTGTTATAAGGACTGATTAAATAGCGTATATGGTTAATTGGTACATAGATATGTCCAGTTTGTCTGGCAAGTTTTATATGTAAGTCCCGCCAAAGAAAAGCGATGCCCAATGTCTAAAATGAATTTTTAGAAAAGAAAAGTGTTTCTTGAATCTTTTATTTTAGTTTTAATTTCAAGCAAATACATTAAATTTAATATTTCCAATAAGCAAACTATTTTACTGTATTTTAAAACGAATTTAGATTGATTGGAATTATTTTCTTTTGTAATCGCTAAAATGTTTAGCATTTAGGAATATTTATAAATCTTTCAGCATAACGTAATTCTCTTTATTATAAAATCTTCAATTTCAAATCTTTAGTTTCAAAAAGCAAACAAATTTTTCTGAAACTTTATTTCAGGAAGATTAGATGATTTAAAGTTTAATTAACCTGATTTGAAACAAATATTACTTACTTTCGATTAAAATATCGCAGAAAAGCATTTTTTTAAAACGGAGGTTGTTTTTATGAGTCGTTGACAACTATTCGACAGGCTTGTTTGAGAATTTTTTTCGAAGGGGGCAATTAATCTAACAATTACTTGACAGATATAACATGAAAATCTTTTTATGTAATTTTTGACTACCCAGTAAGCTTTAAAATTTAGGAAAATATTCTAAGCAAGCTAATATTTTATTAAATTTTAGGTATTTTTGCTTTATAATCTTACTCATGAAGACGCTTATAGAGGAAATCTTAGAAAATTACCAACACATTTTCAATTTACTTTACGATTCAGAGTAGATTTTCTGTAAATGCAGATCCTATTTTACCAAAAAACTGTTCATTTAAATTCTCCAACCACTTGTGCTTATAACTAATGGAAACATTAAGCGCTTCAAAAAATAGAATTTCTTAAAATTTCATAAAATTAAATAAGTGTGTGGGAGTGGTCTTCTTTATGTACCGTGTCCCCTCAGGACGTAGGCGAACAACTTCCTGTCTTTGTAGCTCTTAATAAATTTTGTCTTTCTGTTATTTCTCCTAAACCCTGTTCCGTTATCCATTTACTCAAGATCAATATGTTATGCGTTGTTTTTCTCTGTCTCTCTTGCCTTCAATCTGTCTCGTGTGTATTATATTTTCCAAATCCTCTTTCCTCATTATGTGCCCTGGAAACCTCAACTCTCTCTTCCTGAGTGTTAAATATGTTTCCTTTTTGTTTCCATTTTCTCTAAAACTTCGTCGTTGCTCATGTTCGACTCATGGAATTCTCAGCATTCTTCTGTAGGACAACATTTCTGTTGCTTCAAGTCTTTTCTTCATAACGGATGTAAAAAATATTTTTATCAAGATTTTCTAAAAAAAGTTTCTAAAATAATTTAATTCATCTGTGAATAAGTTCTGAAAGTTTCATTAAAATGCGACAATTATCTGTTTTTGCATTAATTTCCAAATCAGTGTTTTTTCACCGCATAAAGACGCTCAAATTCCTCATACAAATTTATGACCACCCACTAATGCAAGAAAAACAAATTTTTAACCAAAATTTTGAATTTTCTAAAAAGGATTAAAAATGTAATTTAATAATGAAAAATGTCTTTGGTCATTCCTCTTAATAATAACAAAGATTAAAACTCATAATGTTTTGAATATAACTTTGCGTAAGCCGTCAAATCAATATTTTTTGATCGATAACAAATCAATTTTTAATTATTTTACGGTCTGTCTAATGTTTACCAACACCAAATTATATTTTAAAATTACTGTTTAAGGTATAAATACTAATCCAAAGATTTTGTATTTTTTCATCATGTATGCGAATCTTTGGAGGTACCTAGAAGTTTTAAAATACTAAATTTTGTCTAATTTTCGGAAAACATAATCACTACATTTGTACAAGTGACTTGCAAAGCTTTGTTTTAAGTTTTATCACATTTAATAACATTCAAGCAGATGAAAAAATAACCCAGTCATGTGCATCGTCGATGACAATAGCATTGTGCCAGCTCATTACAAGAGAAAATGGCGGGGACTAGCAAATATCAATAGAAAACAAAATTGGCTCATCAAATATCGCTGCTTTACGAAAGGATAATTGTAAAGACTGAAAAAGCAAAATTAATAACATATTTTCTCCTTTTTTATTGAATGTTTTTGTTTCCTAGTTTGTTACAAATATCAGACTTCACCATCTGTACAACAGTATACTCTTATTGAGAACTGACATCAAAGAATTAAGGCTGGATTTAAACATTAAGCAAAATAAACACGTGCTTAGGGTACCAAAAAAGAAGACTATGTTGCGGGTTTCTTTATTTTTTCTGGGTATATAATGCATTATAATACTGACTGGCGTAAAAAATAGCGAGAAATATGATGCGATTTGTTTATACATAGTCGTCCTTCTATCTAATGTTTTAAAGGACAGGTTGCCCAATGGAAATTTGCTTGAAGAAAGTTCAAGGACATTCTTCAAGATGCCCTCAACTCTTAATCCTAGATCAGGCAAACTACAGAATAAAAACGCTTTTTCATACAAAATTCTGTTAGGTCTGTTAACCGAATATTAACATTTTTCTATATATTTTGAATATATATTAGCAAGTGAGATTTTTATAAGAACAAGAAACATTTATGCGAGAAAATATTTAAGGCAGTTTATTTTTAAGAAATCAAATTAAACAAGTTTTCAAAACAAAACGTATTGAAATTCTAAAAATAAATTGTACTGTCTCCTTTATATTACTTAAAACACACAAAATTGTTTTCATGAATGAAATATAACTTCAAAATGTTGTTTTCATTGAGATATATAACTTCAAAATAAAGGAATTATTAATATTTTTGCCCATCAGTTTTCTATCTATCTTTAAATTTCCTCTTTAGTACGTTGCAACAATTTTCTATATTTCAAGTGGGGATATTGGCTTGGCCAATTTTCAAAATGTACGATGTCCTTTTCTTTTAAATAATTTATGGTCGAATAACTGAAAAAAAAAATGTACGAATTTTCACGATTATATATTTGATAGATTTTCGAATTTAATTCTCCACCGCATAAAATGATTACAATTTTTCCATACCTCGAATTGTCCCCCAAACTATAATTGTTGTTGAATGTTTTACAGTTTTTGCAGTAAATTCTTTGCTAAATTGTAAATTGAGTAGGGTTTGTATATAATGTTTTGTACTTGGAAAAAGTTCAACTGATATTCGTCTTAGAAAATAAAACTTTCCAATTTATTTGTACACATTTTCTCACGAAAACACATAACCTTTTTCTGCATTCCATTTGCAAATTCAGTTTTCTAGCAAAATTTCAATTGAACAAATTATTTTCTTCTAGACAACGTCCTTATAGGAACAATGCCCACAATATTTAACAAATTCAAGTAATTTCGAATTTGTTTGTCCGTATTTTCAGGTGTTTTGACAATTCAATGATGATTTTCATTTCATCTTGTTGAGATAATTTGTGTTTATGACAAAATTTTGGTGGAACAAAAAACAAACAACATTTCCTCTTGTAAATTTGTTGCACACTACACCCCGAGATATTCTTAGGGTAGGGACAATTTTAATTTCGGATTTACCCTTTTCATAAAGAGCAACAATTTTTTAGTCTTTACCAATTGAAACACACGGCATTTGGCAATAAATATTTATAAATAGAATAAAATTTGAATTTTATTTATTTCTATACGATGCTAAACTAATTTAATTTCTCATTTTACTAAATTATATTTAAGTGTCTAAAGCATTTGTTTGCTAATATTTTTGAAAACATTTTAGATCAATATCTTCTTTGATTTGTCATTTATCTCTGTTTTAAGTGCAACGGTTAGCGACTCAGAAAGAGAAATCCGTAAGTCGACTTCGAATTTCGGTTGACATCATTATGTTCAATTTCTCTTTTCGTCCCCGCTATGAGTTAAATAGTAAGGTTGACTGGACTTTCTTGCCTTGAGGTGGCAATTAGTCTAGAAGAAAAACAATTCAAAACCAGCTGGAAGAGAGATGGGTTCCATCAGGGTATCATGCCCAAGACACACCCATAGTTGCTATGGTTGCTCTTACAACTCTAACGGGTTACGAGACGCGTCACGTGGCGTGATCTCTGTTTAAATTTTTCGATTTAATCTAGAGTCACAATTTAAATTATATAATTTTTATTGCACTTGACACTATGAGACTAAAATAAAAGTTTGAAATTCCAGTTGTATTTAAACGGATAAATCATATATTTCAAGCTACTTAGTATATTTATCTGTTCCATTGTCCGTTCGTTAATAAGCGATCCGGTCTACAGAAATAAAATGGTTGCCGATCTCTAATATATGGTCACACAATTTTCTACTTATAAAAAGCTTTAATCAGTTTTGACTTTGAGTCAAATATCTAATTTGCTTGAAACATGGTATAAATATATTTATATAGATATGTAGACGTCATTATTTTACCGCGATTTGATAAAGATTGATAATTATTCAACTGAGCTAAAAAAGGAAAGGAAAGGAATTTAAAGAAAAAAATTACCCGCAAACGGACGATATGTAAAAATTAGCCCAAATCAATAGTACAAAATTTTCATCATACGCTTGATTATAGCAAAGCATACAACCATAAAAAGTTACTTTTAAAACATTCTGTAGAAAAACGAGACTTGGAGTCAATCATCTTATTTTTAGTTCGATTTTCAAGAGCTGGCAAGTAAGGATTAGGATAGATTGACTAGATTGAATAATAAAAATACTATTTATCTGTTGTCTTACAACGTAAAATAAATGTTTCTCCTTTTCTTTATTATCTCTAAGCTTTTCATTGCCATGGTCGTTTCCTGTTGCCTTCTCCACGGTTTTGAATACAGATTTATCCTCCTAGACTGGTTGCCAACAATGGCTAGAGAATTCAGTTTACTCTGCTATTTTTCACCCATAGTTTGGTGGCGTGAGAGAGAAAGAGATGGATTCATGCCTTTCCCAAGTATACGAATACAAAGTAAACATAACCTGCCACAGCCAGAATTTGAACTCGAATAGCCGATTCTGTTTTCCATGCTTTAAATCCTTCAGCCACCTGCACCTCAAAGTAAAGTTTAAAAAGAGCTTTAAAATCCACCGAGTGAATTAACTCGTAGTTCCAGAAGTTAAATTTTATTGAAATCTAATTATTCATAAATTTCCATAAAATTTTAAGTGTTATTTCACATTATAATTTCGTCCAGTAGCGTGTGTGGGTGAGGACCTCAGGCTGGGCAATGCTTAATGCGATACTCTGACTGTTCATTACTACTGACTAGTGGGTTCGATCATCGTTGGGTGTCACATACTTGTAACAAACAGTTTAAATAACAGAATTGTCTGCAGATTTGAGTTACACATCCCCAATCAGTAATTTTGAAATAATGCTGAAGACTTTTTTCTAGTGGTACCAAATTTATGAAAACTGACCTTTTTTGACCTCTGTGGTAATCTCGCACACTTTTCTAATTTTCCCTATTTAATATTTTAGATGTCCTTTTCTTTCCTTGGTTCGAAAATTCTCAATATGCCCCAGACTTAATTTAACCTATATCACTTTTATTCACCGCTACCTGCCCTTGAAGCTGATAAAAAGTTTTTTTTTTAAATCGCTTGAAAGCACGTAGTTAAAGACGGAACTTGCTCGTCTCACCCCCCGCTCCCACAACGACCAGATTCGCATGGACGACACACTGCGTTTGAATAGTCGCACGAGTCGTGTGGCATGGGCCATATTCAACTTTCTTCCACCCGCACGCATTTCACAAACTGTAGATACCAATCTTCGCCTACGTACTGTCACACAACACCCTACTCTGATACCTACCAGCTCAGTAAGTTCTTCCCACAGGCCACACGGCCTCGCAAAAGTAGGACAGCTTTGGTTGCTAACCCGTATGACTGTGAGTGGAGAAAAAGAGAACGAGAAAAAAAAATCTACAAGTGTCACCTCATACCTTATTTGCACTACTAGAAATCCTTTTTTCTATTTTGTTAACCGCTAACATTTTAATTCACAGCTTGCGTTTTGTATTAACCGTTTAAATAATAAATTAAAGCGTAAAGCCAATTTTTTTTTAACTAAGCTTTATCTTTAATTCGCAATAGGCAATTTTTAGTTTGCCTTCTGAAATTCCCGAAAGAATTATTAAACATTAAGAGAAACCAGAGAGCCAATTTTTAGTTCTCATCTTTCTTCACAAAATAGCGTGTGACAAAGAATTGTAGATTTAGAACTGAGAATAATGGCCCAGTTACTAGGAAAATATTTTTTCGGGTTTTCAACTCTGAAACTTGATTAGATTTTGCGATGTTTGTTGGACTAGAAAATGTGCATTCAAAAGATTAAAAAAGAAAATCGCTATGTAAAGTGCAAAAAAAAAAAAAAAATGTTATCGTCACGGCATAGTTGAAATTTAGTTTTTCAAATCTGAGCCTAGAGTTAGGAATTAAATTTACAAATTTGATTTTCTCTGTGCCATCTGCTTCTAATATTGAATAATTTATCATTAGATTATTTGTAAAATCTACCATAAAAATAAAATCGAAGTAAAATCCGAAAGTCTAGCTTAAATTTCATGTCTGCCCTGTCATTGTCATGATAAAGACATCAATTTTCTATTCCCCATTTTCTTCTTAATAATAATAAATAAAATAAAATCTATCTGCTTGAGCGAGTTTATACTTGCGCAGCTCCCCCTAGCCTATTTTGCCCTGCAACTTTCAATTCTTATTTTTACTTAGTTATACCTCCTATGAATATCCCTTTCTCTCTTTCTTCTCCCCCTCCAAATTACTGACCTCTTTCTTTTTACATTATTCATCTAGATTTTCTTTTTTTTTCTGCGGCTAAAATCAGTAGTTTGATTCAACAAGTTTAAAGACCGCAAATCGGCACGCTCTTCCGCTCCGCAGATCGTGGGGATGTCGTTAATGGCACGTGGGTCAATACATTTTTTTTCACTGCTGCCTATTGTGTGTAGAATGATTTGCTTGTGTAAAAATTTAAGCTCCGATTTCTTCAGCGAACAGACCCTCACACGTATCCAACTCTCAAAACAAAATCGTTAGTGAAATGAACTAACATGAAACTTGTGGGAAAATGTAGGAAATAACAGACAAGAATTATTTTTGATTTTCAATTGACTGGAAGATAATAGTTCGTTGAATAGTTAACGGTGCATGTGAAATTATAATACTTATTACATTTTGTCCCTTTCTATTAGGTTGGTGCAAAAATAATGTCGTTTTTTGACGTTCAACTTCATGTGAGAAAACGACATTATTTTTGTACCAACCTAATAATTTATGTATTCATGGCGTATACAAAAATGCACAAAATATTGTTCTGTTACTCACTAGTTAATTATATTTTTTCTATATCACACCAGCTGCAGCTTGCTAATTGTTACTGTTACTTTTCAAATTCTTTCCCTTTTGATCATTGCTAAGCTTATAGTCTCAAGTCCAAGGCAGTCATCCAAGAGACAAACAATCACTTGTTTTCCTCTTTCTATGCTCTACTCGGATGTATTTTATTGTCGTTTCTATATTTTAAAAATCTATCGGTTTATTTTTCATTCATTCTTATGTAATAATTAATAAATCATATTTTTCTAAGCCTGATGAGAGAAAGGATTCAAACTCAATTCCAAATGTTCTTAAAATTGCACTAATTTTCATGAAATCCTAAGAGATCTCTTCTTATCGTCGTCACTGCAATTCATTTTCAAACAAATAAAGTGTTAAAGAAACCAATGCAGTCAAACTAGAAAATTACGTTCAGCAGAAAATAAAGATGAATTAAACGAAAAATTAAATTAATTTCTGTTTATAAATAAACATTTTAGGCCTTTTTAAAACATTGGTACGTTTTCTCATCGACTCGTTGAACCGCCATTATATACGAAAAATGTAGACAATAAATTTTTAAATCTTAAAATTCAATATTTGTTCTAGAGATGTGTTTTAAAGTCTGAGTAAATTTAAGGATTAATTGGATTTTCTAAAAGTAATGCTTATCTTCTACTTAAAACAGAATGAAAATAACGTTTTATTTACACGCTCTAGCCTGTGAGGTCAAAGGACAACATAAAAACTGTAATCTCACCCTGTACGAAAAAGTAAAAATAAAATCTAAAGAACTAAGGAAGACAAGAGTGCAATAATCAAGAATGTTATTTATGTGATATTTATTCTGTTTAATACACAGAAATGTGGCACAAGGCCGAAGAGGGATTGGGGAAAGGACGGTCTTCTGTCTTAACTATAACTTAGCTAGCCGCAAACACTGACCCAATCGTACGATCAATATTCCTTACACCAAAACAACACATTCATACGTACCTTTCTTACTACATCCACCATAATACCTGTCTCTATGAAAGTACTAACTAGTCCCCATATTTACAATTCAGTGTCTGTGGGAGGAGGGGAATAAAATAACAATTCTAAAATCTAGCCCCAATGAGTATTTACAATATGAATATAACAATATATACAAGAAATTAAATAAAATAATATTAGTAATACCCCTTCCCCCCCAATCACTAAATGTGGCAGAAATATCAGTTCACTGGCCGAAATCAATGCGGGACTATAATAGTATAAAACATTCATTCAGCCCAAACACACACACTGACACGCACTCATTCAAACTCAAACACAACAACAAATACGAAAACACTCACGCGAAACGAAAGGCGCCCCACATCCACCTGCGAACTGACATCACTAACCACCTAACGAGGTAGGGGATGGGGAATTAAACTTAAAGAAAAATAGGGACAGAAATAAAAGGTGCCAATGAGCATACATACCCTAGCTAAGTTAAATGAAACTAAAACTAGCCTAGTTTTGGGATGGGTTGCACTAGTTCAACACAGGAAGTGCCATATCCTGATGCCTAACCGGCATCAAAGTGCCACTCAAAGTCAGCCCCTTTCACACGACACAAGCGCGCAAGATGCACCCACCTTTTGCTGAATTCTGATGAAGTGAGCCGCCGCCTTTCCGTCCTAATCTTGACTTTAAGCTGATACTTAAAGTACAAGATCAGTTGGGAAGAGGTGAACTTCTCGCCTCCATAGAATCCCTTTTGACGTGTCGTTCAAATCAGGACTCTCATAACACCTAGCAAGCAGTGGAACACATATTGTTTAGCCTTCGTCAGCGGCGGTGCCACATTACTACAAACGGAAGAGGCCTCAAGGACAAAGAACTTTCCCTGCAGCATGCGGACCATGAGGCCTTCAACAAACTTGCACAACGGCACTACCAACCTCCAATGAAAGAAGGCGTAACCCAGGGTCTCGACCTCCCCACCACAGCGTCGGCAGTTTGGAGATTTCTCCAAGTCAGCTGAGCAAAGTCTTTTGGCGACCTAGAGAGCCCCACGAATCACCAGCCAGGTGAGTGATGCCTCATCGTTATTGAGACATTTCAACCCGGGCGCCCAAGGTCATATTGAGCGAGTCGCCTGCTTCGTAAGACCGAGCTCGTCAATCAGTTCATCATGAACGGACCCCCTGATATAATGCCCTACGAGACAACGCCTGGACGTTGGAGAGGCCATCCGACGCCCGTAAGAGGCGTTTCAGAGCAATAAGACATTCGCGATAGAAGGAGCATTCGGCTCGGGGTAAACGGTGGGCCTCCTCCTCGCACGAGTGCACACTTCTCAGGGATGGGTAGTTCTTGCGGGCGTCTTCCTTCCAGAAGGCGCCCTCCTCATCCGGTCCGCGACACATTCGATTTAGAAAGCCGATGCGAAGCATATGTTGACGAATCTCAATGCTTGGCATGCCCAGACCGCCTTCAGAAAGAATGTTATTTATGTTAAAAAAAAAAATTCTTTAACCTTATATAACAAATAATTTGAATAATTTGACATTTGTTTGTGTATGCGCGTGCGTTTATTTTATAAAGGCGAATGAGTTTATGACGACTCAAACGAGATGTTTTTTAAAAAAAATATCTCTCGTCTCATTTTTAGTAGATATTGTTGTAACAACTCCCTATACCTTATTGAAATGGGGATATAGGAGGAAAAAAGAGAAACAGGAAGGAAGTAACAAAAAAAAAAAAAGAAAAGAAAAAAAGATCAACAAAACAGGGCTGTGAATTGTTCAATGTACTCACGATAGGCTAGGCTGTTATGAAAATATGTATGAGAGAAAAATATAAATATGCCTATGATATATATACACACACAATTTTGTTCGATTTATTATGTAAGAACGTAAAAAAAAAATTCAGCATTAACTTCCAAACCTTAATCGGACAGTTGAACTCGTATTTTTCAGGTGATTACTTTCGACCGATCTATTTTCAACCCGTCAGATATATAACCTGTAAGAAAAAATTAAGATACCTTTCTTTCGAAAATGGCAACAGAAATAAGGTTTCTACAGAGGAATAATAATGACTTTGGTCTTATCCCCATTAATGATATAATAATGCAAACATTTTGTATAAAAATTACAGTTTTAGTCCAAAAGAAAGCCTAACAATGTGATCTATTTTTGTTGCAATTATCAACATCTGCATGGGGGGTTTGTGCTTTGGTGAAGCCTTTAGATGCATGGATAATGCATTTATCATCTGCTCCCACCGGAGGGACGTACAAGGGACTCTTGAATGAAGAAAGACAAAAGATTTTTGGGGACGCAAGAAAGAGTATAGCACTGATATGCTCAGAAATTGATACATTCACTATTATATCTGAATTTTTATTCTAATCATTTCTTCTGTTAAGATATGATTAATCCGTTGCCTTCAACATCGAACACAAGTCATCAGAAATGATCCGACAAAGCTGAAAAATAACTTAAAAAATTAGTAGCATTCTTCAAAGTAACAAATAACTGTCCTTGGTTGTTTCCAAGACCGGAAACAAGTAAATGACACTCATTATCACCAACTATGGAACTACAGCATACATTCCATATATAAGGAGGTTCGGTGGAATAGATCTAAGTGGTCTGTCTACTTTACAAAATCAGATTGATTTACAATTATTTACAATTATGGTCCCTTGCAGAAAAACAAAATGTTCTATTATTACATCCCGTATGTCGAAAAGTACATCGCGAGAAAAACAGCTGTCCTCTTAAAGTCAAGCAAAAGAAAGTCATAGACAAAAAGAGGAGTTACGAAAATCTGGTATGGTAAATTATATCTGGAGATAAATAGTACACATTACAGTACGTGAGACAAGGCCCAGATAAATAACAATGATCACCACTCGAAAGGCTTGTCAGCCAGATGCTTGAGTCGGGCATATTATAGATTTCGGTGCCACGTGACAAAGAAAGTGTGTGGGGAACTCCTGCGTGTAAAGTTTGGAATCGTCCTGGCACAGCGATGTGGCAATAATGATTTCCTCTATCTTGTGTTGCTGAACTAGATTGATCTGATTATGACCTTAACAACTACTTTAACGTGGCTATTTTATCAATAAAAATTTTCTTCGTTTTTTAAAAAAATTTTTTTATCGATTACTCACCTGACAGAGACTAATACAAAAATTGGGCACCTCGAGGCGGTGTAATGGTTAGCAAGCTTGTCTCGCTAAAACAATTACGACTGAGTAGTGAGTTCGATCCTTACTGGGTGCCCCATAATTTCGGCCTTGTGCCGCATCTAAGCTACGTTTGGAAAATCACTATGAGACGTTCCTGGCTGGAGTAGTGTAGCAGTGTAGTTGAGTCATTTGACTTTTGTCGCTAGTGCATACTTATTGGTGTTTACTGGTTTTCTTTGAAAGACGAGCTTGAAGTGAACGTACGCGCAAGAAGCCTTATTGACTCAAGAATTGTTAAGTTTTTGATATTTTATTTTCTGTTTTTGATATTTTATTTGCTAAAACTTTTGCTCTTTTATTTTTCTGTTTATCTGTATTTATACATTCTTTTCTCTTTTGTTTATTCTCATTCTTGCATTTCCCCCCCCCCCCCTCACTGTTTTCGTTTGCATTATTGTGTTTCTTTTCCGTATTATTTGTTTGAATTATCTTTGGTTGTCCACGTTTTTCTTTCCGGTTATTTTTCTTTTTTAGTCATTGTTTAATGTTTAAAACAAAACAAAAAAAAAAGAGTGAGAAAAGAAACTATATTGTACGTCGACTGTGGTGGCGTTTGTCGCCACCATGGTTGACAAAAACAGCGACATTACATATACACCGATAACAATACCGGTGTCACCTGAAAAAACGGCCTGGAAAATAGGCCGCCAAAAAATAGAAATAGAAAAATACGAAAAAAGCTTCAATGGGAATGAATTCCTAACCATAAAAGAAGCTTTTGAAGCTGTTAACACGCGGACCATTTCCTTGCTTACCTCTGACGTCAAGTCACATAGACTGATTGGAGTGAGCAGGGAAAGTATGGAGGAGGCCCTGAAAACCCTCAACATAAGTCCAAAGATACTCGCAAGAAGGACCAATGCACTGTGGGATATTCTTCTCCAGACAGAAGAACAGGCCAAGCGGCTGGCTGAGTGTGTTTTAAACACCAAAGCTGAATATTTGGGCACCCGCCGAACCAAAGTAACCATTCACGGGGTGCCAATAGACATCCCGGAAGACCGAATGGGGGCCTTCTTCTCCATATATGGAGAGGTAAACGAAGTAAGGACCATAAGCAGTAAATCTGGAATAGAGACAGGTGATATGGAAATACAGATCACCCTAGATAGAGAGGGTTTTAAAGAAATCCCCAACACCCTGATCTGCCGTAAGAGAAAAATGTTGGTGGTGGTGGAGGGGAGAAAACCATGTTGTTGGCTATGTGGAGACGTGGGCCACATGGCGAAGGTGTGCCCTTCTAAGAAGAAAGATCAAGTCCCACCTAGCCCAGCAACTTCAGCAACAACAACAGCTAAGAAACCTGAGGAGATTCCGAAACCTGGTGGAGAATGGACGGAAGTAACCAGAGGAAGAAAGTCTTCAAGTGCTCCATCTCCACCCCAGAAGGAAATTCCGCAAAAAAGGCAGTCAGAAGTG
This sequence comes from Acanthosepion esculentum, assembly GCA_964036315.1. NCBI lineage: Eukaryota > Metazoa > Mollusca > Cephalopoda > Sepiida > Sepiidae > Acanthosepion > Acanthosepion esculentum. The sequence goes on from OZ038506.1 coordinate 71,184,536, forward strand.
GAAGTAAAACAACATCCTAAAGAAGGCCAAAACAAGCGGCCCGAAGAACAGGCAAAACTGCAACGCCAGCAACAGCAGAAGCAACAAGAACAGCAGCCTCAACAGCAACGCCAGCAACAGCAGAAGCAACAAGAACAGCAGCCTCAACAGCAGCGGTCTCAGCACAAACAACGGAAGCAGCAAGAGCACCCACAAATGCAGCAGCAACAGGAAGCACCAATGGAGGTGGAGAGTATGCCTCCGCCTCGAACTTCCTCATTGAAAAGCTGTAGGGAGGAAGGCTCTGAAGAACAAGAAAAGAATATCTCTGGTCGTAGCAGGGCGGAGCGTAGCATGGATAGAACCAGGCGGCGCTCCTTCCATGCATCGCCAATAAGACATATTGTTTCCCCCAAAGATAGGAGTCTCCCTTCCTCCCCTACACGTACTCCATCCCCCTCTCCCTCTATTTCTTCCCCCAGTTCTGTGAGCACGCCACCCCATACATCCACTTCTTCCCCTCCCCATCCTTCAAGGGAGAAGAAAAAGAAACTATTTGAGGGCCCCGAAACTATTTGTCAGGTAGACAAAGAGGAATACAAAAAGGTCCTCTCAAAGCTTAAAAGGCCCCTTTTAAAGGTTTTGTATAAAATAAATGAGGTAGATGGGAAAACAACGGAAGACCCTCGCAATTTCCCCAAGGCCCCAGGGGTAATTACGTGTGTGAGGGAAACGGGGGGCTTCTTAAAAGTATGGAGCCATCTTTTTTAAGCAAAAGAGGTCTTCCCCAACATCAGAATGCTGGAAATAGACGATCCGGAGATCAAGAAGCTACGCCAATTTTGTTCTGGGAGGGTCCCTGTTTTGGTTCATTCCTCCTTATATAGGGCCATCAAATTAACATACCCCACGGACGTCGGCTGGATGGACGTATTACGTCAGAGTTGGGTGTAGGGAGCCTGGGGCAATCCGTCGAGGTCTTGTCCGGCTCAGATTTCCGCCCCGTATGTGAGTAGGTTTTTGCCTTAACTCTCTTTTATATTTGCAGGACTAGAAAATGGAAATGAAGATAGCCAGTCTGAATGTGAAGGGCTTGAGAGATCGGGGTAAGGCTGCCCGCCTGCTTCGGGATCTCTTGTCCTTCGGTGTGGATGTTGCCGCGATCGAAGAGACCCACGTTGTTTGCACTTCCGATGCGTGTGTGCTGGAGGATGACTTTGTCGTCTATTCAGCATATGGGAACCGGTTGGTCAGAGGACTTTCTTTGTTAGTCAAACGTACTCTTGATGCGAAGGTGGACCTTGTGCATACCGATGCCGAGGACAGGTTAATCGTGGCCGATATTGCCGTGAAAAGTGGTTCGTTTCGGGTCGTTGCGGTTTATGCGCCCAACGACCGGGAGGAGCGGTATTCCTTTTTTCGGCGGTTAGGGCCGTTCCTAGTCGATTCTTCGCGCCTAGTTCTAATGGGGGACTGGAATGCCATCCTGGACCCCAAGTTAGACAGGGGGCGGGTCTCTAGCGGGAGAAGGGGCGATCGTAGCCTGGTCGATCTGATTGGCGATTATGGTCTCGTCGATAGATACCGGGTCGGTGAATATCCCAGGGGGAAAATGTGGACGTGGGCTCTTAGCTGGCCGTCTGACAAGGTAGTTAGCTACCTTGACAGAATGTTAGTTCGTAGAGCCGACATAGACTTGTTAGATTGTCCCACGTTCCACTGGGTAGGCTACACGGATCGCAAACTCGTTTGTGCCCGGGTGGCGTTAGAACATAGGCCTAGAATGGCTGGTTACTGGAAGTTCAATCTGTCTTTACTGGACAGGCGGGACTTCCAGGAGCAGCTAACTAGTGTAGTTCAGCGGGAGCTAGTGGGGGCGGTTATTGGGAATAGGTGGTGGGGCAGATTTAAGGATAGAATTAGGTCTTTCACCACTGATTTCAGCAGACGGCTCGCTCTAGATAGAGCTGAAAAGGTGAAGACACTTAAGGCTAATTTTTCCCGGGCGGAGGCTGGGGGGGATCCCCTAGAGATAGCCCTAGCTAGGGAGGCCCTGCAGCGTTCGAATAGCGAGCGCTACATGGGTCAGGTAATTAGGCATAAATTAAGTAAGATGTCTAACGAAGCTGTGAACCTGGGCGCAGATCTGCGTCGGGAAGAAGTCCGTCGAGGTGGTGATCGTTACATTCGTCAAGTCGAAACCCCGGAGGGGCGTACTCTGCGGTCGACTGGCGATATGTGCGAGGCGTTTCGGCGGCATTTCGAGAACCGCTTTACCAAGGAGCCTGGTCTCCGTGAGGAGGAGTTTCGCAGCTATTTGGCTGACTTTCCTCGGCTTGCGCTGACTGAAGCAGCTAGCTGCGAGGGAGAGATCCCGGAGGGCGAAGTCTATGAGGCACTGAAGAAGGTCGGCAGAGGCAAGTCGCCCGGTCTGGATGGTTTGCCTTATGAATTGTACTTGAGGCTGTCGCACATCTTTGTTCCGATTTTGACAGCAGTGTTCAACAACTGGTTTCGGTCGGGGTCCATCCCCAATCGCATTTCCAGGGGTGTGATCACTCTGTTGAAAAAGGGCAAGGGTTTGGGGGGGAAACTAGATGATTATAGGCCCATAACTCTGCTAAACACAGAGTTAAAGATTATGGCCAAGATCCTGCAGGAGCGTTTGCAGTCAGTTGCCGAGTCTCTGTTGGGACCCGAACAGACTTGTTCTGTGAGGGGCCGAACAATTCAGAGCAACCTGCATTTGATCCGCACGATCCTAGAGGGAGTAAAAGACGACGAAGAAGCCGCGCTGATCAATTTGGATCAGTCCAAGGCATTTGATAGGGTCGACCATCGCTACCTTGCTACTGTCCTGCTGGCCGCCGGATTCGCAGCCGACTTCTGCCGCTGGATTAGCCTCCTGTATCGCTCCCCCAGTGCTGTGGTACAGGTGAACGGAAAGTTGTCGGGCGCTTTTGTTCTGTCGAGGGCGGTTCGTCAGGGTTGTCCGCTGTCGCCTCTCCTTTATGCTTTGACGTTGGAGCCTCTCCTGCGCCGGCTGAAGGACGAGACGTGCAGTCCGGCCCTACGCGGGATCGCCGTTCCTGGGTCTCGAGCCAGGGTTTCCGCGTACGCCGATGACGTATCTGCTTTCGTGTCGTCCCGTAGCGACATTGAGGCGGTACAGAAGGCGCTTGATCGGCACGAGAAGGTGACGGGGGCTATGATAAACCGCGACAAGTCGTCCGGCTTGCGGTTAGGTGCCTGGAAGGGGCGTGATCTTCCAGGCCGCTTCGGTTGGACGGACGGTCCTGTCCGCATTCTTGGAGTGTGGTTTGGACCCGACCTCCAGCTGGAGAAAAATTGGTCTGAAGTACTAGCAAAGGTCGTTTCTGCCGGTAAGACTTGGAATCGACGGAGGTTGTCCGTAAAGGGCAGGGCGGAGGTGTGTGTTACATACATTTTCCCCCTGATTCTTTATCGATTGTCAGTACTTCCTCTCTGTGACGCCCACATAAAGGCGCTCGAGCAAGCGCTATCCTCCATTTTATGGAGGGGATGCGCGAACAGGGTCGACAGATGAGTCTGCACCAAACGTCCGTGTCATGGGGGGCTGGGAATGACACACTTGAAGAGTCACATCCGTGCCTCTCGGTTGGCTTTCCTACGCCGCGCATTGACTAGAGGAGATCCGATTCTGGAGGGGATTGTTAGGGACGCGTTCCCTAGCCTTACCATCAGTCCCCCCATCTCGAAGGTTGAGCGCCGTTGTAAATCTCGAGATGAATCGCTTTTCCTCAGCGAGTGTAGGTCAGCCTTGAGGGCTATTCCGCGGTCCAATGACCTTTCACGGCCTAGGAATGTCTTCTATCGGGGATTAGTGGAGGGTCGCGCGAAGGATCCCCTACGTGATACGCTCTGCTTTTCGGAGGGGGAGTATCGCTCCTACTGGTCTTGGGCGCCAGCGGCGGATTATCTCAGTAACCCTGAGTTTTCGCTTACCTGGCGATTGGCTCGGAATCGGCTGCCTCTCAACGACAAGGCTTTCATATGGGGCTTGGCGGATTTGCCAGACTGTGATCGGTGTGGCCTTGGTTTAGAGGAAACGGCTTCGCACGCCTACTGCCATTGCCCCCGGGTCCGCCCCTTATGGGACCATGTCGGTGAGCTGACGGCTCGTCTCGCTCCCGAAGAACTCGTGTCCATTGATCGCGCATACGCGTGTGACAATGTGTCGCCCCCATATTCCGGGGTGAAACGAATGGTGTTTCTGACGCTGCTAGCCACGGCTCGAATGGTGATATGGACGACGCGACAGGAGGAAGTCTTGCGAGGCAATCATCTTTCTCATCAGGATCTAACCCGATTTTTTGAGCATCAGCTCAGGATGAAAATTAGAACTGATAGAAAACGATTGCATTCGACAGTCTTCAGCGAAAGGTGGGTAAAAGAGGCGAGCTTGGTTCGTTTGAACGGGGCTAGCCTTGATTTTCTTTTCTAGGTCAACCTAAGTCACATCGGGGTGGTTTCCTGTGGAACCCTCCCCTTGGTTAGGTTAGACAAGCTTAAGTGTACCTAGTTAATGTGAGTAAGTGTTGTTCCCGGCCTGTTTCCCGGCTATCTCTTCAGTTATGATCCAAGTCGAGAGTCCCAACCTCCCTAGTTTGTTTTGGACCCCTTTTATCTCGACTGAGGTCAGCCTTTTTATTTACCCATGTCCGTGTTATTTTATCTCTTTCCCACTCCCTTAGCGAGAGTGCTTCTTGATTTTGTCCTCTGGACAGAATACAGCGGCCTCTCTATCTTTGAGGGTTGGACGGGCCCTACTAACATAAATTATGTTTAGTTTAAAAATTTGTTGAATTTTTAGTTTGTTATGGGGTTCATCTCCCTCCCCTTTCATCCTTTCATGATTAGAATTTTATGTATTTTATTATCATCAAATTTTTATAGTGTGGGGCGCGTTTTTGTAGGTCCCCCCTGGTGAGGATGTGGTATTATGGTGTATGGAGGATTGAATGGTGACGGACGAATTCTTGTGGTGAATGTGTCAATTGTAATGTATGAATGGGTCACGAATCTGATTAGCTAGGTATAGGATAGTTAGTTAAGACCAGCCTTTACCCCTCCCCTTTTTCGGCCTTGTGCCACAATTTGTACATTTTTGTATGAATAAATAATGAGACTAATACAAAAATCGACAGAAAGTTTTGGTACTAATATGAAAAACATACACGGATAAAGTGTTGAATGTTAATGACGCTTCTCAAAATTATTGATAAAAATATTTACCATTTTGTTCTATCTTTTGAATCATTCAGCCAATTTCATATTCGCCCAAAATGTTTTTATTTTTCTTATTGTCTTCCAGGGAATTTATTCATTCATTAGAGAAAATACAAATCTGGTGAATACGGCGAATGAAAACGTCTCAAGTTGTAATTCATTTTTGGCTGGTTACAAAAAAAAATGCAGTTGACTTATGGAATACAGGACCCGTTCTCTTAACGAGTTCTAAATACTTTTGTCGAGTGCTGCTTTCAGATTTAACTGGGAGCATCAACTTTCCATCGCTCGCCACAAGTTGTTTAAAAAACGGAATATTTTAGTTATGTTTAAGTAGTGAACATACATATGACTCAGTAATTTTTTGTTTTTACTCGTGTGGAAACGACACATCAAAATAACTAATAAATTTTCAACAATTGATTTTGATATATTGAGTATGTTGGCTATCTTTGATTGACGTTTATGTAATGTTTTAATTTGATTACCGTCAAATGTATTTCTTAAATTATGGTTGATTAGAAGTATATATATATATATATATATATATATATATATATATATATATGAATTTATTAGGTCGGTTTTGTTGGTTGATTTCCGGTGGACACCGAGTTTGAAACTATTGTTGACGCGGTGTAGCTTGATAGGAAGGGTAATCGTGATACTGATTTACCTGACCTAGTAGATCCACTAAACAAAGTCGAACACACAATAGAATTTTTATACCAAATTAAAGAACACAATTCCTTACCCTTCAAGCTACACACACACACACACACACACACACATATATATATTCCAGTGTTATTCTTTTTTTAATTATCTTCCGTTGATATTATAGATGCTTAACTTGTTAACAAAATTTTTCATGAATTACCATTATTTGGAAGTTATCGTCATCTTCCCGGTGAAATCATTTAAAAAATAATTAAATAGATAAATAAATAAAACTGTTGCGGATTTAAAATGGTCGGGTGATTCTTTCTCAGTAAAAATGTTTCGGTAAATACCATTGAAGAAAATGTTTCCTTTTTTACGTGAATAACACTGGAACGCTAGGACCAACATGAATATATACTCATTGGTCAAATACCATATATTGTTTTGTTAGCTGATGTCATTGCACTAAAATGCCTCAATTTTTTTAAGTTGTTTAAAATACATTGTGCGACATCCTTGTCCGTGAAAAAGTTTACTAGCATTGTTGGTACGAACTTGGTTCTTTTGGATGTCTACATACCTGATCGGATGGACTTAAATCCATGACATATTAAACAATTACTAGACAAACATTATTTACTGGACATTACTGAACATCATGAGCGATCTGCAATATTATATCCAAGTTTGACTCATGATTCCCAAGAGTCGTTCCTTAAGAAGAGGAGTAGGAGGAGGAGGAGAAGCAGCAGCAGCAGCAACTCAGCTCCTCCTATGTAACACATCTGTACATTTACTCAGATTTGAGATTTTTAGAAAAACAAGTTAAAGTTAATGATTTGTCAGTCAGTAATAAAATGTATCAGAAAGAGAAACACACCTGCACAAGTGGTCAGTTAACGAGAAAAACATATGTGAAAATAGATAAGATTAGCAGATGACCTGTAGGTCCCTTAGGAGATACTAAACATCCGGCCAATTGGAGATCACTGATGTTTTTATTTTTGTTTTTGTGGATTTCTGTTGTCGTAGAGATGTCACTGTAGCTAGTTTGTTGTATAGTTTGAGTTCAGTGAAACATTTATTTTTAAAATGTCTTTATGGGACTTCCTGTTATTTCCATAAAAGTTATTTGCCTGAAGCCATAGAGACCAGCTGCAAGAGGGAGAAGGAATTTCTCAACTGAGCATTTAAGAATGTCATTTTATTTTTAAAAGCGTTGAAAACAAACATTAGTTATCATTTGGTGTAGAAATAATTTACTGCGCATATAGGTAAACTGCTTCTCTCTCTTTCTCTCTCTCTCTCTCTCTCATATATATATATATATATATATATATATATATATATATATATATATATATATATACTTTAAAAATTAGGAGATCAGTTGAATTCGCTACCTTGGCTTCAACCTTACGGTAAGCTCAGGCAATTTTTATCAGTTGACCTTTCAATGCTTTATTTTTAAAAACCTAATGAACGCTATATTATGTTTAAAAATATCTAAACAAACGCACGACGTTTGGTGTGATAAAAAGTGAGGATGAGTATGTGGGGAAGAGAATAAAAGCAAATGTACTATAAATGTTTCGGTGGCGATGGTTAATTGAAATGTACTTACTTTTATTTTATCCATCCTCATATGAGCTTAAGAGGAACTTTTTAATATGTATGCAAGGATTCATGACTTCGTTTTTTTTGTTCAAAAGGTTCTTTGGATCCGGAAATGTCATAATTGCTCATTTTTCCTGTTGGCAGAGATTGCAACTATTATTGTGGCTTTTATAAGGTTTCGCCTTATAAAACTTTTCCAGCTTACAATCGGATTCCTACTATTTTTTTTCTTTTAAAATCCACGCAGGATTAGCAAATTTGAAATTTATGGCGTTTGGTCTATTTATTATTGTTTCTAAATTATCAGTGCAGTTGGAGCTTAATTTAACTTTGTTTTTATTGAATATCTTATGTAATTCTGAATTTTTTGGGGAAGTGTTTAGTAAGTAACTTGAAAAATAATTTCCCTATTTTATATTTTACCTCTAAAAAAGTTAAAGGGGGCGGGTAAACCAAATTATACATATTCTTTTCCTAGAATTTTTGGTTTTGTGACTCTCTACCGTTAAGTTCTTCTCATATTCTTTCTTTTTATCCTCAAAAATTATTTTACTAGAATAGTTTCTGGATAACCTAGACTCTATTCCTTTAGAGAAGTGCTTTATTATGTTCACAGGATGGTTAGATATAATAAACGTATTTTATTTTTGTGTTGGGTTTTATATATGAGAAGACACTGCCAGCTTGTAGATTTCATTCTACATCCAGATAGTTGACAACCTTTTTATTAATTTCGACTTCTATTTCAAAGCCAAGGCTTTTGAAGAAGTTTATAATCAAATCACATGTGCATGTTGTCTGGCTGTTAGTTCATAGGAATCTCATACGTCGTAAAAAGGTCCCTGGTAGGCGCTGGTCAACCGTCCGCGTCGATCTTCGATATATATATATATATATATATATATATATATATATATATATATATATATATATATATATAGATGAGGAGGTAATGGGTTATATTTATATGACACTATTTCTTATTACTTTAAACGTTATATCTAGTGGATACACGTATTTGAGTGGACATCCCTGTTTTTAAACCAGTACGAATTTACGCTTACGGTCCGTACATTAGAGAGTTTTAATAAATGGATGGGGCACATTTTCTCTATTAAGATTCACGAATGTAATAAATACCACACATACAAACAGGTTGTGATGGGTAAATTGTCGCCATTTTATATTTTTAATTTTGCGCATGCGTGTTGTCTGTTTTTGATTTTGTCGACTGCACAATATATAGTTGAGCACCGTGCGTGAGAAAAAGAACACCATGATGAAATTCACTCCGCCAGAAATTTGGAAAAGGCATGCAGTATTGCTTGGCATTCGCACCGGAAGCTTCAATACGAACATTTCAGTGTTTGGGTGTCAATTTGTGGACAGCGCAGAGGATTTGGAATGAGTTGGCTGAGTCTAATGGTGGTTATGTAGGTGTTTGGAGTGATTACTAATGTTGGCGACGCTATGCCTCCATTCATTTTCTCACAGGGCATACGTCAAGTGCCTCGAAGAGGTAGCGCTGCCCTGGGTCAAGAGGGTGGCTGCTGGAAGAACCTATGTCTGGCAACATGACTCTGCACCATGCCACACAAGCAGGAGAACATAGTCATGTCAGACAGACAATTTCTACGACCACCTCACCTTTTACTTCTGGCCACCTAATGTCCCAGACTGCAGTCCCCTTGATTATTATGTGTGGGACGCAGTTTAGCGAGAGACCAACAAAACTCCTTGTAACACCAAAGATAAACTGAAGGCAAGTATTATGGCAGCATTCACAAACTTAAACAAGAAGACTGTCCAGAAGGGTAGCATTTGATTCCGGTCGTCTGAAGGCCGTGGTTGAAGGCTAAGGCGATTGAATAAATTTAGTATTTCAAAATATTTTAGTGAAACTTTGGTAAATATATCTGTTAAAATGATATGTCAGAATTATTTTCATGTTTGTGTAATTTAGACGACAATTGTAGCGTCTTCTTTCAGACAGACAACATGACTTTCGTTTGTCTAGATCAATGTATTAGCTATTATTGCTGAAAGAATCAAGCTAAAGATAAGAATGGTAAAGATAGGTCTGTTGCTTTGAACATCTCGAAAGTGTTCAACAGGTTGTAGCATACCGGGTTTCTTCACAAGTTGAAAAGTTATGTTTTCTCGGGACGAATTTTTAAACTGATTCAGTCTTTCTTATCAAATCACGAAATGAACGTTATCCTGAACGGCGACTCCTCTAGATCCTTTTGTACTAGTGTAGGTGTTTCCCAGGGCTCTATCCTTGATTTTTAATTTTCATAAACGACCTTCCTGATGGTATCAGCTCTCAACTTGGTATCTATGCTGATAACTTTTTACTCTCCTCTTAATAGTAAGTCTGATCAGTTCGATAAGGTAAAATTGGCGGATTATTTAAAAAAAACGACATATAATAGGTTGTTTACTGGGGCAAGGAATTGGCTTGTAAATATTAACGCCTGCAAAGCAAAACTGCTCTCTATTAATCACATGAGCTACACATTTTCGCCTCCTATCAGCATGGCTGATGCTAACCTCCAGGAGAGTGACTAGATGCACCTTCTCTGGTTAACATTCTCAGGTAGACTATATTGAATTCATTGCTAGCTCATCTGCTAAGAAATTTCATTCACTGTATTGTGCTGGGCATTATTTCTCTCCCGAATCTATCTTACATATCTATAACTCTACCATTCATTTATGCTTAGAATATTGCTGCCACATATAGTCTGGTGCTCTTGCTATATATTTAGAGATTCTTGATAAAATCCAACAATATTATCTCAGCTTCTGTCCCACCGCTGTAAATTTACCACCTTATGCCTTTTCCATAAATACTTTCATGGTAAATGTTCGGATGAGCTCTTCACTAAACGGTACCTAAACTTTATGAATTAGATTCAGATTAGTACTAGATTGGCAACAAGGTCTCATCATTTTACAGTTGAATTGGCTAGATATAACGGTAAATTCTATGCTAACAGTTAATTTCTCGCACTTCTCGCTTGTGGGAGGCACGGTGCAGTAATGGATAACGGCTCGGATTGAGGAAGTAAGAGCATATTCCTCCCTCCACTGGGATAGCACGCGAGGTGTGGGGACCGCGTGTGAAGTTCAAACTCCCTTGTTACTCCGTTTCAAGAATTCGCCTTGGCGACGGATCGCCGTGCTTAGTCGGCCTTCGTTCCGGACGCGGTGACTCCCTTGGAAGGAGCCGGCTTAACCGTGAATGCCGCAACATACATCCATACATACTTCTCGCTTGTGGATTTCTCTCCCGGCTTCATGATTCTCAGCCAACTTTGATCTTCAAAAATCAATCGTTATCTACTGTCTTCCCGATTACTCTTCTAATGTTCTCGCTTCTTAGTAATGTTTCTATTTTCTAATTCTTCCCCGCCCACAAAGCCATTGTGTCTTAATGGCTTTATTGCCTTGTTTGGGGTAAATTCGATTAAAAAATAAATGCAGGCCCTTGTAGTAGTATTAGTAGTATCCTATGTTCACTATGTACAGGCAATGGACTCGCCCCAGTTGACTTGTAACTCCTATTCTCCTTTTGTAGCTGAGTTTTGTTTAGTTGAATAAAGCTTAGCACTTTTACTGGTGTCCTGACCTCTGTTTACTCTTACAATTATTACAGCCCTTTAAGAATTCCCAAACGAGTAGGCTTGTCTTGGCTCCCCGCTCATGCATGATGTTTCTGATTCAAGAAGTTTTGTTTTTTTGGATCTTGGGTAAGCGTCATGGTTTCACTTCGGTGGTGTGCATGTAATTTGTTCCCAGTCCTGGATTATTTGTCTCTTCGTCAAGGATGATGGAGGTAAACGCTTCTCTGGTCTGGCATTATCAGGGATCCGAACCATAGAGTAGCTCCTAAGAAGGCTATCCTATCAGCAAATGCATAATATCGTGGCAACTGTATTGCTATTCTGATAAATGGGATCTGGACTGTGCAGTTATGTCATGATGAAGTGCATTGTTACGGCTTTGCTTCTCGCAATAAATCCAAGTAGTTTTTGCGGGTATCACAAGGAGTGTCTATGTTTCGCTACATAGGTCTCTCACTTCCCATACCAAAATTATCACGCACAAAATTATCAAACCTGGGTTTGATAAGTTTGTGCGAGCCCAGATTCTCCATCTCATACACTAACATCTCGGATTACTCGTCCTTATAAAATTACTCGTCAGAATCTCCATGGATAGATTTCCCTGTGGGAGAGACTTAAAAAAAAATGACACTGAATTACCATTCATTAGCTTTTGCTTTGCCCTCGTTCATAGTTTTTTTTTTTTACTGCCTATCGTTCATATGATGATGACATGATACAACATCAGCGTCCTCGTGTCATCAAGAAATATTTTGAGGCTATCATCAGCAAGAAGATTGTCAATCATCTCAGCAATAACAATTTTATGAGATTTGGATTTCGCTCCTCTAGGTTCACAGTTGATGTCTTAATTGTCATTATGCATAGAATTAGTGAATCACTTGATAATAAATCCATCACGAGAGTAATCGCCTTAGATATCTCGAAGGCTTTTGACAAGGTGTGGATAGGTGGCTGCTGTACAAACTCCCCAGCTAAGGTATTTCTGGTAGAATCTTCTCTACTGTCATATTCTTCCTCTTGAGAATGTCCATGAAGCTCGTTGTTAATGACCAGTCCTCTGACACCCATGAGATGTGAGATCAAATCAGGCATCCTTAACGATCTGCCTAAAAACATTCTTAGATCACTAGTACATATAAATGCAGACGATACTACTGTTTATGGGAGTTCTACCAAAAGTCTAGATGATCAGAACCTGTCAGATGAACTCTCCTTTGACCTTTGCTCGCACAGCTCAACTGGCCCCCAAACCAAACTAATAACATTTCATCATCAGAAAGCTGATCCTGAGTTATGATGAACAGTTGTATTCTCAATGAGGCTATTTGCCTAGAACGTCTATTGTGACTCAAGCTCACACCAGACCACAAGTGGAACTAGTATATACGATCCATCGCTGCAAAAATGGTCGTCTCCCTGTACCGCTCCAGAAAGTACCTGACTCCTTCTGCCATTTCTACAAGTGCCAGATCGGACCAAAAATGAATTATTTTTGCCACATCTGGATCGGAGTTACCCAGTCTTCACTTTCCAGTTTCGACCGAGTTAAAAAAAATGTTTGTATGGGTGATGTATAGTTTTCCACCATTTAGCACCTTCCCCAGAGACGAAACTTTGCTAGCATCTCACTGATCTACCGCTATTTTAATGGCATATGTTTGGGCGATCTACATTCTCTGGTTCCACGAGTTGAGACTTTCACAACCATAACCGGGCATACGTACACTGATTAGGCTCTTCCTTCATATTCCATTAGTAAGGAAAAAGTTCTACTCAGACAGCTTCTTCCCCAGAAATGTTGTGATGTGGAACAGAATCCCGACAGGATGTTTCACTGATCTCTACAATCTTAAACTCTTCAAGTCGGCGGTTAATGTTATCTATCCTATATATCCGACTCATAATATGAGACCATTCACCCTCACTATACTCCCTTCAACATCCCCATTCAGTAAGCCTCTTGGGTGGCACTTAACTCTTGTATTGGGTGAACAATAAAAAACAGCATAAAATAAACCCAATTTTTAATACACACTTAAATTACATTATTGATGATGTAGCTACAGAAACAACAAATCATTTTAGATTTATAATTATAATGATTGTCTTAGTTGTACTACATTTAATCATATATATATATATATGTGTGTGTGTGTGTGTGTGTGTGTGTGTGTGTACGTGCAAAAAAAATGTGTCAAGCAAATTTATATACCTAGTGACACGGAAAAAATTCTCCTCCCGAGTGACTTCACAAAATTCCGAAATTTGTCCAAATGACTGCTTTGTTCTTTTGGTTTTACTGAGAAGTTTTCTCGGTTTTGTCGTAGGTACCTCCACGAGATCGCAAAAAATCAGCATACCGTAATGAAAACATGCCCCAAACGTAATGAAAACAGTTGTTATTATTAAGAGAAAGGATCAAAGTATTTTTTGAGTATTTAATTAAATTTTTTACTCATTTTTAGAACATTTGAAATTTTTATTAAAATCTTGTTTTTCTCGCTTTGAGCGATTGTACTAACATTTAGCATAGCAAATTTTGGCCTTTTTTGTGGTGACAGACATTAATTTGGAAATTCTTGCAAAAATCAAATAATTATCAGATTTTAATGAAATTTTCAGGACTTATTCACAAACGAATGACATTATTTTTTAAATTATTATTAGAAAATGTTGGTAAAAATATTTTTATTTTAGATATGTTTCTCCCTCTTACATAATTTTACGAAAGCTTGAGAAATTCATCGAGGTAATGTTTAGTAAATCTATTATTTAAATTAGAACTTTTTGAATCAGCGATTTTTTTGCAAAATCGGACCCGGTTTTACCAAAAATCTGTTCTGAATCGAAAAATAAAAAACGCAATAAAACTAAGACATTATTTAATTAGAGAAGCTTTTAATTGCTTTTATGAATAATGTATATTAAAAACAATATTGTCTGAAGAAAAAAATTGAAAATTTTTACAAGATTTGTTTTCCTTTTTTACAATGTTTTACAATTTAAAATTGATTAATTTATAAAGTTTTTGAATCTTTTAAAGTTCAATTTTGATGAGATAATTCTTAGGGAATAATGTTATTAAGCAACACTATATTTATTAATCATATATTTTAAAGCTTATTACAATCTGAAGACTCCGACTATTTTTTTAAAGAATTTCCATTTGTTTTTATATATGTATATAGATGCAGTATTTCTGAAGTATGGATGTACAAAACAATAAATTTATTCTTAAAAGGTCACGTGTTTTAAAGGTTGTCCCCCACCCCTTACAAAAAACAAAACCCTAATGAATATTATTGTCTGCTGCACCATACTTAACTATAATCACGTTTAGTGGTCAATCCACCGTCAATAAATCGATTAACACACCAGAAAAACAAAACCCCGTTGTGAGGAAATGCTTGCTATACAACATTTTATGCTATAAGTAATATGCTTGTTTACAACGTTTTATTATGCTGTAAGTAAATAATATTTGTTTCAAATCAGATTAACTTAACTTTAAATTTGCTAATTTTCCTCAAATGACGTTTCAGAAATATATATTTTATTTTTGCAAGATTTTTAAAACGGAAAATTAAGTTTTGTTTACAAATTTTAAAAAATGGCTGACGTTATAATTTTTACTGAAAAGTCTATTCCAATCAATATAATTTCTGTCCGAAATACACCATATTGTATTTTACTTACCGGGTGTAGTAAATTTAATCCTTTATCTTTAATTTAAAGCTAAACTGAAAGCTTCAAGAAAGATTTTGCATTTTTAAAAATTCATTTTAAACCTTACGTATAATATATATATATATATATATATATATATATATATATATATATATATATATAACGATATATAATTTTGTATAATTTTATATATCAGCAAATAATATATATATATATATATATATATATATATATATATATATATCATCAATTCCATCAGTTCCATGAAGTCCTTCTTTAGGAGGAAACATGTTACACAAAATCTTTACATTTTGTCATTCAGTTGCCGACATAACACACACACAGACACATGATCTTTGATAATGGCTTATGAAAACCGAAAGTACAAAAATATAGAAAAAATAAACAAGGGACCTTAAATGACTTTCGTTGGTCTTTAAACCAACCAGTATAAACGAAAAATTGCTCTTCAAACACACCGAATAGAGAGAGAGAGAGAGAGAGAAAGCGAGAGAGAGAGAAAGAGAGTGAGAGAGATATGGAAATATTAATTCTTCGTGCTTTGTATTGGTCGTTCATATTGTATTCATTGGTGAAGTTCAATTTATATTCTGTTTCACCTTTGCTTGACACCTTCTTATTTTTTTGGCAATTATTATTCTTAATTGTTGCTGTGTATAATAAAAGACTGAATCTTTTCCAGCAATTTTTATCAGTCTTACCACTGATGAATATGACAATAGTTCAAAGGTGAAAAGAAAAATGAATAATAAAAATAAAGACAGTGAAGCAGGAAGCTCGAGCAATGCAAACACCTTTTGTGGTTACGTTGATTCTGGATGGTATGTGGTATGAAGAGCATTCATACCTTTCCCAAGAGTATTGGCACATAAATGAATGTAATGGATTCGACTGGAATTCGAACTCTTCGATTCATCAATCCGATCCGCTATCCATTGCTCCACCGTGTTTCGGCATACATTTTCGCTAACCTAGCCCTAACTACTTGGCTTTGACAGTGCTAGGTGGATGCTCCACAGCCTGCATAGCTAACCTTATCGCTAGGGAATCCAAGGGCGAGACTATCCTTAAATGTCTTCACCTTCTTAGCCAACTGAGGCAAGTTGTTGGCTATATTCTTACACTTCAGGCACGAAGTCATAGGTGTCAGCATGTGCTCAGCCTCCATTTGTTGGTGCTACTGTTCTTGCGGTAGTTGCTATTGTTGTTACTGCTGTTGTGGCAAACTGCTTTTGCGATGGCTGCTACTGTTGAGGCGGCTGCTTCTGCTGGTTGCGTTGCATCTGTTGCTGCTTGTGCTGCTCCTTTTGTTGCTGGTGGAGGTGCTTCTACTACTGCTTCTGCGGTTACTGCGTCTTTTCCTTGTCCAGGACATCCAGCTGGAAAGAGGAAGGAGGGGACACAGCTTTTGTCCCCTTCTTCACAACCTTTCTCCATTCATGACCATCGGGGGCTTTATCGGTCTTCTCTGAATCACACTGATTCCAGTGCTGTTTGTTTGGGCTGTGTCACTGGAATCCTTACGAGACATGCCTTGATCAAATATCCAGTCGCGCCACAACCCCAGCAGTGGAATCTTCTTAATTCCACAATAACGAAGATTTGCCTCCTGCTAATTCCGATCAACTTTCTAGTTTTGATGTCAGTGGTTAGGAGGGAGACAGCCCTGGTGGCTACCGCTTCCAGCGCCGAATGTACTGTCAGAAATAAATTCCCGGTAATGATTCTGTAACCGGCAAAGTGCGCGGCATCTTTCCTCTTGGGTCTTGAACTTTACACAGGATAACCATGGGCATTTTAATTTTTCATTCTTCTTTAGTCTTCATACTCCGTCTGAAGATTAAAGGAGAATGAAAAAATCTGCGAGTGCCAGGGTTTAAATACTGGCTAACTGTGACGTCATTGTTTCCAATAGCAATGCAAATTAATTTAAGCATGATAACCCTTTAAACTCTATCGAATAGTTGAATAGGGTACAACACTATCAAATATAGCATAAACAAAAAGAATAATAGCGTTTAGAAAATGATATCGTAATATACGGAACCAGTTTAAAAAATTTTAGATGAGGAATTATTAGTATGCTTTGAAGTTCGAACCAGCATGTTAATTTTGGTCATTATATTCACAATTATGCGGCCTTCTTCAGGTGCCTGTCTTCGTATTGGTTGATCTTCTTGGAATTTCAAACCGATTTCACTTGAGTAGATTGATCTCATTCTATTATCCATGGTTAGGGGAGATAATTCATATAAGTTAATACATACCAGTGTTATTCACTTTAGTGTTGCTTGTTCGATTTTCCCAC
Organism: Acanthosepion esculentum; assembly: GCA_964036315.1. Lineage (NCBI taxonomy): Eukaryota > Metazoa > Mollusca > Cephalopoda > Sepiida > Sepiidae > Acanthosepion > Acanthosepion esculentum. The sequence goes on from OZ038506.1 coordinate 71,201,717, forward strand.
TGAACCAAGATGTGTGACTTTTAAGCACTACCAAACCCATGGATTGAAGTTACAACTATCAAGTGACCTGATATGGTTTAGCCAAAAATCCACAAAAATCCCTTGACATCATTGACATTGAATATTTCTTACTTATTTGAAATATTAATTTCAAATAAGTAAGAAATATTCAATGTCAATTTCAAATTGTGTCTCTTAATTTCAAATTAATTATCATTTCAAATTGATTATCTGCAGACTGTTGATAATGTGTGCAAAATTTTTTTTAAAAAGTCAAATTTTTGAATTATGAAATTATTCAGTAACCGCTTGGTATTCGACAGCTGACGGCTTCTTTTAAGGCAATTCGCTTGATCTTGAACTACGTCATATTCTAATTATTTTCTATATCCGAATTCACTTTCAAACACCGCGATGAGACATTCTCAGGCAAGAGTCAATTTCCTCGGGTTAATGGATCTCAAAAGGTCATGTGTTTGTTATATAATAATCAACTCAAGCACTAAAAAAAAAATGATTCCATTGCTATTTTCTAGCCCTAAACCTAGACGATAATCTTTTATTTCCGTTGAGCCAGCTCGCATTAAACTGTTGATAAAACTGTATCCATCCGCTTCTTCAGTTAAATATCGAGATTGACACATTCCGTTTTATCTTTTTTACAACTACCCATTTTATCCTGTTGTTAGTTTTTGAAATATTCATTTTGATCACATTAGCTAAAAGATACTCACTGGGTGCCCCATACATTTAAGCTACGCTTAGAAAATCACCATACAGCTCCAAATTTCGGGTTATTTGAATATCACTTATTAAAAGAAAAAGTTGATTCAACGTAAATCAGTCAGGTTTTTTTTTTATGAAAGTAAGGTAATATTTCATTCCCATAATTTGTGAAAGGATTCAACGGGAAACATAAATGAAAAACAACTTCATTGTGAATAGCGATTTAATTGATTAAAATGAATCACCGACAAAATTTGTAATAACATTTGATTCGACAAAGTCATTATAATCAAATAAAAATCATTATAATCAATTTAAGTACCCAGATTGATTGAAAATTTAATCAGCGCCAAAAGAAATATACTTCTTTTAACACGAATAAATCGAGTAACTGTAAGAAATTGAGATTTTAATCAGTCAAATATAGGGAGGTTTGCATGAGAATCTGCGAAACTTTTAAATTCAAATTTCTATTGACTAGCCAGACAAAATAAAATAATAAAAACTGATAAGGATAAACTAATAAACAGCTCTGTAAAATGACAATGAACATAAAATGTCATCGTAAGTTAAATATTTTTAGTGTATATCAAAACTTTTCAAAGAGTATTTTCCTCATCATTCGAAAAGCTAATTAGTTTGTTTCTTTTTTTAATCGATCTAAACGTTAATGCACGTTATTCATTCGTTAATATTTTTGTAATATCATATGCAAATTAGATTGACAAGAATAAAAAGAGAACAACTGGCGAACATTGGAGAGCTATTCCAAGAAAACCCGGTTGCTATTCAGATACGGAGAACTGTACTACGACTACTACTATGCAAAACAATCATGGCGTCGCCGATAGAATGGTTAAATTCGCTGGACAACCCAGAACACATAGAAACATAGATAAGAACTTTTGCTGCATTTGCAAGAATGAAAAAATTAAGAGACACAAAGACCGACGGAGGAGAGAACAAAATAACAGATTTATTTCTTGCTACTTCTGGGTGTGAAGTTGTGAAGAAACTTTCGACAATGTGTTACTCGAGCAAATTAGAAGAAATGACATTTGAAGAAATTAAAATTATAAAAAAGAACATAAGACCAAAGAAAAGATTGACCATCGCCGAAAGAACCAACTGTTTAGAGACAAACAAGCACCCAATGAGTCCATTATACAATACTTACATAAACTGAAAGAACGAGTCAAGTATTGTGAATTTGAAAAATTGGGAGCACAAGATAATGACTATAGAAGATGAATTAATCCTTCTCAGAATAATTGAAAACTTGCAAGACCAAAACCACAAGCGAAAAATACTAGAATGTCTACAGAGTAGTAGCATGAGTTTGGAAGCTAGTGTTGAGTTTTTACAACAATTAGAATTTAATCAACTAAAAGAAGAATTCGAGACGTACAGGACGAGCACGATCAAATCCATAATTAAATGTAGAAATTGTGGAAAACATCACGAGAGAGACAAGTATAAATGTCCAGCTCTAGGTAAAATATGCTCAAATTGCAAAAAAGATCATTTCAGAACGTATGCAAATATGAAAAGAAAATAGAGTACAAAACAGTACAAACCCCCTCCGAAGAAGCTGAAATATTTACAATGAATACACAAAAAGAAGTAGAGAAAAAGTAAGGATAAATGGCCAAATATTTAACATGCAAGTTGATGCAGACAGTGAAGTCACGTTGATACCTAAAAATTTCTGGATAAAATTAGGACGACCTAAATTTAAAAAAGCAGCATCCAATTAAAGCAATTTGATGGAACGACTATAAAAATAATGGGTATATTTCAAGGAAATTTTGAAATCGACAAGCGTTTTGAAATAATTCCCAATACAGTTGTAGAATGCGAGAAAGATCACGGATTACTTAGAATTGATGTATTGTAGATACAGCGAGACTAATCAATTCCATGGAAACAGAAGAAAATTAAGTTTATTGAAAGGCTATAAGGCAAGCATTTGACTAAAAGAATATTATCATCCAAAATATGTCAAGTCAAAAGTTTCAATTTATATCCTACCTTTGGTAGTAACCAAATTAAACAAAATGATACGACAATGCATACTAGAAAGTGTGACTCAAGATGGTAGCAATTGGGCGTCACCGATAGTAGCGATAAAGAAATCTGACGGATATGTGGTGATTATAAGATAGCGGTAAATCACCAGATATGTTCAGACTCTTTTCCTTTGCAAAATGTCGAAACTGCGAGCCACAAGTTAGCAAAAATGGAACACTTTGCAAAAATTGATCTCAAGGCAGCATACAACCAAATAGAAATTGACGAGGAATTCAAGGAAATCACCACAATAAGCACCCCTATAGGATTACTAAGATGGACTCGTCTACCGTTTGGGGTAAAGACTTCGAGCCATATTTTTCAAAAAGCAATTGAGTCTTATTGGGAAAATTAAAAAATATAATATACTAGGACGATATATGTGTAGCGGCAAAAACTAAAGAATTAAAATATAAAACAGAGCAAATTTTAGTGAGATTAAAAAAGGCAGGCATGACTGTAGACAAAAACAAATGTAATTTTGACTGTAAGAAGATATCATATTTAGGATATCAATTATCAAAAGAAAGCATATCACCCGATGATAGATAGACTAACAAAGAAAATTACAGACATAGCTGTTCCAACAAATAAAAAAAGAATTAGAATCCTTTTTGGGGCTAATAATTTTTTATAGTAAATATATACCAAAATACAGCGACAAAATAGAGCCATTTGCAAAATGCCCCCCCCCCACAATGAATTTAACTGGACACAAAAGCAAACTATCGCTTTTGAAACATTAAAGAAAATACTGAAAAAAACGATAATAAAAGTTTTGATCCATAAAAAGAAATAACATTAACCACAGCTACGAGTGGAAACGTGATTGCTGCTATTCTGTCACAAGAAGACTCAATCATATACATATCAAGAAGATTAACGTCAGCAGAAACTACTCGAATATTGAAAAAGAAGCACTAGCCATTGTATGGTGCATGGAAAGGGTACGAAACATTTTGATAGGAAAGAAATTCTTATTAAAATCGGACCACAAACCATTAGAATTCATATTTAACCAGAGAAAAGAATTGCCAAAAGTCGCATCGTCAAGGATTTTAAGATGGACAATAAAAATCATGGTATTCGATTTTGACTTAGTATACGTAAAAGGGAACACTATTCCTCACATAGATTACAGTTCAAGTATGAAACAGAAGAAAAACAGGAAAATACTGAAGATAAAATAATACACTGGATAGAAACGGACGTTCTTTCTCTAAATAGAAACAAAAAAAGACTAACTAGAATAGTAGAGAGAATAAGAAAGAATATATGGAGCAATTGTTCGATGGTAGAGCGACCCTTTAAAGAAAGGAAGCACAAATTAATCATAGAAAATGGCATAATATGCAATGGGGATATAATAATAGCTCCACAAATACTGAGAATGGACATATTAAAAGGAGTACATGATGACGTGCATTGTGGCATAACAGCAACACAAAGGAGACTAAAGTTACAAGCCTGGTGGCCAGAATATTCAAAAGATGTAGAGGAATACGTTAAGAGATGCCCAAAATGTGCGGAAATAAAAAAAACAAAAAAAACTTCAAGCAAGCAAAATTCACTCGTGGCCCAAGGAAGCACATCCATGGGTTAGGGTCCACATGGATCACGCACATATCAAAGATAGAGGACTGTTCTTGGTATTAGTGGAATCATATTCAGGATGGCCAAAGGTTGACAGAAAAGCCACCACAATAAAGCAAGTACTAAGAACTCTAATTCTCAAGGAATGGAGCACCCCAGACAATAGTCACCAACAATGCACCCGAACTTTACGATGAGAACTTATGTGCGTGGTTAAAAAAGATTGGATGCATCCCATACACGACACCACCATAACACTCACAATCTAATGGCATAGCGGAAAGAATGGTACAAAGGGTAAAAATGGGATTAAAAGCATTCTCACCGCTTAATGAAAACATAGAAGCGTATCTACCAAAAATGCTCCTCAGTTATTGATCCATTCCACATGCGGGAAGAAAACTGAGATAGTCGGCATTAATGGGAAGACAACTCAGAGCCCCCATAACTATGTCCTTAGCAAGAAAGAAAAGATATAATATAGAGAGAATAAAGAGGCTAATCCAGAAGAAGCAAATTTCCTGATACAAAAAGGACACAACACGGCTATACTTGAGAAAAAAGGGACAACATATACTGGAACATGCAGATCTGTTCAGAAGCAGAAACGAACTGAATGACGTAGAAATGGAATATCAAGAACGAGAAGAGACAGAAAGTTACAAAAGTGGAACAGAGCAAGAAATGGAATAAAGTGTGAATGAAAAGACAGACGAGTATGAAGAAAATGAAGAGGCTGAGATCACCATTAAAGAGAAAACAAGAAAGACAAGAGGAAGGACAACACAATATGAAAATAAGCAGGAATGGTAAAAGAAAAAAAACAAGAGTATACAACCCCTCCGATTCAGGGAGGTTTAGTATCGTATGCAAATTAGATAGACAAGTATAAATAGAGAACAACTGGAGAACATAGGAGAACTATACCTAGCAAACCCGGTTGCTATTCAGGACACGTAGAACTGTACTACGACTACTACTACGCAGAGCGATTTGCAAAACATAACAATTTTAATTAAAACTGGTATTTTTCTTTAAGTGTCATAAAAAGAAGAGGGGCGATTATCATTTAGTAAGTTTACCTGGAGTCATCACAAAATAAATAAGTAAGCAAGTCGGTGCAGTTGTCAGAAACCATTGCCCGCTCGCCAAATGGTACGACGGAATATCCGTACAATATACATAGAAAGGACTATCAATCATATGATTCTAGGTACCGCCACAGACTTCCTTAAAAACTCGAAAAACATATTTTAAATAATTTAAATGTCTTCGTTGAAATTAAATTTTGGTTTTATTTTTATTTAAAATAGCCCAAAGCTAGTTCATATTAAAAGGAAAATTAATTTCTGTAAGTAAATAATGTTTTAGGCATTTTTTAAAGCATTGTTACGTTCACTCTTCAATAATGGAACCGCTAAAAAATAAAAATCGACTCATCAAACTGGCATTATAGACGAAAAATGTAATTAAAAAAAAATTCAGAAATCTCATACAAATCTGTCCTAGAGACGTATTTTAAAGTCACTTATTAAATTTTAAGGATTAATTAACTGGATGTTGTAAAAGTAGTGATTACTTTTGACTTACAACGTAATGGAAATAACTTTTATGTGCAGTAGAGTGCAATAAAATCAAAACAGAAACTGTATAATTTCACACCTGACTTAAAAAACGGATGAAAAATAAAAAAAATTAAGTTAAAGAAATACGGAACACCAACGGTGCAATAATCAAGAAATCGGTATTTATATTTAAGAATAAATTTAAGTTATGGAATTATCATATGTTATTCTTCCGACAAGGAAAGGTAGTCAAAATGGTAATTCAGAATTATTCAGGAGATCTATAAATAAAATAATTTAACGAAACGAAAAAAACAAAATTTTAAGAAAAAGTTCATAGTCGAAAATGGCCTTAAACTTTACATTTTTTGATTCTTCAAAAATGTCTCTTTAACAACTTTTTTTATGAACAGCTACGGGATGAATTTCAAAACCGCACTGAAAAATTACGAGTAATTAAAAAAAAAAAAATTAAGTGTAGATTTTTTTCTGTCCAGTCTGAAAGAAAATAACGTGTTTTATTAAATTACGCAAGTATCAACTCCCCCAAAAATGGATTTTTTGAGTTTTATGGAATTCATTTTTTTGGCAATGTTTGGGACGAATGTATAATTTTTTTTTCCTGAAATAACATCCCGGGGAATTTTTCTTTATATAATTGTAAAAAAAAATAAATTCTCGAACTCCCAACCCTAAATTAAAAAGTGCACACGTGTGAAACAGACCCTCAAAAATATTTCCATAAAGTTGTCTAATGAAATAACTATTCAATATACAATTAATGAATAAGTACTGAAAATTTCATTTGAATCGAATAATTCTTTGACTTTTTGGCAATTTTTTTAAAAAATGGGGGGAGGGCAGCGATTTTTTTTGTTTTCATTTCGGAAAACGCATCCATTTTCGTGATACTTGAGTAATTCATTGTCTGCAGGTCGCGTAATAGTTTGCCGGTTCATCTTAGTCAGCTATGTGCCATGCGTGTATCACGCATAGTGTATAACTTTCAATACATGACTAACGAGGTAGATTTTTCCCCGCAATAGGTTGCCATTTCTTTCTGCGGTAGACCAGTTGGCATTCAAATCTATAGAACCCGGTCTGTCCTGCTATTTACCCATAGCTGGGAGGCGGGGGAGAAGAGGATTCATACCTTTCTCAAGGGTATTAGCACGTAAGTGAAAGTAATGGATTCAGCTCTCCGATTCCTCAATCCGAGCCGCTATCCATTACTCAACCGCGCCTCCGGTTCATCTAGTGAAATTAAAAAACTGTGTAAAACTAACAGATTAAAAAAAAAGTACCAATATCAAGAACTGAATACTAAATAAACGATGTCTGGTTTGTTGAATGACGAGCAGGAAGTTTTCATCTTCATGGGATTCAAAGAAATTTAATTTCATCGCTTTTATCAGAAAGATTCTTGTTGAGGCAACAGTCTACGTAAGCTCATCACTTAAGAAAAGGGATTGATGTCTCTTGTGTATCTCGCTTAAAGTGAAAGAAAAAATCATATTCAAGTTCCAAACAATGGATCATTTAATTGTTTGATCAAGACAAAAATATATTCAGTTAACTGTTAACAATATTCTTCGACTGGTAAGTAGGTCACAGGGACTAAACAGAAATCGCTTGACATGTACATCCCATTACTCTTGTAGTAGCCGACCTGAAAATGACTGATGCAAGTAAAGAGATAAAATGACAAGAAAAAGGTATGCTTCCTTCTACTACCGTAACAGGCGTGCGCCGAAATAGACAGCTTAAATATATGAAAAAAGAGATGGATGCTTTTAGTTTTAGTCAACAACTTTTTATATAAAGTTTGCAACCGTTTTCCATGAGCGAATAATAAGTTATGTGCTTAAGTTCAGTTAATAAAATTTTTGCGTGTGTGTGAGTAAATTGTTCATTCTTTCTGAAGAAAAATTCTGAAGTTTGTTTGTGTAAATGACTGTCTTTTCAGTTATAGAGAGTCCTTCATTAATTGGCGTGAGTCAGCGAAAATGGACTTAGTTGAAATAGAGCGACTGAACGCAGGGAATGTCCCTGTTTGTCTGGCCAGTTAAAAATTGTCGTCTTATAGATCGTTAGTGGATCAAGTTGTAATGGTATTTGAACGCACAGAAACGGTTCTGATAGATCCTAAAATTGCTTTGTCTTGCTTAATTTTTTCTTATACGACCGGAAATAATGTGCGCAGGAGACACTTTTAAAACATTTCTCTTGAATTGAAACATGAAATTGAAAAGTCGTATTTAGATTTCTTCGATGAAGTCCAACAGCTTGTTTGTTACAAAATGAGACAAGAAAATCATATCAGAAGAGACAAATATAAAAGACATTGTTACATAAAATAATGATATCTGTGAAATAATGATACCTATATTTCGTATAAAAATATTTCAGTAGATATTTTAGATATAAATCACTTTCTTAAAACAAAATGAACAAATGGGTATCGTTTTTATGTAGAAGTTATTAATCCTTTCATTTATTTGTCTTTTTTTCTTTTCCATAAAGAACATTTTCAAACTTTATTACAAAAAAGAAAGAGAAAAGAAAAGAAAAAAAACAATTTTTAAAATTGTAATAATCTGATATTCAAAAACCATTTAACACTCGACTCCTGCTGACTAGGGATTAGTAAAATACAATTAAAGCTAAATTTAAATGTCGTTGAGTTTGATTAATTACTGGGTCGTTCCACTTATTTGTTTATTTATATGCAAATAGTTACATTATAAATGAAATACGATATGACTTGACACCGAACGAGTTTTGTCTTTATTTTATTTTAAAGGATACTTTATTGCAAGTACTTGTACAAGAGAAAAATGAAAATGAAGTGATTATAAATGAGATAACATTGAAATATTTATGCTTAGAAAATGGGTTTATCAAAAGCGAGCTATTATGAAACCATACAGTATTTATTGTTGGAAAATATCTAATATAGTGTGTGTGTGTGTGTGTGTGTGTGTGTGTGTGTGTGTGTGTGTGTGTGTGTGTGTGTGTGTGTGCCGGAGACAACAGTGTTCCTTGTTGCTGACTATTACGAAAAGAGGCAGTTATGAAAGAACAAAAAAAGATAGATTGTAGTTTATTGCACAAAAATCAAGCTTTTGTGCGCCTTTTTAGTAAAGGCAGATAACAGATCGTCATATATAAAGACTCTTAAAAAAGATTTACAATACAATCTTCAAATAATGAAGAAAAAACTTGAGAAGGTAATACAAAAAACTTAAATGAGTTTGAAAATATTCTTAAAAAAAGGTGCACCCACTTAATCGAAAGACGAAAAAAACAAAAAACAGAAGAGGGTTTTGGCCTATCCATTTGCGTCACTGAGACTTAATAATTTTTCCTTTGTTTTAGAACACAGGTTCAATTATTAACAGGTTTCATTTGATTCATTTCTTTTCTCCATTTGCTTTTTCTGTGAGAAACAATCCAGCTCATTCACAGGTGACTACCAAAATAGCCTTTCCTTCTGGAATCTTATTCTTAAGCCTTCAGAACGAAATTTTCATGTCTCCTTGTCTCTACGAAATTTTCGCTCCGGTCGAAAATTATATTACCTTCTGAAGTTATCCACTGACTCGTCTTCTTATATAGCTATATTATGGAAGAGACTCCAGACAGATATAATTTTACACTTACATGGGTGGAAGTTACCCTTTTGATTAGACAATAAATACGAAGAATATATATTTAAAAAAATTTTAAGATGAATTTTGAAACAGTCCGGCATGACCGAATTCTTTTCAGCGGTACTTTTAGAGTCAAATATAAATTTAGTAACGCTTGAAAACAAATGCAATGCATCAAATTTAATTTTTTTATAAACTGTTTGGCTTTATTTTAAATACACTTCTCCCAAAAGTAAGCATAAACGACAAACTTAGACTATTATATTTATTTATTAATCTACAACTTTTATTAGTCATTATTCGTAATTATTTTGCAATTTTGTATTACTAATAATATTTTATATTCTCCCCTCAAGACAATGTGCAATAAACAAACTTAATTTATTGCAAGATTTTTTTTTTGCTTTATCCTTAAACAACATATTGTTTAATCCGGAATAAATTTATCGTTCGAGTACTTACCAAAAGTTTTCGGATGTTCGTTGTATTCTAGAATGCCGAACTTCCTCTGGGGAGGCATGAACACCACATCTTATACACGTTTCATCCGATACCTACAACTCTGCGTTCTTGTGATTATATTCTCCTGACTTCATATACAAGGAGCAGCTTTTTGGGAAATAAGAAGGTTGCAGGAATCTGCACTTATAATATGCTCAGCTCACTCGATCAGCAAAACTAGCAGAGAAGACACTAACCGCTTAACAGATCATTTTTTTCATCTAAATTTTCATTTTGAATTATTTATTTTCTTACATTTAGGAGTATCATTTTCATTTTTCATGTTGGACTATTATCTTTTGTTTTGTTTTGTATGCAATATACAATTCCTGAAACTACTTTGCAATGCGCGTATACAGCCTGTACAGATCGCTAAATACACAACAAGAATTCATAATTAGCCAGATTTCATTCCTAAAACTAGAATGTTATCACACACACGTAGTTAGTATTAACTAACTACGAGTATATTTAAATTATATATATATATATATATATATATATATATATGTGTGTGTGTGTGTGTGTGTGTGTGTGTGTGTGTGTGTGTGTGTGTGTGTTTGTGTGCGTGTGTATTAATAATAAAATTCCATTCCTTGATGTATTTATTGATTTCAGCACACATAAGTTTACTTGTCGCTGGCATTAACTCGTGTCTTTTTAATTATAATTCTGCCTCAAACGAGATAAGTTAGCTGTTATAAAAAACTTAATCCAACGCACACAAATATATTCTTCCAAAACCATATCCTATAAAGAATTACATAACATTAAACAAACACTTGTTAATAATGGATTTCCTAATTTCGTCATTGATCAACAAATTAAAATGTATCTCAATAAACTTAATAATACCTCTAACAAAATTGATAATATTAATGAAAATAGCGTATGTCAAAATGAACTTAACACTACTAACTTATACTATTGTAACCGAATGCATAATGATTACTAACATGATGACACAACAGTCAAAAACAAGAAATGTTAAACCCAATAAGCAAGTTAAGCTCATCATATATTATAAAAAATTTAAAACAATTGGCCTCATGGTCACTAATAACCCTACAAGCACAAAACTAAATCATCTACAAAAAAGCAATCTAGTGTATCAATTTACAAGCCCGTTCAGAGATTGTATCTCTGATACTAATAATAAACCCACTACATATTACTACTTTTTACTACAACCACGCTCTCCCGTAGACAAGAAATAGGTCAACTCCCGGCACTATCCTTGCACCTGATCGCCATCCTGACGATCGGCAACAAAAATTCATATTCCACCGATTTTCTGACAACTCTGTAAAACCTGCTGCAACAGTATTTCCACTATTGCCCGAATTAATAACGAAAAAAAAATGAAAATCAGATTCAATTACAAAGAAAAATGATTTATGTCTAACCAGCTAAGTAAGGGTTCTTGCAAAAATTCGTCTCATTTTGCTGAGAATAAGATAACCTATTCTCTGAGTAACACAATGTAAAAAAAACATAGCAGAAAAACAAAACTTAAAAATTACAATGCACCAAAAAAAACAGAAAAAAAGAATTGCCCCCACCTGCTATGCCAATGATAACAATAAAAAAGGTGGAAGAGCCTTAGCTCTACAGTACACTTTCAGTCCTTTCAAGGTTCAAAATTTTTATCCTTTTTCTTTTCTCTCTTGTGTAGACAAAGTTCTCTTCCTGGTGACCAACTACCTTCTTTTTTCATTTATTTTCCTCCCGTCCGCCTGGAAATTACGCTTTTCTTTTACGGCGTCTAGAAGGTGGAAATTTACATAAACACGTGGCAAAATACTTTTTCAAAACACACGTGTTCGCTCCTTCGTCTTCTTCTCAAACGGCTTTTGCTCCAAACTCCACTTACCGACTTCTTTTCAACTTTCTTTTCTGGGGATTCTTCAAGAGGATTTCACAAAACGTTCTCTGAAGAGGAAACTTGCCCTCAGCAACTTGTTACCCATGCATCCTTACTTATGGGCAAACGGTTCCTGCCTTTTCAGCAGGGAGAGAGAAAACGAACCTCTTCCCTCTAAGCTGTCTCGTTTCCAACTGCCGCTAAGATATCTAGCTACTCTACCACGAGGGTTGCATGTAGCACAAGGCCGGGTTTAACGTGGGTTTTCCAAGCCCGTAGGCTCGGCCAAATATATTTGAACCCGTAACAATGGGTTCAGGGTCAGTCTACCTCTCCGAATGAGACTGCCCTTCGAAGGCAGAGAGTTCGACTGAATAGCTGGAACAGGTCGCAGCTAGGCAACAGGTAGCAGCTAGACTGCCGCTAAGGTCCAGTCACAGTTCTCCCTTCCGTTTCAAAGGGGGGAAATTCACCTTTGAACCGTCCAATCACAGTCCATTAAAAAATATCAACAGGTTCTTAGGGCCAGTAACACAGTGAGTGTCTTTTGTTCTCCCTTGACCTAAAAAATTTCAAAACCGTTGGGAGAAGGTCATAAAATGTGATGGTTCATAGTTTGATGAATAAATACATTTAAGTCTTTAAATATGCATCTTTAATTTCCTTTATAAAAATCGGCAAAACCTTTTTGGGCACCTGATATATCAAAATTGAGGCTGTTCAAATGTTGTCCTAATTCTAGGTAGTTAATTAATTCATTTTCTGATGAAGATTATATTTGTTTTGCTAAAAATGCACCTTGTTTTATTTTTAAAATATTGTTAATTTATCTATGGTTTTGGTGAAAAGTATATTGGTATATATGTTCGATGTTGGTTGAAGCTAATAAATGTTGTATATGAATTTCCTTGCTCACTTGGATAATGTTTATCCAATACTAATAACATTTCAAATGAACTATACATTGATTACACAATTACTATATTATCTTTTAGACAAACCTGTCATTTACTTGATAATAGTGCTATTAAATCGCGCATCACCAATTAACAGAACGAAGAAAAACATTAGATATCATATAAATATTTTTTGACACGTCACTTCACGAGTCCTGTAACTTATTAGAGTCATAAGGACACTATACCGATTAGAAATGTACTATTATCAAAAGTAAATATAATGTTTCTTTGAAAATGGCTTATGAAAGTTGAAAGCGCTTAGAATTAAAAAAATATTTGCAAAACTCCGATTCTGATGTGAAATACCATGTCAGAAAGGAAGAAAAAGTTAATTAAAAATGCGTAACAAAAACTTTCATTGATTTCTTTAAAAGAAATTATAGCACTTTCTAAAGAATTAATGGAGTTTTATTTTATCGAGTGCCGGTGGAAGAAATAAGCAATGTTTAAAAAAACGGAGCGTCTACTCAAACACGGATATCCACTAAAAATAACGTTTGAAATAATATATATATATATATATATATATATATATATATATATATATATATATATATATATATATATATACTTGATAGCAAGTGGATGTGGTAACTTAAAATCACCCACTCTTCAACTAAAATGGTACTCACCTTGAGAGCCGCCATTCAAATGAGACAAACTGGCTTAATTATAGACAGGTTCCGCACATCCACTCCTGAGACAAAAAAAGAAAACAAAGAAGTCATAAAAATATTTTCTCAACAATCAGAAATGATCCATGCAGTTTCAACCAGCAGTTCGTTCTTGAGCCACTTCACCATTATATAAACCGCTATCAATTCAAGTGATTACTGCTGTTTGCCTGTCCTTCACCGAAGACTTCTACCCACTGAAGTGCGATTGTAACGATTGGAGACAGACAGGGAGGCACTAGGGGCATGAAAACAGTAGCAGCCAAGGTAACTAAACAATGAAAACCTCTACCACATCTACTACGCGATAAGGCTCATGCAAGTATATATTTTCCTTTTACATTCTTTTTCTACAACTACGATGCAATACCCGTTCCTACATATACGGTAGAATCTCAATACGAGCTCTCTAATCATTTTTGTATAGAGAAGCAAACGCGTCAATAAATTCTTCTTTTCATTTTAACAGCGCCTCATCTTTAATGTCGTGTGTCACCTTGCATTCCTTTACTGTTAGTGCGAGTTATGACACTCGGTATTTACCCGAGCTCCAAACAGAGCGGGATGTGGCACAAGGCCTAAAATAAGGGAAACATTGTGATGATCGAGCTCACTACTCAGTCGTAATAGAGCTAGCGAGACAAGTTTGCTAACCATTACACCACGTCAAAGTTATGGTACTCTAGGCAATACTTTCGAACAAGGCACTTTTATACTTGTCAGCACTGTAGATGTCGATCCCACAGCAAAACTAACGCATAAATAAATTTAAAACTAGAAGAGTATTTTTAGCAAAACAAATATAATCCTTCTTTGAAAATGACTTATGAAAGCTGAAAGTGTGCAAGAATTCTCACAATATCTGTAAACCCTGATATGAAACGCCTTTTCAGGATAGAAAAATTAATTAAAAATACTTTGTTTTAATACAACATATATATATATATATATATATATATATATATATATATATATATATATATATATATTATAATTTTTTCATATAGACAAAACCATTTTACTCACGACAAAGATGCAACTTGGTTTCAGTGCATTTTAACTGCACATCTACGGGTGAGGGTCGGAAATGGTTATGAACGATCCTGTTTTTAGGCAAGCCCCTTCTAGCAAAGAAATATTCGATAAGCATAAGGCTATCTATAACAAAATCCTCAACGACAGTGGTTACAGATCTTCCGAAATAGAATATAGAGAGAACTGCAGTTACCCTAAAAAAAAACAATAGACGAAGGAAAGTAATTTGGTACACACCTCCCTTCAACAAGTTAGTTCGTACCAAATTAGGACACAAATTCTTAAATCTAATTAGCAAACACTTCCCTAAAAAAAGTAAGTTAAGCCAGATCTTCAACCGCAATACCTTAAAAATTAGCTACAGCTGTTCTAGAAACTTAGAGAGAATTATTAAATCACATAACAATAGAGTACTGAAATTACATAGTGATAAAAAACTAAACATTAATACAAATTCTAATACACACCAAGAAGTAAGACTATGCAACTGTAGAATCCCCGATCAATGTCCATTATCAAACAGATGCTTAACCAAATCCATAGTGTATATGGCCTATATCTCATCAAATGAAAACCCCGGAGATATTAAGCTGTACGTAGGATCTACGAGCATACCTTTTAAGGATAGGTATTACAACCACTTAAACTCCTTTACAAATACGGCCAAACGAAATATGACATCACTTTCGAAACAATTTTGGAGAAGGAGAAGGAAGAAGGAAAAACACCCAAAGTTAAATGGAAAATCCTAAAACAAGCCAGAACCTGTAATTCACTGAGCGAACCTTGCTTCCTATGTTTACAGGAGAAAATATGTATTATCGAACTTTTAAATAATAAGTAATTACTGAACCAGAGGCATGAAACTACCGTTTTCTGTAGACATACTAAGGATTTAACATTACAATCTTGCTAAATTACAAATCCCATAAGTAGGAATCTTTTATATATACACAAAAAACGCTCTTTCGATTAAAAAATAAATAGTGATAACCCAAGCATAAAGAAATGCAATCCAATGTTTAGAATTCTTACCGAGAAACCTAAATATAACTATTCCTAATAATTATAAATGTTAACTCGAAATTCTTTTCACCTACAAAAGTGTAATATTATCCCCTATCGCTATCTTCCCTCCCCTACCTCTCAAACTTAGGCCGCTAGGTGGTTGACCTACCCAAACTTTGACCGATGCTTATCATCGGAACAATGTCCACACTCCATCCAACATTAACCACCCGACCCACCCAACACCAAACTGCTGTCAGCAACAACTATCGTTTTCACTTAGATTTTTTGTTAATTACATTTTTCTTCTCAAAAAATGGAAAAAGGAAGTGACGTTTTACATCCGGGCTTGCCTAAAAACAGGATCGTTCATAACCATTTCCGACCCTCACCCGTAGATGTGCAGTTAAAATGCACTGAAACCAAGTTGCATCTTTGTCGTGAGTAAAATGGTTTTGTCTATATGATAAAATTATAATAAATAAATAATTATCGCCCTACTACATGTATTGAGCTCTTTTTTGAATGAATGCTGCGAACGTTAGAATTTGTATAATTTATAGATTACTTTCGTTCCCACCGCATCGGATATATATATATATATATATATATATATATATATATATATATATATATATATATATATATATATATAAACAGATCGTTAAGACCTGATAAACACGTAATCCAGTAAATTACTGAAGTTTAACGCATTTAAAGGCGAGTAGATTTTACTAAACAATAATAGAATAACAATATTATTAAAACATAGGCCAACAATAATGGCTGACTGTTCATATCGGAGTATGTCTTACTGTTAGGGCGACTACCCAATCCCGTTGCTGACGCCTACTCAGACATTGTACTCAGAGTACTTGTTCAACACTCACAGACCCCCACCTGTGGTTTATACTACAACTATACTGAGCGGACCTTAGTTACAGTTTCTGGGAGAGACTAACAATAGTTAACAGATAAGAATATTTCAAAAGATTTTATCTATCCATCTTCAAACGACGAACTTTTGTATCTGCGAAAGTCAGATAGATAAGTCTTTTATCTCTCTGTCTCTGTCTCTCTGTCTCTGTGTGTGTGTGTCTCTCTCTCTCTCTGTATATATATATATATATATATATATATATATATATATATATATATATATATATATATATATATATATATATATATATATATAATCTCCTTGCTAGCAAGTGGAGCTTGTTAGTTAAGAGGCATGCATATTTCCAACTGGTGCAAATGATCGCTGTTTCTGACCCGGAAAAAAGCTATGATTTGGATGTTGATCTTCTAGGCTGGTAGTCTTTTATCACTCGCAAAAGCAGTGTATTACAATTTTTCTATCCTTCAGGTGTATGTCAAACGAAGGGTTGATAAGTAATAGTAAATATATGAAAGCCTCTAATATCTTTTTACGGCTAAATGCTACAGATAACATTCATAATATGGATATAAAACGGACGTAATTTATGTTTTTTTTTGTTTAGTTTCAGGAGACATATGGTTTTTCACTCAACTCAATTGTTATATCAAAGGTGGAAAAAATAATCAAACTTCCACTGTAAATGGAATTCTTAGTTGTATCTTATTATGAAAAGTAAAAAAAAGAGTATTTAAAAGTAAATTATGCTTCGCAGAAAGAAGAAACAGAAATGTTTCTCTCTCTTTCTCTTCACTGTCAGGTGGTACGCTAAGAAATCAGTGCCTTTTTCGCGCTGCGTGTATAACGCCGACGAAAACACTCCTACAAAAGTATTTTTGGCCTGAACGAATTTGTTTTATTTTTCTGTTTCCCATCAACACAGAAACTAGAGTAGACCAAAAATATTGTACATTCTTTCTCTGCCTGTTCGATTGCAGGTAAGACTAACAGGTAATTCTAAGATCCTACAATTAAGACTTAGATTTTACAGTTAAGACTAAGATTCTGCAGGTTAAAATATAAATAAAAGAATTTTATATTCAATTAATTTAAAACCTTGTTTCCTTTCTTTTAGTAGTTGAGCAAAGTTTAAAATATTTTAAATTTATTCACATCTATAACATGTCTTTTTAAGAAAATATTCTACCTTGTACACATGATCGTACACATGATCAACATGACGAAATCATTTAAAAAATCATTTCACCCTCAAGCCACTAAGACACAAGGGGTTACTGAGTGTGAGAGAAGGCGCATGGAGTCACTCTTCTGGAGGTTAGCATTAGTCCTGCTAATGGAAGATAAAAAGGTTCTCTGAGATGATTAAAAGAAAGTTGTTTTGTCTTGGAGGTGTTAAAATTAGCAACCCATTTATTGCCTCGATTCTACTTAATTTTTGAGATCAGCGGTCAATTTGACCTTATTGAACCTATGACACTTCCTATCAAGACAGAAGTAAATAGTCGTGTAATTAGCATAGATACCAAGTTGAGAACTGATTGACATCAGAATGATCTTTTTGAAAATTAAGAACAACGTAGGTCCAGAGATAGAGTCCTGAGGGACACCTGCATTAATGCAAAAAGATCTAGAAGTGTGACCGTTCAAGACAACTTTCATTTCACGACTTGATAAATCAGATCAAAAATCCGTCCAGAAATACCATAACCTTTCAACTTGTGAAGAAGACCAGCCTGCCAAACCCAGTCCAATGCAATCGAGATATCCAAAGCAACAGCCGGAACTTTACACTTTTTATCGCATTTCTTATCTAAAGTATTAGTCTCTTCGCAAATAAATGTAGAGAAAGAGAGCCATTTATATACTGGCAGATATTTTGTCTAACACTTTACAGTCCCGAGAAGAAGGGGGCGATAAAGGAAAAAGAGATGGCTAATAAAATAGACAAAGAAAAAAGAATTCATGACAGAAGAAATTCTCGACATGATGAAAATGAGACAAAAACAATGCCAAGATACGGTACAGAATATAGGACACTACACAAAAAAAAATAGGAGCAGATGCAAGCAGGTTAAAGAGGAATGACCCAACTAAAAATGTGCAGAAATAGACAGAATGAGTATCTCAGATAAAGCAGATATGCATAAAAACAAGAGAACTAACAGGACAAAAGACATGCTCATCAGCATAAATCCAAAGACGGGAGACTGATATTAGAGAAAGAAAGCATACTTCAGAAATAGAACGAATACACCGGAGAGCTCTTCCACAATAACCAACAATACAGAAAAATATCGAATGACCAGAAGTATTAAAATCTGAATTGGAATCAGCACTGGCCAAATTGAACAGAAACAAAGCAGCAGGACCAGACAGAATTGTAATAGAGATGCTGGCAGCCTTAGATGATTTCGGCATTGACACGATTACACACATAATAAATAATATATATTTAAAATGGTGATATACCGGAAGACCTAAGTAGATCTATTTACATAGCCTAAGAAGCCAGGTACAAACGAATGTGAACTCTATCGGGCAATCAACCCAATGAGCCATATAACAAAACCTATCATCCGAATTCTGATGAATAAAGCACGCAGCAGAATCAGACCGGAAATAGAAAAAGAACAGTGCGGGTTCGTTATAAACACTGAAACAAGGAATGTTGTGTTTATGCTCAGAATGATATCAGAAAGACTAGTACAGGTACAGAAGGGTGTGTACTTACGTTTTATAAATTATGAAAAGGTGTTTGATAAAGTACGTTACAAATAACTGTTGAAGCTGCTAGGTAACCTTGACATATTTGGGAATAATATTAGAATAATCCAGAACCTATACTGGCATCAAACTGCCTGCGTACGGATAGAAAACGAGTTCAGTAAATATACAAAAATATAAAGTGGTGTAAGTCAAGGATGTGTCTTCTCATTGGACTTATTCAACCTATACAATGAGGCGATTATGAGAGAATTAAAATCCTACAGGGATTCATTACTGGCGGCCATAATCTTAAGAATATAAGATATTCAGGTGATACAGTGTTGATAGCAGACACAGAAAAGAAACTACAAGAACTCCGACAGAAGGTAGTGAAGGAATTTGAGAAGAATGGCCTAAACATCAATTGTAAGAGAGAATGCATATTTGCTAATAATCGCCAATGTCCTAAAGGGAAACGTAAGAGAACAGAGTGCAATAAAGAATCATCTGAGGACTCAAGAGACGATTCCCTTGCCATTGGAAGATTTTCTTGGATGTAATTTCCAAAGCCATGCATATGTTTCCTAGAATATTTTCAACTAAGTGAAAGATAACCAGGAACAGATAATTCATTCGTAGCGGCAGAATAATTAAAATAAGTATCTGAAAGTGTTGTCTGGAGAACGTTTCAAGAGAAAAGATTCTACACTACAAAATTTGGTACGAAGACCACGAATATTGGAGAAAGAAAGATTGAAGAGAGTAGGTGATTTTTTTGTTTACTGGTTTATTCGTATTTCTTTTAATTATAACTGTCATTATGCTTTAAGGAGAAATAGGTCGAAATAATTATCACTGTCCATCGTCTATGGCGATAGAAATTGGCCACAAGGTGGCTAAAACTAAAAACATTCTGGGTTGGCCACCGGAAGTACATGCAGCGACACCTATCCATGCGCGATATGGCACAGAAAATACCCCGATATTATACAACTATTGACTAGAGTAACCTCTCTAATCGCGACCAAAGAGTTCGAGCTCCTTACTATCATTCAGAATTCAACAAGCAGAAAACTGCCAACACCTTACCCTCATAATGAAAGTCACAACCATTGATCAATCAGATCACCAAAAAGTGAAGACAGTTAAATCTTTAAAGAAAAGAACCGGTAAACAATATCCTAAACAAGAAACAAGAGATAAACCTCTACCTCTGTTCAATAAAAATAGAAGGAGGACTGGCCGGGCAACATATCAACTGCTATTAACCTGTTCGCAGCACAGGAGGCTGGACGCTTTAATCGAAAAACTATCTCTAGGAAGGTTGCCAAATAAAACTTTAGACGCACTTCAAGCTAAGGGCGGGGGTGGGGAATTACTAAATTATTAAAACCTCTCTGAAGGTTAATAATAAAATTAGGTCATTTGATTTAAAGTACAAGAATCAATTTAAAATTAATTAAAATTTAAACACACAAACCCCCATATATAATTTTAAACAGAACATCGGAGTAAAGAGTACGTCTTTAAATGGACCACTTATTCTTACTATAACTATTATCATATCTCTGTTTAAAAAGCAAATAATAGGGATCAAATAAATAAATACGAAAAGAATATATATATATATATATAAGCAAACAGTATAAAATTATCGCCAAATATATATTTGGCGATAATTTTTATAATTTTTATTGTTATTATTGATGTTAAAACTGTGTATACAAACCATTAGTCAAAAATAAAGAAATCGAAAAAAAACATTACGTTTCGAAACACTTTTCCTACAAATTCGAAGATACGTCCTCTTTCATAAAAATGTTAGGTTCAAATATAAATAAAATAAAAATTATTTATGTCAGTGCATAAATAATTTAGTAAATGAATATATTTGCTGTTCCTAATAATATAATAATTCTTAATGAATTCTTTCCATTTATAATTAGTAAATATAGTTTTTACTTAATAATAATATTGTCTAAAAGGGTGAAATCAATACAGGAATTTAAAAAAATTAAAACTTAATAAATCATTCTAATTAAAAATAAAAAATGAAAACTATTCTTGTAAAAATTCATTATTCATCGAAAAAAATTCTTAAGACAATAATTTAATTTATAAAAGCAATTAAATAATGTCATAGTTTTATTGCATTTTTTATTTTACGATTCAGAGCAGATTTTCGGTAAATGATATTTCTGTTTTACTAAAAAAATGACTAATATAAATACAAAGTGGGTGAAATGTCATAAAATTAAGTGTGTGGGTGGGGGGTAACAGATGCAAAAAAAAAAAATTTTAACAACCTTTTTTAAAAACAAAATTAAATATATAATTTTATTTATTTGTGAATAAGTCCTGAAAATTTCATTAAAATCCAGCAATTATTTGATTTTTGCAACATTTTCCAAATCAGCATGTTTTTAACCACAAAAAAGATGCTAAAATTTCCTATACTAATCTAACACTAATTAATCCACACCCGCTGACGCAAAAAAACAAATTTTTAACCAAAATGTCGAATATGCGAGAAAGGATTAAAAGTTAATAAAGTAATAAAAATATTTTGGTCTTTCCACTTAATAATAGCATAAACATTTGGACGTAAAACTTTTTTTTTTACCAAGTCTGGGGCCTTTTTTCATCAGGGTTTGCTCTTTTTCAGCTAATTAGTGGAGGTACCTATGCATTAGCATTGTAAGAAGTATCACTTTCTACTACAAGTGGTATTGTTTCATCAATGGAATGTAACAATGCTCTTCCAATGTTATCTTTAAGGTCACTGGATGCTTTTACTACCACTTGATTGAGAAGAAATGTTTCGACAGAAACCAGTGGTCCCATCTGATCATAAAACTTTGAAATCCAGAGAATAATATGAGAAAAGGGCCAATGATGCGGCGTAAAGTGGTCTTGTCCTAAAGAAGTGGTATTTCTTTAAGGCGCCTCAATCTCTCCGCATCAGGAACCATGAAAATCAGTTGGCTCGGTTTATATAAATGACTTCTTTTCATTAAAGATGAGATTGTGAAACTGGATAGCCTCACGGAACTTTTCCAAATTTTGATCATGTTTCTTCTCCAGCAATGACAATTTTGTCAACGTAGGCGTAGGTTCAAAGCAGATTGTGTTGTCTATAAAGCAACATTTTTTGTAACAAACAAAAGTCTTGATGACCAAGCAAAATCAATATTAAAAAGAGTTTTTTTTTTGTTTTTTTTTAAGTCATGGATATAAGTAGTAGTAATGAGTAGAGAAGTGTCTGAAAAATAAAGACTCGCTATATTCAATTAAAAAAATATCTTGTCAATCAATCAAACAGTATTGTTTGAGGAACCGAGAAAACTGAATTTTAAACACAAAAATATGATCACTATCAATACAAGGGGACATTGAAAATTTGTCGGCCCAACCAAAATATGTCTTATCTGGAAAGTGGGTTGGGTCGGGAACCTTTCAACACCCGCTTTCTAGATAGTTTAGCTTAGTCTTATACAATAAACAACGCCAATGGATGAATCCCATTAAGAATCTACAAATAACATTTTTCTTTCGGAAAATTACTTAAACATCTCTTCCTAAATTACAAAGAGGCACTATGAACTTTCAGTAGTTCTATTATATATTAATGTAAGTGTATGTATAACGTAAAATGTTTGTTCGATTTATTATGTAAAAAATATTTTCAGTATTAAAATTATTGATCAAAACATTTACTATTTTGTTTCACTATTTTTTGCCATCTTTCAGGCAACTTCATGATTCCATCATCCCAGAACTTTTTCTTTTTCTTTTTCTCAGCATAAGTTTGCTTTATATATCTTTTGTAATATTCTACTGAACTGATATTATTTCATGATGAAAACCTTCTAAAGAGCGGTTGGAAAAAACTTCATGGTTGCAATATTTGGTGAATATGACGGATGAGGTTAAACGTCTCAGCTAAGTTGTAACAATTTTTAATTGCTCCGAAAAAAACATCTAGACTAGCATTATCCTGATGTCTCAACTAATTCTAAGTCATCTCTTTCGTCGATTGCTACCTCTGCTTGCACTAATTAGGGACAGTACTTTTTCAAATCAATTATTTGTTTATCTCGAAGTAGATCCTAATAGGGGACTCCCTTAAGGAAGACACCATATACACAGTATCGCTTTCTTTGTAACAACAACGTGGAACGCAAACGTATACTCTTTTCATCGCCTATCACAAAACGGAGCATATTTGTTTTGTTCAAACAACAAATTGCATACAAATCAATAAGATTTTTCACAGAACTTATCTGAAAGTCACACATCAAAGCGACTAACATAACAAATTAGGTGCTGACGTTTTTCAATATTTGATTTGAATATATTGTTGGAGTTTTTGGGTACTCTAATGTACTAGAAGATTTATTTTGTAAAAAAATACAAAATTGTGGCACAAGGCCGAAAAAGAGTAGGGGTAGAGGCTGGTCATAACTAACTATCTTATACCTAGCTAATCAGATTCAGGACCCATTCATACATTACAATTGACACATTCACCAAAAGAACTCACTCCATCACCATTCAACCTCCATACACCATAATACCACATCCTCACAAGGAGAACCTACAAAACGCGCCCTACACCATAAAAATTTGAAGATGATATATATAATACATAAAATTCTAATAATGAGAAAATGAGAGGGGAGGGAGATGAACCCAATAATCAACTAAAAATTCAACAAATTTAAACTAAACATAACTGATGTTAGTAGGGCCCGTCCAACCCTCAAAACAGAGAAGCCGGTGTATTCTGCTCATAGGACAAAATCAAGAAGCACTCTCGCTAAGGGAGTGGGAAAGGGATAAAATAACACGGACATGGGGAATAAAAGGCTGACCCAGTCAAGATAAAAAGGGGGCAAAAACAAACTGGGGAGGTTGGGAATCTTAACTTGAATCATAACAAAAGAGATAACCGGGAACAGGCCGGGAACAAGACTCACTCACGTTAACTAGGTACACTGAAGCTTGTCTAAGGGGAGGGTTCCACAGGAAACCACACCGATGTGACCTAGGTTGACCTAGAAGAGAAAATCAAGGCTAGTTCAAACGAATCAAGCTCGCCTCTTTTACCCACCTTTCGCTGAAGACTGTCGAATGCAATCGTTTTCTATCAGTTCTAATCTTCATCTTGAGCTGATGCTCAAAGAATCGGATTAGATCCTGATGAGAAAGACGATTGCCACGCAAGACTTCCTCCTTTCGCGTCATTCAAATCACCTTTCGAACCGTGGCTAACAGCGTCAGAAACAACATTCGTTTCACCCCGGAATACGGGGGCGACACATTGTCACACGCGTATGCGCGATCAATGGACACGAGTTCTTCGAGAGCGAGACGAGCCGTCAGCTCGCCGACATGGTCCCATAAGGGGCGGACCCGGGTGCAATGGTAGAAGGCGTGCGAAGGCGTTTCTTCTAAACGAAGGCCACACCGTTCACAGTCAAGTAAATCCGCCAAGCCCCATATGAAAGTCTTGTTATTGAGAGGCAGCCGATTCCGAGCCAATCGCCAGGTAAGCGAAAACTCAGGGTTACTGAGGTAATCCGCCGCTGGCGCCCAAGACCAGTAGGAGCGAATCTCCTCCTCCGACAAGCAGAGCGTATCACGTAGGGGATCCTTCACGGGCATCTCCACTAATCCCCGATAGAAAAACTTCCTAGGCCGTGAAAGGTCACTGGACCGCGGAACAGCCAGCAAGGCCGACCGACACTTGCGAAGGAAATCCGACTGATCCCAGGGTTTACGACGGCGCTCAACCCGCGAGATGGTGGGGACTGTTAGTAAGGCAAGGGAACGCGTCCCTAAAAATCGGATCTCCTGTCAATGCGAGGCGTAGCAAAGTCAACCGAATGTGGCTCTTCAAGTGTGGCATTCCCAGCCCCCCATGTAACGGACGCTTAGTGCAGATTCGTCTGTCGACCCTGTTCACGCGTCCCCTCCATAAGAGTGAGAATAGCGATCGCTCGAGCGGCTTCCTGTGGTCGTCACAGAGAGGAAGTACGGACAATCGATAAAGGGCAAGAGGGAAAATATATGTAGCACACACCTCCGCCCCGCCCTGCCCTTCACGGACAACCTCCGTCGATTCCAAATCTGACCGGCAGAATCGACCTTTGCTCGTACTTCAGACCAATTTTTCTCCAGCTGGAGGTCGGGTCCAAACCACACTCCAAGAATGCGAACAGGACCGTCCGTCCAACCGAAGCGGCCCGGAAGATCACGCCACTTCCAGGCACCTAAACGCAAGCCGGACGATTTGTCGCCGTTTATCTTGGCCCCTGTCACTTTTTCGTACCGATCAAGCGCCTTCTGTACCGCCTCAATATGAGCTGCGGGACAACACGAAAGCAGATACATCATCGGCGTACGCGGAAACCCTGGCTCGAGACCCTCCAGGAACGGCTATCCCGCGTAGGGCCGGACTGCACGTCTCGTCCTTCAGCCGGCTCCAACGAGAGGCTCCAACGCCAAAGCATAAAGGAGAGGCGACAGCGGACAACCCTGACGAACCGACCTCGACAGAACAAAAGCGCCCGACAACTTTCCGTTCACCTGTAACACAGCACTGGGTGAGCGATACAGGAGGTTAATCCAGCGGCAGAAGTCGGGTGCGAATCCGGCGGCCTGCGGGACAGTAGCAAGGTAGCGATGGTCAACCCTATCAAATGCCTTGGACTGATCCAAATTGATCAGCGCGCCATCCTCGTCATCTTTTACACCCTCTATAATCGTGCGGATCAGATGCAGGTTGCTCTGAATTGTTCGGCGCCACACAGAACAAGTCTGCTCAGGACCCAACAGAGACTCGGCAACTGACTGTAAACGCTCCTGCAGGATCTTGGCCATAATCTTTAACTCTGTGCTTAGCAGAGTTATGGGCCTATAATCGTCTAGTTTTCCCCCAACATCCTTGCCCTTTTTCAACAGAGTGATCACACCCCTGGAATTGCGATTGGGGATGGACCCCGACTGAAACCAGTTGTTCAACACTGCTGTCAAAATCGGAACAAAGATGTGCGACAGCCTCAAGTACAATTCATAGGGCAAACTATCCAGACCGAGCGACTTGCCTCATAGACTCCGCCCTCCGTGAGCTCTCCCTCGCAGATAGCTGCTTCAGTCGGCGAAAGTCGAGGAAAGTCAGCCAAATAGCTGCGAAACTCCGCCTCACGGAGACCAGGCTCCTTGGCAAAGCGGCTCTCGAAATGCCACCGAAACGCCTCGCACATGTCATCAGTCGACCGCCGTGTATGCCCCTCCAGGGATTGAACTTCACAATGTAACGATCGCCACCTCGACGGACTTCTTCCCGACGCAGATCTGCGCCCATTTTCACAGCTTCGGAAAACATCTTGCTTAACTTATGTCTAATTAACTAGCCCATGTAGCGCTCGCTATTCGAACGCTCCAGGGCCTCCCTAGCTACGGCTATCTCTAGGTGATCCCCCCAGCCTCCACCCGGGAAAAATTAGTCTTTTCAGCTCTATCTAGAGCGAGCCGTTTGCTGAAATCAGTGGTGAAAGACCTAATCCTATCCTTAAGTCTCCCCCACCACTTATTCCCGATAACCGCCCCAACTAGCTCCCGCTGCACTAACTTGGGGTCCAGGATGGCATACGGAGCGAAAATCTGCAGCTGAAAGGGCTCCGACGGTTTGTCCGAGGCTCCCTGTTTCTAATTCCGATGTCATACGACTACCCCGGACAATCCCGCCGACATCCATCGGGTATGTTAATTTTAACACCCTATATAACGAGGGTGGAGACGTTCGGGGACCCTCCCTGCACAGAAGTTGTGCATCTTGATCAGATCAGATGAACCCAGCTCCACCACCCTTATACCTGTAAAACCTTCTCTAGCTTCAAACATGTGGGTCCAAACCCTAAGGTATTTCCCCGTGTCCCTGGGGCTTCGGGAAAATTCCGAGGGTCCTCCACTGTTTTATTGTCCACTAAGGACAGCTTAATTAAAGGTCCTAGTAGGGATCTCTTGCGAGTGGAGAGGTTCTTCTCGATTTCTCCTCTGTCCACCCTACATATAGTCTCTTTATTATGAAAAAGTCTCTTCTTTTTCTTCTTCTCCCTGGCTGGGTGTGGCGGGGTGAAAGTGGACGAAGGTGAAAGAGTAGAAAGGGATGGTTGGGGGGGGGAGATGATTCTGAAGCTGTGGAGGTTGGTGTGTGTGGAGGTGTGGGAGTTGTGGGGGGGAAGTGGAAAACGAGAAAGGGACGGTGGGAGGTTGCCATATGCTGGAGTCTCTTTCTCTTACTGGTGAAGTAGGGAAGGACATGCGCCTGGTTTTTTCACTGCTTCTCCCCACCCTACTTTTGTCCAGTATGTTTTTTAATTTGTATCTCTTCTTCTTCTTCTTCTTCTTCTTCTTCTTCTTCTTCTTCTTCTTCTTCTTCTTCTTCTTCTTCTTCTTCTTCTTCTTCTCGGTTCCTTTTCAATGAAGAGGACCGTGTTGGAGGCACTTCCTCCACCTCCATCTCATTGTCTGATACTGGACTCTTTGGTGTCTGTATTTTTTGTTGCTGCTGTTTTTGTAGCTGTTGTTGCTGCTTCTTCGGCAGCTCCTTTGGCAGCTGCTGTTCCTTAGCTGGCTGCTGTTCCTTTGGCGGCCGCTGCTGCTTTGGTGGCAGCTGCTCTTTTGGCGGCTGCTGCTGCTGCTTCAGTCGCTGCTGCTGCTTCTGCTGCTCAGGTAGCTTCTGCTACTTGGGTGGGACATCTTTTTGAGGGGACGGGTGGTCTGTTTTCTGTTTCCACCACTTAGCCACCACCTCCTTCCAACCATCACCGGGACCCTTGTCGGTCTCTGCTCCAGTGGTTGTTGTTGATGCTGCTGAAGCCGCTGGTGCTGCGGCTTCTCTGTTACTGTTGCTGCTTCTGGATGTGGTGTGTCTTTCTTGCCGGGACACACCTTGGCCATGTGGCCCACAATCCCACATGACCAACAGAACGGCTTCCGACCTTCAACAACCACAAGCATCTTTCTCTTTCTACACATTAGTGTGTTAGGGATGGCCTTGAAATTCTCCTGCGTCAGCTTAGTCTCACTGATTACGTCCCCAGTGGCGATCCCCTACTTTCCAATCACACCCATCACCTTTTCAATTTTGCCGTATTGAGCAAAAAAGGCCTATTAGAGTACCACTGCACTATACCCAAACTATATGGCTTACCCATGACACACAAACCCAACATACTCACCAGACCCATTGTGTCGGGAATAAATAGTTCACCCCATAAGTTAGCTAGAGCCATCACAAAAATCCTCCGTTCCTAGGCACCATCAGCACAATACACATCAAACATTCGGTTGACCTACTCCAAAGAATACGTAACATAAAAATGACTAACATGTCTATGGCAAGTTTAGACATCAAATCACTATACACCAATATAGCCATCACGAAATGCCTTAATATATTAAGAAATCGCCTAAAATATCTAATAAAAAGCTTCCTCTACTCGTCCACAAAATTATAAAGATATGCAAATTAATTACTAACCACTGTTTCTTTTCTTTCAATAACATTTTCTACAAACAAAAATTCGGTTTACACATCGGGTCACCTATCAGTGGTGTTCTCGCTTGCCTCTTTCTAGAATTCTTAGAATCTGTCACATTTAAACATACCTAACAGCTCTATTTACCTGAGATACATAAATGACGTCCTCTTATTTTATTCCCAAGAAAGAAACCTATTAAACATAATAACAAAACTCAATAAGGTTGAACCCACCATCGAATTCACATACGAATTTGAAACAAACAACTCTCTACTTTTCCTCGACATCTTATTAATACGCATCAATGATAAATTAGATTTTAAAGTTTACCAAAAATCCACAAACAAATACGACCGAATCAATTTCTATTCCCACCATAACCAGAGAATAAAATCTGAACTAATCATAGGATTTTACCTCAGATCCCTTAGGATATGCAGCCCTAAATATCTAAATGAAGAAGAGGAATATATTGAGAAAACATTCAAACTTCTCCGCTACCCGCACCACTTCATCCTCAACGCTAAAAAATGAGCTCACAAAATCTATATAACCCCCAAAAAAACACCAACAACAACAAAAAACAAAAACAAAACAGATACTCTTGCCCACCATCACCCTTTCAACTAAACTCGCAAACGAATTAGCCATCCCTAACTCTAGGCTCGTTACCACAACCTGCAAGAAAATCGGGGATATAATCAGAAAGAATCATAAACCAAACACTATTTTAAATACCGGAATTTATCAGATAAAGTCTCTACAGTGAAAAAACATTTACATGGTGGTGGGGGAAATATCACGTGATCTAAAAACCCAGATCTACGAACACAAGTGAGACTTGCATTTAGACAGATATTCTCTCGTCCGACATCGAAACGACATGGGACATAACTTTGATTTCACTAATGTCAGACTAATTAAAAAAGAACAAAACCCTTTAAGGAGAAAATATTTTGAAAATATATTTATAGCATTGCTACCAACTATAAAGAATTGCTTGAATCATTCCATTACATCACCATATTTCTACAGATCCATTATTCATGAATCTAACTTATTCTACCTAATACATAAAATAATGAAAATTTACAAATCCTTTTCAAAATATACGCATGAGAAATGTTTTAATGATAAATCTAACCAAAACATGATTATTACAACATCTTGATACGTCTCACCAACCAAAGCAGAGGTGACGACAACAGACATTCCCCCACATACATACACATACACGAAAATATAAAATCTAACCAAATACAAAATTATTTGTAACATCTCGCTACATTTCACCGACAAAAACGAGGGTGACATCTATAGGTAATCCTCACACACACTTATACACTTACATGAATTAACGTTACCGTCCAACATACACCTAGACACACAAGCGTTTCTTTAGATACACACTCTTACACTATCTCACATTTTAATGCCCAAAATGCTCCTCACATTTTTATATATTATCTATTGCATTTATACGCGTGACTAATAAGAACCAAACAAAAATCTTAACATACCAGTACTGTCTGTCTGTTTTTTTTTTCATTTCTATCTCGATGTCTGACGAAGCTTTAATAAAAGTGAAACATGTTAGATTGAGATACATTTCCTACTCGTTCATTTTATTTTATCATCTTGTTGGATTCCTATCTATATCTGATCTACATTTAATCATCAACTCATATATATATATATATATATATATATATATATATATATATATATATATATATATATATATATATATATGCTTATTTTCTATCTTTATAAGTGTTATTAATAAATTAAAATATGAAAATCATAAAGATTTAAAAGAAATATACCCGCTAATATACAATCCAAATTGATCATTTTGAATGACATTAGTTACTTAAAACTAAGCGCTCTTTATGCCAACTAAAAACAAAAGAAAAGTTTATTCTGTGGCCAACCAAGTACATCAACACTTATAATCAAAGACGTAAACAAAAGAAAATTGGAATTCGAAGAGAGTGTAGACGTGTTTTTCAAAGCTTTGCTGATTTCAACGGATTTTTAAGAATGTAAAAATGTCGGATTAAGTATTATTTAAGTTAAATACGAATTTGAATAGTAAATGGAATAATTATTATTGAATTAATAGCTGAAAATTTTAAACATTATTATAAAGTTTTTTTGTAATTCAAGACAGTATTTTTTTTTCGAAGATTTGATTTCAAAGGAAAAAATGAAATTAACGTCAAACGGAGATTACAAGAATTAACAGAAAAACGTTTTACATTAATTTTAGGAATAAGGAGGAAAGAAAAATGTCATTCCTTCTTCTTTGCTGGAATGTGATCGTTGGTTTTCTTGTGGCAGCATTAATAAGCATAAAAGAATCAGAATTTGTTCAAATTGTCAACGGTCTTTTCATTTATCTTGCGTGGGATTGACTAGAAATGCTTCAGCGTCTCTGGTTGTTTGGAGTTGTTCACATTGTCTGTCTCTCTCAGTTCTACAAGATAGTGTGATCTATCAACATAATGAACCGACCCAATGAGATGCCAGTGAAGTTTTGAGGGCAACTTCACTCCTTAGGCAATTCCGGAAGGTGCCTTTAAAAATTCGTAAATCTGTCAGAATCCCGGCAGCCGATGCCTTGGCTACTGCCATAAACCAGGCACTTAACTTGAACAGCTCGCTTGACTGGGATCACCTTTTCTTTTTCGTAACACTTGTGCTCGGCATTCCTTACAATAAGGACCCTACGTCATCTGTCTCATCTATTATGAAAAATAACATTTCTTTATTCAATTCGTCTAAAATAAATGCCACCGAATTTTCTACTCTTTCTAATCCTAATAGATTTCATCCTTCATCTACAGTCGACGATTCTAAGAGACTCTGTGCCCTCGTCAATGCTAAGTTGATCGAGGGCGATGTCTCAGCTGCAGTTAGAGTATTGGCCTCATCCGTTACTATACTAGCTACTACACCAGAAGTTTTCAGAGCGCTCCGTCGGAAACATCCTGCGCCACCATCAGATGTCAGATTTGTTCAAATGGAAAACAATGTTTCAAATATTGAAATCTCAAAGGAAGCGATGGTTGCCTTTCTCGGGAAGCAGCAGTGGAGGTGTGGACGGCCTTCCACCTGGTCACATCAAGGACTTAATTTCTGCCCACACTGCCGAAGCTGGTGAACATTTGAAAACATCCATAACAGCTCTTATTAATATCCTTCTCCGAGCTGAGATACCCCAACATGCTCGCAACTTAATATTTTCAGCCAACTTAACAGCTTTTAAAAAAAAAAGACGGAGGTATCCGCCCTATCGCTGTTGGTAACATTTTTCGTCAATTCGCGGCAGAAATTGCTTGTCGAGTTGTTATGAAGGAGATAGGGCATGAATTGCGACCTGTCCAGCACGTGGTAGGCATACAGGGCGGATGTGAAGCCGCGGTTCATGCCACAAGATCATTTTTCGAGAATACATCACCTGTTTCCCCCAGTATCTTATTAAAATTGGATATGAAAAACGCTTGGCCCGCTACTATTTGCGATGGCTATTGACGGGGTAGCTCGTTCCATCGCTTCTCCTTTCAATATATGGTATCTTGACGATGTAACGTTGGGAGGATCTGACGAGGCCGTAGCTGCTGACCTCCGACGAGTTATTCCTGCTTTATCGCTGCTTGGACTTGAGATTAACTCGTCCAAGTCAGAGATAATAAACTTGAATTATAGTGCAGATGATTTCGAGAGTGCTATCCGGGATATCAGACTCATCCTTGAGGATATAAAAATAACACCTAAGGAGGAATTAGACATTCTTGGTTCTCCAGTCTTTCCAATGGCCATTCGAGAGTGTTTGGACACTAAACATGTCATTCTAACAAGAATGACTGAGAAATTGCAACTAATTGATGCACATCCAGCCCTCTTCCTCTTGAAGAACAGTTTTTCTCCACCGAGTTTCCTCTACACTCTCCGAAGTGCCCCTTGCTACCTCGGACAGGATTTCTTAAATGAGATAGATATCACAATTAAGAGATGCGCGGAGCTAATTTGCAACGTCAATTTCGACGACACAGGCTGGAGGCAGGCAAAGCTCCCTTTGAGTTTCGGAGGCCTGGGCCTTCGATCAGCGGTAGATTTGGCTCTTCCAGCATATCTTTCTTCACTTTCGTCCAGTCGCGAATTAATTGATGCGATACTCAGTGGATCGTCTCAGTGTTTCTCGGGTAGTTCTTTCGAACAAGCTTGCAGCGTCTGGGCCCAAGAATTACTTTCTATCCCACTAGACATATCACAACAAAAATACTGGGATAAAATAAAATGCGAGGCCAGTTTTACTAATTTGAGGCTCTCTCTGGATCAGCATCGCCTCACCTGTCTACTATCTGCTTCACAACCGAGTAGTGGCGCCTGGCTCAACGCAGTGCCTTCTTCATCTACCGGTACCCTTCTAGATGATGAGTGCACTCGGGTCGGAGTCGCGATCCGATTTGGGCTCAAATTATGTGAGCGTTACAGATGCAGATGTGGAGCCTCCATCGATG
Source organism: Acanthosepion esculentum (assembly GCA_964036315.1). Lineage (NCBI taxonomy): Eukaryota > Metazoa > Mollusca > Cephalopoda > Sepiida > Sepiidae > Acanthosepion > Acanthosepion esculentum. The sequence continues at coordinate 71,235,049 of OZ038506.1, forward strand.
AGTTTGGTTTGCATCTTCTCTCCTGTCGTCGTAGTGCCGGCCGCTTTCCACGGCATGCAGCAATTAACGACAACATCAAAAGAGGTTTGGATGCAGCTGGGTTCCCTTCCCAAATCGAACCCGTAGGCCTCGACCGTGGTGATGGAAAGCGGCCGGATGGCATTACCATCTTCCCTTTTAAAATGGGTAAGTCGTTGATTTGGGATGCGACCTGTGCTGATACATTCTCGGTCGGTAATTTGATCAGGTCCGCGGTTGAGCCGGGGTTCGTCGTCCGAGACGCAGAGATAAAAAAAAATAGCTAAATATTCTTCTCTTGCTGGTAGATTTGTTTTTACTCCTGTGGCAGTGGAGACTTCGGGTGTTATTGGTCCTCATTCGATGGCATTCCTTCGGAGGATTGGCACGATTGCGTCTCGATTAAGGAACGAGCCTCGCGAAACTGAGTGGCTCTTGCAGCGTGTTTCACTGGCGATGGTTCGAGGTAATGCTTTCTCCATCATTGCGGCTGGCAGAGGATAGAAAAAATTGTTTATAGTTACGTTGTTCTGGAATTGTCATCAATGGTCGACTGAACTTGCTTTGTTTCAATGACTTTTGTTTTATTATTATTAGTTACTTTGTTCAATAAATGATTTCTTATTTATCAAAAAAGAAAATGTTCATGGACATGCACGTGTAAAAGAACGTTAAATTCATGAATGCGCATGTGTACAAAGCGAATTGAAAAAGACGCGGAAAAATGTGTGTGTGTGTGTGTGTGTGTGTGTGTGTGTGTGTGTGTGTGTGTGTGTGTGTGTGTGTAAATAATACATTTGAGATATAACTGTTACTTAGGCTTTGCATAAATTTTGTATTGCTATACGTGCAGTTGTCAGTATAATTCAGCCTCAAACGTTGACTCGTTTTTAAGGACGCAAAGTGACGCGGTATGATTATTTATATTCGAACGTTCAAATGAACATTTTTAGAGATTTGTGACTGAAAACAAGTTTTTATGATATGACAACTTTAGCATTTTTATGGAAACTGTCAAACCATGCGATGTTTACGATTGGTGAGTTAACATTTCTTTTTATTTAGTTACTTAAAACTTTTGACCTATCAAAAGCTAACAGAAAACTTGGCTCAGTGAAAAATCTAGGAGGCAAAGCAAAGGTGATCAACTTCCTTAAGTATTTCACATACCGATGTATTCGTCTCCTATCTTACAATCTCTAGACGAGCTCCTTGGTTATGCATTAATACTCTCATCTTTACGGTAGATAAATTCTCACGTGCCACCTCAGGTTACATAATTTTTAGGCAAAATTCAAAGATATTTTCTGATAATTTCATTGCATGAGGAGGTATATTTCTTGGATAAATGGAAACTATTGCTGTAAATCAAGATGAATGGAAATAATTTACATTTGTAGCGAGTGTTCCATTCACGGTAATAAAAAATCATAATTAAACATTTGACACTGGATCGTTCTTTACGAATCCGGGATACGGTTCTTTTTTTTTACCATAACCCAAACAATCCAAAGAACCCCATTATAGTTCCTGTAATAAATGTTGAATTCATATGCCAAAAATTGTCGAGGTAGGAGCAGATTTTACAATTAAAACATAGAAATTTTAAATCTACTGTAAAAAAAAAAGGATGAGATCAGCAACTGACGTTTATACAACTGCAAACATTTCCTTCATATGAAAGAGTAAAATACGGCAAATAAAACAAGAGGCAATATAAACAGAATATTATTGCCTGTATTATCATATGGACAGACAGATAATTCATCACTACTTTAGTACCTGAACAGGGAATAGAATTGTGGCGAAGTGTTAACTAATGAAAATTTTCCAGTTGTTTTTTAGCAGATGTTCGCCATTGAAGGTTGCTTGATAGATTGTTTCATTAAAGAAGATAAAGAAGTAAGGAAGAAAAAAGTGAATAGGAAAAAAGGAAGCGGGAAAAAAGCAAAGGCAGAAAAATGAATACTGACTAAAATAAAAAGATGTAAAACAGGACAAAAAATGATATTAAAGGGAGACTTTCATAAAATGTATGAAAATTCAATTATAGTTATTTTTATACAAATGTATACTGTGTAGACATAAGAATCAACGCTACAGGGTGACTCAGTTTCATACCATACCTCAATGCAATTTTCAAATCCAGTACAACTCTAACGTTATATATATATATATATATATATATATATATATATATATATATATATCACTGGGGGATTAAGGGAAGTGAAGAAGAAGTTTTTTTTTGTTTAGGGTAAATGCTTTATGATTGCTTATTTATTGATTTATGTATTTTTTCGAGAATTTTTCATCGGTTTTAGTTTCTAGTGTTTGGAATCATCTTTGTTAGATTTTGATTATGGGATTTTATTTAGTGTTTTTTCTCATGATGTAGTTGTGTGTAGCGTAGTATATTTATTTTCATATCTGCATTTGGAAATGAGTTCTTGTATTGGTTTAGGAGTTTATCTTGTTTTGGAAAAGTGACTATGGCTATTTTTTCGTCTAGGCAAAGATTACACATTTTAAGGTGTTGTGTTTTCATTCGTGATTTTGAGTTACCATATATACTTTGGAAGGATTGCACTGTTAACATTTTTTGTTAAATGATGCTTTGAGTAAGTAGTGTATGTTTCCAGGAACCTTCCGTTATATTTCTATATATTTTTCTGAATTTCCTTTGGATCTTTCCGTATATTATGCTATTTTCAAGGTAATTACAATTTAGTGAGCATTCACACTTTGTTTTGCAGTTACAGTGGATGTTGTCGGTGTTGATTTTTTTTTGTTCCTTTGTTATTATTTGTAGAATATAATTTCTGTTGAATATTGTAAATATATATATATATATTTATTTTAGGAAAGATTTGTTGATGAATTTCATGTATATATTCGCATCAGTCAGTTATGCACCATCCGTCATACATGACTGACGAGGCAGATTTTTTCCCGCAGTAGGCTGTCATTTCTTTCTGCGGTAGACCAGTTGCAATCCAAGGCTATAGAACCCGGTCTGCTATTTACCCATAGCTGGCGGAGGGGGGGAGAGGATTCATACCTTGCCATCACTGGAATTGGAACTCGGTTCTCAGATTCCTCAATCCGAGCTGCTATCCATTACTCCACCGTGCCTTCACCATATATTCCTATACATATTTTTTAATTTATTATTTGGTTGGTTGGACCATAGGCTCTGTCCATTTCTGTTGAATTTTTTTAGTCCTGTTAGATGTAAATGTAATTTTACCGTAAAACAACCGTCTTTTAGTGTTATTTCATTGTTTTGTTTTGTTTCTTTCGTTCTTTTCGTTTGATGAGTTGGCGGATGATCTACTGTTAATAGTGAGTGAGTTTTTATTATTATTTTGAGTGGGTTGGTTGTTGGAGAAAGTGTCTATGTAGGTTGTCGTTTGGTTTCTAACCCCATCTCCTTCCATTTTGGAGGTTTCAAATTACATCTAAGTCTGCCTCTTTTCGGTTTGTCGACTTCTATCTTACTTGTTTGAGAATTTTTCTAATTTCTTTTATGATTTGATCTACTTTTGTCTATTGTTATCTCTTATGATTATGAGATCATTGTTTCTGTCCAGTTCTGTGCCATAATCATAGCCAGTGTATGGGGAATATATATTCGAAACAATCAGAAGCGATGAAGGAGCGGAAACATGCAGATATTCATATTGATACCAACATCAGCTTTGAAGAGATCAATAATTTTGCTGCCTACAATATAAGCCTTAAACATTACTCCACTGTTTTCTAAATCATATTGGTTGACTATTTCCCAGTTATCAGGTCCATCCAATGTATTTCTACATTAATCATTAAAATTATTGATGACAAATCAGTTATGCGCTTCTTTGTCCAAATGATACTTCTCTCTTTGTAATGTTTACTTGAAAGTAGGAATTTGGTTGATTTCATAGCTCTAAACAATGTTCTTAATATCCGATATTCTGCATCTTTTCTCTCTGATTGCATTCACAACACCAGATTCTTCAAATATTTCTCGCTAGTCAATACATTTTTTACTCTTAATTGTTATCAATTATTTTTTGTGATTTTGTCAATGTCAGTTTTTTATTCTTATCTTGTCAATATTTTCTTTTTTTATTGTTCTATGATTCCCTTTTTCACAATTTCCAATGTTGCGTTGCTATCACTCAATAATTCGTTTTTAAGTTTATATCTTTATTTCAACCAATGGCAATCATTATATATCTGATATTAAAAAAGTGAATATCAATAACTATTATTATATATATTTGTGTGCAAAATGATGGCTATCCCTTGTCTTACAAAATAAAATTTATTGGATAATACTAGTATTCTATTTACATTATTCGGAACTAGTAATAATTAGTGCCAGAGAAAAGCGATAATAACAACAAAAATACCAATATGATAAAAACACGTAATGATAACAGCAAAAATTGTTAAAAAAATGGTTGCTGAAGACATTAAGTTTATAATACCCAGAAATTCATCTACTGGTGTCATCAAGGGCGCATGGCACAGTGGATAAAGTTGTTAGTTAGATTAAGTGTGTGAGTTCAATATCGGGTTAAGGCGGTGGAGAACTTGGAGAGGGGAATTAACTATATTAGCAGTTATCTCCTGTTAATTAACCGCAATTAACAGGAGAGAAGTGTTGCGGTTTCAAGATGCTCAACATATCTATTCACCAGCAGTTTTTACTACTTTATAGGAAACCATTCTTGTTTCCAGGTATAGTATAATTTTGAATGATATTTCATCATTTCATACACATCCAGTCATCGTGAAAATGTTGTCTAGTTTATACAAAATCCTTTTTTCATTACAAGTGATACAATACAAAATCTACTAAATTTAATTTCATCATGTATCCGCGAAGGCGAGGATGGGATGACTGCCAGAAAAAGGAAAACGGACATTTGTCGCGGTGTGCCCGATCACAACTCCCACTTTTTGTAAACAATCCCGTATACGCCTTCGGCAGAGAACGGTCACAACCCACGTGCGCTAAAATAGCAATGACCTATTTTCAAACCAAAAGAAAAAAACACAAAACTTAATTTTCGCCACGAAACCAAAACAAAAGACTTTTAATTTCGTACCGAAATTAATTTAAATACAGTCAGCAAACACCAAATACACTTTTGACTGTAATTAATACGGCCTGAAATTAATCATAGTCACTTATTGGTTTAGCAGGACCGCTGCTGTTGTACGGACTGTTTCCATAAATACCAGCGATTTCACAGCAATCAAAAGAGACGGCTAGGGAGCCAGGAGCCTTCCTACATCGCGACTTTGACGCGCCCAGTCAAGTCGACCGAGCCCAGCAGCCGCAGTTGTTCAAACAGCCCATTTCAGGGCTAATTTGCGAAAGTCATTCTAACACGATACTCGCTTCATTCTCTGCTACTGCTAACCTCCAGCAGCCTCCAGCTCACTCCCGCAACATCTGACTCACTCCCGCAGCTTCCAGCTCACTCCTGCAACATCCGGCTCACTCCTGCAGCCTTCAGTGACCCACAGCTCCCACCTGCAGCTTCCAGCTAATTCCCGCACTTCAACAACCACACACCGTCGACCCGACTGGAGCATCCACACATCAACCCTCAACGTCCAACTCAACATCGCAACGCCAGCCGTCTACTTCCTTTGACGCATACATACCGACTCCAGCGTCCGTCGATATCCGGATTCCGATACACGACTTTCCTTCGTCTCACCATCTACCGCACGCTAAACAAATAAATAAAGACACGATACCCATCGTCTTCAACTGGTCATCCTTCTTTGCTATTGCCGTTACCTATCCTTGCCTTTGTGTCCACTTTCTTAGTTGTACGGTCGATTGGCACTTACACCTTTCGGCCCACTGAAACACATTGAGTTTCCCTACAGTTTATATAAAAAAAAGAATAAACGATCCGTAATAGAAACCGAAATTTTTGCTGCTTCATTATTTTTTTTATATGTGAACATGCAAACACCTACAATACGCCAACATACAACCCTAAAATAATGTGTTAATTCAGACATTTAAAAAAAAAAAATAACTGAATGCTGAATTTATTGCATATATATATATATAGATAAATAAAATACTAAATGCTTAATTCACTATTTTATGACCCTGTAAAGTGCAGAAGTACTGGACAGGCTTCTGAGCAATACTGAAAAAGCAAATGGCCGTCTCACTTGCATTTATACCCTTCAAGGGCAGATAACTCCGTTAACATCTATACAGACCCTACTTCCAAAAAGGGCACCCAAGTATAAACATTCGGCATGACTCTAAACCATAGACAAGAGCTAAGGCTTCTCCTTCCACTGGCGCGTATCGTGATTCAGATTCATGGGTGTAACGGGAACCGGTCAGAATAATCTTCCAGCGACCATCCCTGCAACCCATGTTCAACTCGCCGGGGCATCTACAGTGTTTCTGAAATAAGAGATCCCTGTTTTACTGTAGTCAGTTGCTCGTCCCGTCGCTCTGTTCATTTCGAATGTCTGAACAGATCTTTTCAATTTTCTCCACTATCAATTTCTTCGACTCTTGGAATAGGCATTCCAGTGTCTCATCCCAATAGAACTTTCTGTTCTTTGTCTTTAATAGTTCCCGGAAGGGGGCCATAACTTCCGCTTGTGAAAATGCATATGACACCTGATTCACGAGTCCAAACCAGGACCTGACGCAGGTGATACTCGTAGGTGTAGGGAAGTGGAGAATAGCTTCTCTCATCCTTTTTGTGGGCCTAACACCGTTGTCGGTGACCAGAAATCCCGCGGACTCCACCTCCATTTCGGCAAAATGAAACTTGTCCGGGTTAAATACAATCCCCTTGTCCGCGCAGTGACTAATGTTTCAGAATGAGGATTCTATCGAATCGTCCTAGAGGAGGCTGGTTTCTATGCACCGGGTTTTTCGAGTTGTGTCTACGGTGATACCATCAAACTGACCGTGGAATCCTTGAGGGGCCCGGCAGTATCTGTATCGGCACCACTCGGTGATGAATGTGGTAGCATTTCGCGCGGGTGGGAATAGCGGTACACTGTGGTATCCGTTCCATGCATCAAGGACCGTTTTTCTAGTGTGTGCAGGTATCATAGATACCTGGTTAAATGGGGACAATGTGTGATGTGTTTCCCTCATAGTGGCATCGTTTAGCTTTTGTAAGTCTACCGTCCGCCTTGGAGATCCGTCCTTTTTCGGTACGACAACCATCCTTGAAGACCAAGTAGTTGGGGTGCCTACTGGCAACGGTTCTATTATGCCTAGCGCGACATCTGTCCAGCTCCTCCTTTACACTTTTCTTCCAGTGGTGAGGGACAGGTATTGGCGTATGAACTGCCGTCGGTTTCGCACCCGGGATGAACTTGATGTCTAATGGTTTACCCTCCATTGTTTGCAGTGGTTAATGTGGGCATATGTTAAATGCACTAGACTTAAAGTACTCCAGTAACCATTGCTGAAGCTTGTGTGTCGGTATGGATTGGTTTGAATGGAATGGTTTCTGGCTTCGTTGGAACAGGCGTTCTACGCGAGCATCCGCATGGAGCCATTTCCTTCGAAATCGTTGACGCACTGTTCTGCGACAACGATGTAGGAAAATCGGACGGCAGTAAGTCCAAATCCTTTAACGAAGTCTGTAACAAGTAGGAGCCGGATGTGTTATCGGATACATATACAGCCTGTCGCGTCTCCTTCGTCACACCTTTATACATAGAAATAAGACACCCTTGACGTGTAACCGGTTATTGGTTATGCCTCGTATCCGGTGGGTGGTTGATACCAGATATCCATCTTGGTACCCAAGGAGTTTCTGAATCTCGGGTCCAGTCGAACAAGTCTGGGCCCCTGTATCCGCGAAGGCGAGGATGGGATGACCGCGTGGGCTTACTGGTTTCTTTGGTACCCGTCCGAAGGTCACATGAACCTCAGGCATCATGGTTACTTCTACTTTCACTGAGGGGGGTAGCTCTGGAGAGCTCTTTTGAAACCGTTTCCCATTCCACTCGAGGTGGGGCACATTCGTCGACAACATTCTGTTGTGCCTGTTGCTCTTGGGGACGAATTGACTTTTTGGATTACTGATGATAAACATAAATGACTCCTCATTTTTTTGTGTTCTGCTTGTGGCTTCTGCTTCGGATTTCGCAAACTTCCGGCACACATTTTTCACGTGCCCCGTCATTCCACAGAACCGGCGTTTCAGTTTAACCGCCGGGCAATCCTTCCGGTTCACTGACCCCCTCCTGCAAGGTTTGATGTATCGCAGAGTCGACTGGGTCTCGGTTTCCTGGGGCGGCCATTTCTGGTCCGACCTTTGCACATTGGATGACGCAAGAGGGTGCGTAGCATCGTGGAAGTGAGGGGTCGACATGTCTGTCGTCTCGAGGCAAACCAATCGGTTGAATTTCTGCTCCAAGGGAGGGAGGTTGACTCCGCCAATATCCTACTTCGGTGCTCTGGATTGGCGAGCCCGGCTATCATGTGCCCGGCGACCATGTCTTCCGAGTAGTACACTCACTGCCCGCAAGTTTGTTCATTTGGACATTTGCTGTTGAACTCGCAAAACCTAGCTTGGCCACGTAATCTAGCGAGAAAATGCGTCACCGACTCACCTTCATTCTGCTTCATAGAGTGGAACTTCTGTCGGTGGACCTCTTTGTGTAGTCCCTTCACCGCGACCAGTCGTATCTGTTGTAAAAGACTCTTCCGTAGCAGAGTTGAGCCGTGTAGGTCCTCCTAATTCAAATAGTAGCCTGTTTGTTTCTGGTGTACAGGTCGCCCGTAGTTCATTCCTGATTACGGTTGGGTCTTCCAACTTGCATATCTCCTTGTATCGGGTCAATGTATCTAAAAACAACGCCAATTCTCCTTCTGTGATGTCTAGCCCTATCGGGGGTCGTTCAGGTTTTTTAACATGTGAACTGTTGGGGCGACCACGATTCATCTCCTTCCTGAGCTCAATGTTTTCCTGTTGTAGCCGCACAAGTTGTCCCATAAGTTTCAAATACTCTTGTTCCATAGTGACTGGTAACGGGTAATCCTTGGCGTTTGGTAAATTCCACGATCAGTGACTTCAAATTTTCGTTTGTTTTCAAAGTATCCTGCTCACAGCACCATGTAAAGTGCAGAAGACGTCCGCTGAACAGGCTTCTGAGCAATGTTGAAAAAGCAAATGGCCGCCTCCTTCTCACTTGCATTTATACCCTCCAAGGGCAGATAACTCCGTTAACATCTATACAGACCCTACTTCCAAAAAGGACAGACTATTTTATACTGTGTGTATAAAATATAATAATGAATGCTTAATTCACTGTGTGTAAAAAACAAAACAAAACAAAAACAAAACAAAAAACAAATGATGTGTCGAAAAACTAAATTTATTTCTGAAAGACGCCTACACTACTTAATTCCCCTAGAACTAAATGTGTATACATGTCTCGTTACGAGTCAACAGATTGAAGCGCAACTTACACGCACCTTAAACCGGACCGTCTAAAGTACTAGAGATAAATGAAAAGTATTTCCCTATTGAACTCTATTCTGGAAATCAACAAAATGTATCCCTGGACAGACTGAAACCTGTAACACAAGACTACCTCTACGACTTCTCGAATTTGCAGCAATATCAGACTCAACCTCCGACTAGAACAACACAATCAGGAAGACAGGTTATATTTTCCAAACAAAATAAGTTTTCTATTATACATAAATAAATGCATTTATAGAGCTCTCCGTCTGGTTATCGGCGCAGAAAGTTCAAATTCTGGCCGAACCTGTTCACTTTCGCATGAATGCTATCAGGAAAACCGTGAATCCATTACATCCCATCTATTCCCCCACCCCAGATATTGGCTAAAGAACTGAGTAGACTGGGTATCTATCTCTCTATCTATCTATCTCTCTATCTCTATATCTCTCTCTCTCTCTCTCTCTCTCTCTCTATCTATCTATCTATCTATCTATCTATCTATCTATCTGTCTGTGTAAATTATGTTATCTATATACCGGTAATATTTTGCGCTCTAAAAACATAAAAAGCGTAAACATAATAAATTGAAGTGCTCAATATGATAGATGGCCATTTCGTCCAGAAAAGGGTTGTCCACATCAAGGAGTTAGATAAAAAAAAAAGAATCATAATGTTTTTGTAAATAAGAAGATAGAGGAGGGAAAATTATAACTAAGAGCAAATGTATTTAAAATGGGAGAGGGAAGAAAATTATAAAGAGGGAAAAAAGAGAAGAATAAATTTGGAAAATTTTCATCTTAATTTCTCTCAGAGTCTGTCTATATTTCTGAGATGAGGTATTATGTACAGTATTTACATTAGTCGTTGGTTAGACCCAGTGACAGATCCAAAGAGTGTGAGTTCAATACCCGGTTCAGGCAGTGGAGAACTTTTAGAGGGAAAATTAGCAGGAGATAACTGATAACTGACATCCATCAAACATGGCTCGTGGAACTAGAACAGTCTACCCCAGTGATCGAAATAAAGGGTTCGGTTCGAAATTCAAACCACCTGAAGAAGGCCGGAGCGTACAACGGCCGAAACGTTGTGACAAAAATGGCGACAAAGATGAGGACAATAGTCCGACTAATGTAAATACTGTTAATTTCTCTCCTTTAATCATTTACTCTATCCCCCTCCTAAATTTATTCTTTTTTATGTACCTACTATAAATTATAATCCAGTAACATATTTCACATTTTCATTCCCCCACAAGATGACAAGAAAATCAGTTTCCTCTCTACTTTCCCGGCAATTTGCAACAAGAAGCTTCATTTTCGGAAGAGAGAAGCCGAAGCTTGAAGGGAAAATCAAAACCAAAGTGGGCTACAAGGAATGTCATCAAAATAACGATGACATAGACCAGGGGTCGGCAACTTTTTACTGACTATATGCCGACTTAGAGGTTAAAATCATTCAGTGTGTCAACAGCATACGTATTTTAAGTCAAGGTCAATATACCTGTTCTACAAGATATTTTATATAGTAATATATAGTATATATACTTTAGTATATATTAAAATTGAAACAGCTAAATATCTTTTTTACGTTTGTGATGTCATTTGCGGCTGTTTGCCATTGGAAATTGCTCGGCGTGCCATTACTGCATTGACAATAGACAAACAATCTCAGAACCAACATAATTCCGTAATTGCTCTGAAGAACTTTGGCTGACAGTGAATTGATACAGCGATCGATCACTGGAAATTAGCTTCGATTCAGTTGCATAATAGATCAGAAGTGCATTTTCTCGCATTAAAATTAGTTTATATCACATTCACAGACGCGGCGTATAATTTTCCGGTGGGGAGGAGAGTAAGGCTCCATTGTCTAGGCAATTGGCCTGCGTGCACTGGTTTCGCCACCTATATATATATATAGGTAAGATGAGAACGAATAGAGTACAATTCTAACGTTAGTAGCATTTAATTTAAAAGAGGGTTCAATACAAAGTAGAGCAATATTTTAGGATATTACATCGAAAACATGTAAAAATCGTTACACAATTGCAGTCGTGTTTCGTATCAAATGCATCTCATCAGGTGATTGTAAATTACTGGCGAGAGAACTATTTATTTAGATTTAAAAGCAAAATACAACCACTTTTACGAAAAAAGAAAAAGGGCGGGGTTATGATATTTGGGGCTTTACTCAGATCAACCAATTGAATGTGACCTACGTTAAATTTAAACTAAGCGAAGAAGCAAAAATTAAGAAATTATTTTCCATAAATAAACCCGTAGATTTACAGTCAATGGCAGCACAGACGTTAAACCGGGAACGGATGCTAATGGATACATTATACATATAGAATTACTTGATAAATTAATATGTAACTGTTGATTAAAGATTCTTTGTATAAGATGTTAATAACAATAACCAATCAATGGAATGTTCTGTGCATTTAAGAATGACAACTGTTAATAAAAATGTTTATCACACTCTTACTTTTTTCTTTATTTATCAACATTTCGATAGTTTATTTGCGGATGTATGGATAAAAGTTCAGTTTGTAATGAACCTTCTATATACATTTATTGGTACTTTTCCCAATAATTTATAATTTATTTACAGTTATTAGCAAAACCAATGAAGAAAGCAAGATTCGATACTTATAAAACTTAAATTTGGGTAAATTTCTGCCCTATGATTTACATCGATAACTACTTAAAATAAGTGGTTTAAGTTTTAATTTATAATTCAGTACGATACGTTTTGTAAGTGTATACGTTTTAACCGATTTCAACCTTGATATTGAATTATTAGGATTAAATAGAAACAAGATGAGGCAAAATCTTCAAAACTTGATAAAAACCATTAGAGCAACATAAAAACATTATTATTATTATTGCAATAATAATGTCAACACAAATCAGGCTATATTTTGAAATAATAAATATAAGGAAACAGTTTCTAAGAATAAACGTTTCTTGAGCCTAGAAAGAAGCTATAGGTAATGAATTCTGAACTTTTTAGTCAGTCAGCATTTGAACTTTAATACAAAAATCTACATTTTTTATCGCGCATAGAACAGAACATTTTGCATTTGAAGTTTTAATCCTTATTGAAGGTTAAAATATCGCAGCCGCTTTCGGCTGTTCACTAAAGCGGTAGAGAACAGGGCATTTTTCAACCTTGACCTTTCCATCATGATCCCTACACGCTTGTAATTTCGTTTGGAGATGAACTAATTACCTTTCTAAGTTCGCTGTTATTACGAACCTAGTTCTAATACGCCTCTAAGCGTTTTACACTGTAAGTTTCGCATAGCAAATCTCTACTTATTTTTAGAGAGATTTTTGACATTTTTGTAATGCCATCTTCTGTCGTAAGGCACTCTGAACATAATACAGCGACTCCTCGCCTAATTCATGGTCGGTACTGACCGGTCGGCTCTGACACGGTCGGTGCACAGGCTCCTGGCCTTGAGGCCAAGAGGCCGCCCCCGGGCTGTGTATTAAGTTACGCTCCCATTTTTTTTCGTCTGCCAACTGGACGCGAGTTGGAACACACACTCTCTCTATATATATATACTTCTGACTCTCGGCATGCCACTCCTACTTGCTGCCCGCACGTCGTCCGCAACCTTTCTCCGTACACACTATTGTTAGTAATTATTACGGGAGGTTTCGATTGGACTCGACTCGGCAGACCCGCGACGCTAGCAACCATCTGCAACGACTGGCAGCAATCACCAGCCGACCAGCAGCAATAACCAGACCAGCCGACCAACGGCGCTAACCAAACCAGACGACCAGCAAAGCCCACCTGCGACGACCAACAAACCTTTCTCGTACACTATTGTTAGTAATTATTTACGGAAGGTTTTTCGACACTCACTTCGATCCCAACCGTTGACACGACCGGAGCAACCGCACTCATCAACAACCTCCAACCGTCGACACGACCGGAGCAGCCACACATCAACCCTCAACCGGAGCGTCCACATCAGCAACGTCCAACCGCCGGCATTACCAATATACATCCTATTCTCCTTCATCCTGGTTGGATCACAAAGTAAAAATGTGGCGGGCTCCTTGTGATATCGTCATATACGACACGGGGGCGCTCGGGCCATATCGCCCCCCCCTCCAGGGTGTCCGCTAGAAAAATATGTAGCCATTATGGTTGTCAACAACATCATCTTTATTTCACATGTCAAACAAACAGTTCCTAAGCACAAGCATGTGTACAAAAATATTTTGGATAATTTATGATATAATTTTTAACGCCGCCAAAACCTATTTTATACACATTTCCATTTTCGAAAAGTATCAGCTAAATATATCATCTGTAGGGTACATCCATTCCATTTTTTTAAACCGTTTCTTCTCTCCGTTTAAAGACGCGTGCAAGCGGTGGTTTATCACTTATCATTTACTACCAACTTTTCTAGCAGCTCGCTATGAGAAGAAAGCAAAAAGAAATGTAAAACTTCGTACATACTTTTGACTAACTTCTTTATGGCAGAGCCTCATCATTATTGTTTCAACCAAATCGTACGCCATACATTTTTACATTCATAAATGGTGAACTCCAAAATATTAAATTATAATTGCAGTAGGATATACTTTAGTAAAAAAAAGATACCCCACTTCTTTGTTTTTTACTTACTTTCTAGCGGTAGCAAGTATAGAGAGAACAGTAAGACCTAAATGATGTAAGGAATAATACATCTCAACAACGAGTTTAAACAAATCAGCAAGTTTTAATGAAGAGTGGAGTCAGTAGGGAAGAAATGTGAAAATATTTATGACAGTACTGGAAAGAAACTGATACTAGTGTTTGTGAGCAAATATATTTTTACAGTTAATGTACATAATATAAATTAATGTCTGTCTATTGCAATATTCTTTATTAGGCTGAAATAACTGTGCTTCATTAAATGTACAATTTCATACACAATATACAAAAGATCTGTAATGTAAAAAGAATTCTAGAAAGCTTTTTGAAGAAAATATTAATGCAATTTAAGCTGTGTGCGTGAATGCTAATGAGAATTATTTTTATCTTACTGGAGAAAGGGTGCTATTGATTTTTGGCACAAATCTCTGTCGAAGATAGAATTTTAAGACATAAAAAGCAGGCGTAAAATTTCAAATTGAAATTTCTGTTGATGTTGGGAGAAAATCTTGTTTAGGTTTTGAGCTCGGTAAAATTTTACGTGTTAACAAAAGGGTCTGTCTGATTTCTGTGGGAGAGTTATAGAAATTGAATCCGTTGAAATCAGTACATGTTGCCTAGTAAAGGTGTCAGAGTTAGCTCCTCCTCAGTTCCTTAATCCTTCAACAGAGGTCTCTCTCCCTTGAGTATAAATACTGGCTGACCCTTCTCTCTCCCCCTCTCTCTCTTTCGACTTAAGCCTTGGGCCGCTACTTCGCGCGGAGCCGAGGTAAAATCTCTCTTTTTCCACTTAGGCCAATATGTGACCTCTCACAGATACAGCGTTTCCCAAATTCTGGGAACACGCTAAGAACAATACACGTACGTACGAACACTTACAACACACACACATAATTTCTCCATACAAACTCTATGTAACAGTCCATGTCTTTGTTTAACTTGTTTTGTTATTAATATATATTTGTTTGCCCATATATATCGGTCTTGTCTGTTTTCTTTGGACTTAATTAAAGTGCGACATTCTCATGTAGCTGGACCTGCCAGCAGGAAAGTTTAACCTTCTGATATCTCTTCACATCTTCACCCCGCACGGTCCGCTACAAAGGTTTAGATCGTCTGGCATTGCGTGACTCCCGATGAACCATTGAATAAAACCCGTTTTTTTCCTTTGTTTTATTGTGCATGATTAAAAAGAACTTTTGTTTAACGATGATTGATTGAATAATGTGTTTATTTGTAATAATAAGACGGATTCTTGTTTGGCAACTTCCACTTTTCTACGCCAACAGATTCAAGAACTTTACAAATTAAAGTATTTTAAAACAGTGAAATCAATTAATAAGGCAGATTTGCTATTTTATCAATATTTATTATTCATATCATTCGCCAAAATTCTGATTAATTTCCCTGAAAACAGTTTAACCAACGATGCTGAGAGATGCAAAGCATAAAACAATAGCATGAATTGTAAGTATGTGAAAGATGTGAAATAACAAAAATATGTGGAAATATACTGATCTAGGGGGTCAGAAAGCTTAATTCTTTAAAATTTGATTTTTACATTTCAATAATCCTTCTCAAATGACCTTTAAGCTATAAATGCAAACTTACCGAATATGAAAAAACAGAAATGAACATAATATGCAAAAAAAAAAATAATAATAAATAAATAAATAAAATAAAAAGAAAATACGTAAATGCAGAAAAGGCTATAATTAACTTTTGCGATATATGCAAAATTGCCGAATATGAAAAAATCAGAAATAAATAAAATATACAAAAATCATTAAATAGTTAAATACTGAAGAGAATAAATGATCTGTTTTGCGATACATGTATAATTAACTAATATGACAAAAATTCTAAATGAAGAAAATATGAAAAAAGCATCAAATACGTAAATATAGAAAAAGACATACATGAAAATTTACCGAATAGAAAAAATATTAGAAAATAGGAATATACGCAAAATGCATAAAAATAGAAAAGGCTTAAATGATCTTTTTGCGATACATGCATAATTACAGAATATAACAAAAATTAGAAATTAAGAAAATACTCAAAATACATAAAATACGTGAACACAGAAAAGGCATAAATGCTCTTTTTGTAATAGGAAAGTATAGAAAAATAATGAATGCACTTTTTGTGCTACACGCAATATTGACAAAATTCAGAAATTAAGAAAAATTTTTTTTTTTAAGCGTGCAAAAATCATGAGATACGTGCATATAGAAAAAGCGTAAATGATGTTTTTGCGATACATGCAAAATTTCAGAATATGTAAAAAATTAGACGTTTATTTTTTCACGTATACAAAAAGATTGAATGACCTTTTTACGATAAATGGAAAATTACTGAATATGAAAAAAATGTAAATGGAGAATATATGCAATAAGCATAAAATACTGTTGTGGATTCCGGGATGAATCCGATATCAATGAATAACAAACGCTGGGAATAAGGAAAATAAATGTATTAACGTAATAATACAAACTGGTAATACGGCTTAGTCGATCCAGGAATGCGGGTTAGTAGCAATAATATATATACAGTCTTGGTATTGAAGTATCGCGGTATGACTCCTTACTGAGTCTACGTGCTCGCTAACTGTGACTCTTAGGCTACCCTCCTCTATTACAGACTGTCCGGGTATTCACTGGTAGTAGTATATGTATACCTCGGGTGAGTCCATTTGTGTAAAAAGGGGAGACCCCTTAATACCCCCCTCCTTAGATAGGGAGTTAGTATCTTTTCCTTTCTCTTATGGTTGACAATTAGAGGCACTGTAAATTTTCTCTTTCTGCTAGTCCTTCCAATTTCTGTGTCTTCTTGTGGTCTTTGAATCTCAAAAACTTCAAAGATCGCCTCCATCGACTCGTCATTTTCTGCGGGTGACGAGCTTGGCTCTTCAACCCATCTTTTTTGTATTTGGTCAATATGTTTTCTGTGGGTAAATTTTTCGCCTTTTGTGTACATCACGTTTCCTAGTCTGTTAATTATTGTATTTGGCTCCTCATAAGCCATATTGTTACTGAAATAGACCCATTCTTGTTTAAATGATCTCTTGAGTACTGTAGGTGTATACCGGTTTTTATTTATTTTTTCCTTCGTCCTCTGAATAAATTCATCCTTTTTCGCTTCTTTTCTTATCTCTCGCAAGGTTACAGGTAGTTCCTTTTCTGCCTTGTATAACTCTTTACTGTTTTCATCTGTGGTAGCAAATGGCGCGTTTCGCTTCTTTTTACATACTGGTTGGACATTTTCTTTCAATTCAATTCTAGCTGCACCCTTACAAAACGAGCTGATAGGTGAATCCCATACGTCGAACTTTTGCATACAGTCTGTACTAACTAGATTTTCTGTATCTTTCATTACGTATATCTTGAGTTTTTTTGTTTTCCCGTGAAATTTAACATTTACGATTATTTCTCCTTCGAATTTTATACGCTTTCCTGCCACCGACTTAGCAATTTTTTGTGTATGTAACATGGTAGGTCTGTTAAGCTTTTTCCGAGTCTAGTTGCAATTTTATCTTTTTATTTAAGATTTCAAGTTCCACATATTTCCTTATGTTGGTATTGTCTTCGTCATGCATCCTAGTAGCTCTTATCCTACTATTAGCTTTTTTGTTCCTACATTGGGGTGCCCTGGTCCCATTTTTCCACACACAAGACAGTTTTTATATTTAAAACGGCAATCCTTATTCCAGTGTAGTCCTCCACATCAATAACATGCAGATGGGGGAGGGGCTTATATTTGCTTCGATTTTTGTCATAATTTGCCCTATATGTTGTACTTTTTCCCTTATTATAGAATTTTTGTTTAACTTACGTATATGTGATACTCCTGACTCCTCAATGTTCTTCGAGTCTTTCTTTATACTCAGGCATTTTTGGCAATCTTCTGATAATTGTTGTAGTGTTAGTCCAGGTTCATTTTGTAGTTTTGACAGCATTCTTTTGCGCATTTCACTATCTTTTGCTGAGACTAACCCTTGAACAAAGATGAGACACTTGAAATTGTCTGGTGTTAATTCTGCCAACTTGAAGTCGTCGCAATGTTTATTCACGATTGCGGCAAACGTGGAATAGTCCTCATTTTCGCCCTTTACCAGGTTAAGACATTTCCACCTCTTGTGAAAGAGTGTCGTTTTTGGACTGAAAAGCTCTGTAAGACATGTAACTGCTTCGTTAAACGTTAATTCGTTCGTCTTTTTTGGCAAAATGTAATCCACAAATTTTGTGTATTCCTCAGTTCCTCATTTTCTGAGCAACAGACGCAGCTTCTTTGCTTCTGTCCAGTTTTGACAATCGATGTTGTAGATGTCTTCATAACGTCTGAAATAATCCCCGAAATTTTTATCCTCTTCTTAATTGAATGTTTCTATCGTATTCCACACTGCGTCTTGGGAAAAAGTCGCCTCTTTTTCGATATTTTGTTGTTTGTTACCCGCTACCTTTAATATTAGTTCCTGCGTTTGTAGTAATTGTTTTGCCATTTTTCTTCCATTCTTTCCTGGAGTTGTAATTGCTGTTCATTTTGGTATTTTACAAGTTCTACTAAAATATTTTTAAAATCCTCCATGATAAAAGTCTTACGAAAAACTCGTTTTTCCGTATTTTAGTCATCGTAAATCTTTTGTCGCCAAGTTGTTGTGGACACTGGCAAAAAACGGCAAGGGAGACTTTTTTTTTTCTGTATGAATTCGAATACCTCGCCGTCAATTTGTTGTGGGCAACGAGGCAGAATTTTGTTTCGTTTTTCTTCCTGTGTGAGTTCGATTTCCTCGTCGCCAATTTGTTGTGGGCAACGAGGCAGAATTTTGTTTCGATTTCTTTCACGTGTGAGTTCGAATTCCTCGTCGCCAATTTGTTGTGGACAACGAGGGAGAATTTTGTTTCGATTTCCTTCCCGTGTGAGTTCGAATTCCTCGTCGTCAATTTGTTGTCGACGAGGGAGAATTGTTTGTTTCTTTTCCTTCCTGTGTGAGTTCGATATCCTCGTCGCCAATTTGTTGTGGATTCCGGGATGAATCCGATATCAATGAATAACAAACGCCTGGAATGGATAAGGAAAATAAATGTATTAACGTAATAATACATACTGGTAATACGGGTTAGTAGATCCAGGAATGCGGGTTAGTAGCAATAATATATATACAGTCCTGGTATTGAAGTATCGCGGTATGACACCTTACTGAGTCTACGTTCTCGCTAACTTGCTACCCTCCTCTAGTACAGACTGTCCGGGTATTCACTGGTAATAGTATATGTATACCTCGGGTGAGTCCATTTGTGTAAAAAGGGGAGACCCCTCAATAAATACGTAAATATAAAAAACTTGAATGATCAATGATACATGCAAATTTACCGAATATAACAATTATTAGATATGACAGCTGATATATGCGCCATCCCTTTTCGATTGACGCTAGCCAATCCTTCAACTCTTTCGAGTTCCTCCCAAAGGTTGGGACCCTGGGTCCTCCCAGCAATTCAATCATACTACTAACGGACTGTTGCTTTGCACCCTCATCCTCAACATCTACCACTTCAGCCTTCTCCGACCCCTTGTCACTCATGTTAAATAAATCGCTTTACAGCTTGCATTTGCAGCTGTGTATCAATAAGCGTTGCCCCTCTAAGTCTGGGTCACTTTTCCATGGTTCAAACTGCTCGACAATTCAAGTCGTTTATGCGTGAATTAAATCCTCAATTCATACCACGAGTTTTCTGTATTAACACTTCTCGTTTCAATGTCTCTCAGTACATAACACTTTCTTCTGTTTTAACAAAACTTTCTTCGGTTTTACCGCGGCAACGACAAATAGTATCAAAATTGCATAAAAAACATTAACATAGAAAACACTTAAATGATCTTTTTGCGATAAATGCTAAATTAACGACTTTGACAAAAAAGCGGCACATGAAATTTTTTTTTAGAGAGGACGAAAACATGCAAAATACATAAAATACGTAAATATAGGAAAATCTTTGACAGAATAAGCAAAAAATTATAAATGAAGTGAATATGTAAGAAGAATGAAATACATACATGTAGAAAAAGCCTAAAAGATATATCTGCGTTACATGAAAAATGACCATTTTGTAATACATGCAAAATTACACAATATGACAAATTAAAAATGAATAAATTCTGAAAATGCATAAAACAGGTTAATATACAAAAACATAAGTTAACTTGTTGCGATACATGAAATTTTGCGAATGTGGCAAAAATCAGAAATGAAGAAATTATGCTGAAAGCTTTAAATAGGCAAATATAGAAAAAGCTTGTATGAAGTTCATGCGATATATGCATAGTTACCGAATATGTCAAAGATCCGAAAAGAAGAAAATATGCAAAACGCATAAAATAAAACTTAAGAAAAACTTAACATGCAAATTTACCGAAATTGACAGAAGTCAGAAATGAAGAAATATATTGTTGTGAGACCGATACTTTCCTACATCATAGACTCTTCCAGTACTATATTATTATGGGAATGGTAGTATCATGGGAGTAGCACCAGTAATGCGCAGCCGCGTATGATACCAATATCGGACACCACTGGATAAGTAAGCTCTGCTTACCCTTACACTATTCTTTGTAACTTTTCTGTTTAATATATCTTTCTTACCTCTAACTCGTGTTCCGTGTTTTCCTTCCGTGGCCCCTACTTCGGGTTCACATCATATATGCAAAAAGCATATAATATGTAATTATAGAAAAAGCTTCAAGTATTTTTCTGCGGTATATGAAAATTACAAAGTATGACAAAAATTAAAAACGAAGGAAATATGAAGAAAAGCTTAAATGATTTCTTTGTGATACATGTAAAATTAACGAATATCAAAATAATCAGAAATGAACAAAATATGCAAAATCATATATAGTAAAATAAAGAAAAAGCAGAAATGATCTTTTTGCGATACGTGCAAATTTACGGAATCCGACAGAAATCGAAAACGAAGAAAATAAATTAAAAACACAAAATACGTAAGTATAGAAGAGGCTTAAATTGATCTGTTTGTGATATATGCAAAATTGCCTCACATAATACAAATTAGAAATGAAGAAAATATGAAAAAACATAAACATAAGTAAATATAGAGAAAGGTTAAATGAACTGTTTGCGATATTTGAAAAATAACGAAATATGAAAAAATTTAGAAATTAAGAAAATAAGAAAAATGATAAAATACGTAAATATGGAAGAAGCTTAAATGATCTTTTTGCAGCGTATGCAAAATTACTGAAAATGTCAAAATTTAGACACGATGAATATATGCAAAATAAATAAAATACGTAAATATAGAAAAATGTTAAAGGTTCTTTTTTGCAATACATGTATAATTCCCGAATATGACAAAAATTAGAAATGTAGAAAATATACAAAGAGCATGAATACGTAAATATAGAAAAAGTTAAGTGATATTTTTGCGATACATGTATAATTAACTAGTATGCAAAATTACCAAACACGAAAAAAATAGAAATGGAGAAAATATGCAAGAGGCTTAAATATGTAAATATAGATAAAGCTTCAAATATATTTTTGAGATATATGCAAAGTTTCTGAATATGACAAAATTTAGAGATGTAGATAATATGCAGAAAGCATAAAGTATGGAAACATATAATAAGATTAAATGATATTTTTACGATACATGCAAAATTACCGAATATGACAAAAATCAGAATGACGAAAATAATCAAAAATCATAAAATACTTTAATATAAAAATACTAAATGATCTTTTTGCAAATTTATCTAATATCACGAATGAACAAAAGATACAAAAAGCAATAAATATATAAATATAGGATAAGATTAAATAATCTTTTTACGATACATGCAAAATTATCAAATATGACAAATTTAAAATAAACAAAATTATAAAATACGTATATATAGAAATATATTACATGATATTTTTCGACATATGCAAAATTACCAAACATGACAATAATCAGAAAAAATAAAATACGAAAATATAGAAAAAATTAAATAATACCTTGTGATACATGCCAAAGAAAAGAATATGACATGAACCGAAAAAATATGTAAAAAACAAAAAAATTAAATACGTAAATACAGAAAAGGGCTAAATGATGTATTTGGCATACATGCAATATGTCGGAATATGATAAAATTGAGTAATGAAGAAAATATTAAAAAATCATAACTTACGTAAATATAGAAATGGTTTAAAGGAATTTTTGTCATATATGCGAAATTACAGAATACGAAAAAAATTACAAATGTATATATGCAAAACGTACAAAATAAGTAAATATAGAAAAACTTCAATCATCTTTTGCAATACATGCAAAATTACCGAGTATGGCATAAATCAGAAATAAAGAATATATACAAAAAGCATAAAATCCGAAAATATCAAAAAACTTAAATAATAATTTTGTGATGCATGCAAAATTAACAGATATGAAAATCATTTAGAGATGAAGAAAATATTAAAAAAATAAATTATATAAATATAGAAAAAAACGTACATAATCTTTTTGCGATACATGAAATTTACCGACTATGTCAAAAATCAGAAACAAAGCAATTTTAAAAAATCTTTAAAAAAATTAAATGATCTTTTTGCGATACATGCTTAATTACTGAATAGGTCAACAAATTAAAATGAAGAAAATATGCAGAAATCTTTAAAATACATAAATATAGAAACTGCTTAAATGGTGATTTTAAGATACATGCAAAATGTATATGCCAAAAATCAAACATGAAGAATATATGCAAAATGTATAATATAGGAAAATAAAAATAATCATATGTTATTTTTGTGATTCATGAAAATTTACCGAATATAACAAAAATTAAAAATGAAGAAAATATGCAAAAATCATAAAATATCAAAATATAGAAAGTTTAAATGTTCTTTTAGCGATATGCAAAATTACCAAGTATGACAAAATTTAAAAATTAAAGAAAATTTGCAAATAGCAAATAATATATAAATATAAAAAGCTTAAAGGATCTTAATGCAATATATGTAAAATTCCGAATATGTCAAAACTTACAAATGAAGAAAGTATGCAAAATATGAAAATATTGAAAAAGCTTAATGAGATACACGCAAAATTATCAAATATGACAAAATTTAGAAATGAAGAAAATAAGGAAAATTATAAAACACGATATATGCAAAATTACCGAATCAGAAATAAAGAAAATATACCAAAATCATAAATTACAAAAATATGGAAAAAAATTAAACAATCCTTTTATGATACATGCCAAAATACTGAATATGATAAAAACAGAAATTAAAAAAAAACATAGGCAAAAAGAATAAAATACGTAAATACAGAAAAAGCTTAAATGAAACTGTTAGATGTAGACGTCTCTTCTACTCCAATAGCTTCATGTCTCGCACATCTCGCCTGTGGAACTCTCTTCCTTATTCCTGTTTCCCTGACAAATATAATCTCCAACTATTTAAGTGCAACGTCAATCGACATCTCCAGTTGCCTTGATCTATCCACTCTCATTCTCCACATCCTTTCCCCTTTCATTCCTATCTGCTCTCACTCCAAATCTTCTGTAACCCCCTTGCCTTGATCGATCCACTATCTTTCTCCACATCCTCTCCTTTACCACTCCTACCTTCTGGAACCCCTTGTGTGTTAATGGCTTCCAGCCTTGCTTGGGGTGAAAAGCTTAAAAAAAATGATATTTTTGGGATACTTGCAATATATCAGAATGAATTAAAATTTAGAAATGAAAAAATATACAAAAATAATGTACGTAAATATAGAGAAAAGCCTAGAGAAACTATTTGAGATACATGAAAAATTACGGAATATGAAAGAAATCAGAAATAAAGAAAATTTACAAAAATCATTGCAAAAAACATGATCTTTTTTTACGACACATGATTAATTACCGAATATAACAAAAATTAAAAATGAAGAAAATATGCAAAAATCATAAAATATCAAAATATAGAAAGTTTAAATGTTCTTTTAGCGATATGCAAAATTACCAAGTATGACAAAATTTAAAAATTAAAGAAAATTTGCAAATAGCAAATAATATATAAATATAAAAAGCTTAAAGGATCTTAATGCAATATATGTAAAATTCCGAATATGTCAAAACTTACAAATGAAGAAAGTATGCAAAATATGAAAATATTGAAAAAGCTTAATGAGATACACGCAAAATTATCAAATATGACAAAATTTAGAAATGAAGAAAATAAGGAAAATTATAAAACACGATATATGCAAAATTACCGAATCAGAAATAAAGAAAATATACCAAAATCATAAATTACAAAAATATGGAAAAAAATTAAACAATCCTTTTATGATACATGCCAAAATACTGAATATGATAAAAACAGAAATTAAAAAAAAACATAGGCAAAAAGAATAAAATACGTAAATACAGAAAAAGCTTAAATGAAACTGTTAGATGTAGACGTCTCTTCTACTCCAATAGCTTCATGTCTCGCACATCTCGCCTGTGGAACTCTCTTCCTTATTCCTGTTTCCCTGACAAATATAATCTCCAACTATTTAAGTGCAACGTCAATCGACATCTCCAGTTGCCTTGATCTATCCACTCTCATTCTCCACATCCTTTCCCCTTTCATTCCTATCTGCTCTCACTCCAAATCTTCTGTAACCCCCTTGCCTTGATCGATCCACTATCTTTCTCCACATCCTCTCCTTTACCACTCCTACCTTCTGGAACCCCTTGTGTGTTAATGGCTTCCAGCCTTGCTTGGGGTGAAAAGCTTAAAAAAAATGATATTTTTGGGATACTTGCAATATATCAGAATGAATTAAAATTTAGAAATGAAAAAATATACAAAAATAATGTACGTAAATATAGAGAAAAGCCTAGAGAAACTATTTGAGATACATGAAAAATTACGGAATATGAAAGAAATCAGAAATAAAGAAAATTTACAAAAATCATTGCAAAAAACATGATCTTTTTTTACGACACATGATTAATTACCGAATAAAACGACAATTTAAAATGAAGAAAATATGCCGAAATCTTAAAAATGCATAAATATAGAAAAGGTTTAAATGATGATTTCAAGATTCATGCAAAATTTCTGAATATGACAAAAATGAGACATGAAAAAAACATAAAATACGTAAATATAGAAAAAGCTGAAATTTGCAATAGATGAAAAATTACTGAATATGACAAAAATTAGAAATTAAGAAAAAGACAAAACGAGAAATGAATAAGTAATCTTATTGCAATATTTGCAAAATTACCGAATATGACGAAAATTAAAAGTGAAGAAAATATGTAAAATCATATAATACGTAAATGTAGAAAACAGCTTAAATGATCATTCTGTGCAGTAAGCAAAACTTCCTTATATGATAAATATTGGAAACGGAGAAATCCAAAAGCATAAAATACGTAAATATAGAAAAGGCTTAAATGATCTTTTTGCGATACATGCAAAATTACAGATTATGTTAAAGATCAGATATGAAGAAAATATGGAAAATGCATAAAATATGTAAATGTAGGAAAAGCTAGAAAAAAGCTTTTTGCAATAAATGCAAAATTACCGAATATGATAAAAATTAAAAATGAAGAAAATATGCAAATATCACAAACTTCGTAAATATAGAATAGACCTACTTGATCTATTTGCGATACATGCAAAATTACCGAATATGACAAAATTTAGAAATGGAGAATATATGCAAAACACATAAAATAAGTAAATATACTTAATGTTAAATGAACATTATTGCGATACATGCGAAATGGCCGAAAATGACATAAATCAAAAACGAAGAAAACTTTAAAATCATAACGTACGTAAATATAGGAAAGGTTTGAATGATCTTTTTGCGAAACATGCAAAATTACACAATATGACAAAAATTACAAATGAAGAAAATATATAATACGTAAGTATGGAAAAGACATAAAAGATCTTTTTACGCTAAATGAAAAAATTGCTGAATAAAACAAAAAATCAGAAATAAATAATTAGGTATTATTGAGACCTACCCACAAATGGACTCTTCCACATCTATATAATATGGCTAACAACTCTGAGTAAGTCAGTCACCCCGTGACTGGAACAGTTGTATAAACTGTTCTTTGCTGTCGAACTCCCCGTCTCGGCGTGGAGGGACTCGGACGGGGCTTTGCCGCAGGGCAAAGTGCCGTCCGGGAAGGTAGACAGTCCCTGAACCCATGTATACGGGTTCTAATGGGCATATTTTTGGCCGAGCCTACGGGCTCATTAAGCCCACATTAAGCCGGCCTTGTGCCACATTCGACCCGTGTGGGAGGGTTGCTAAATATCCAGCCACCCCGTGACTGGAACGGTTGTATAAACTGTTCTTTGCTGTCGAACTCTCCGTCTCGGCGGGGAGGGACTCGGTCGTGGCTTTGCCGCAGGGCAAAGTGCCGTCCGGGGAGGTAGACAGTCCCTGAACCCGTTGATACGGGTTCTAATGGGCATATTTTTGGCCGAGCCTACGGGCTTGGTAAGCCCACATTAAGCCGGCCTTGTGCCACATTCGACCCGTGTGGGGGGGTTGCTAAATATCCAGTCACCCGTGACTGGGACAGTCGTTAAGACTGTTCTTTGCTGTCGAACTCTCCATCTCGGCGGGGAGGGACTCGGACGGGGCTTTGCCGCAGGGCAAAGTGCCGTCCGGGGAGGTAGACAGTCCCTGAACCCGTGTATAAGGGTTCTAATGGGCATATTTTTGCCCGAGCCTACGGGATCGGTAAGCCCACATTAAACCGGCCTTGTGCCACATTCGACCCGTCTGGGGGGGTTGCTAAATATCCAGTCAGCCCGTGACTGGAACAGTTGTTAAGACTGTTCTTTGCTGTAAAACTCTCCATCTCGGCGGAGAGGGACTCGGACGGGGCTTTGCCGCAGGGCAAAGTGCCGTCCGGCGAGGCAGACAGTCCCTAAACCCGTTTACACGGGTTGTAAATGGGCATATTTTTGGCCGAGCTTACGGGCTCGGTAAGCCCACATTAAACCGGCCTTGTGCCACATCGACCCATGTGGGAGGGTTGCTAAATATCCAGTCACCCCGTGACTGGAACAGTTGTATAAACTGTTCTTTGCTGTCGAACTCCCCGTCTCGGCGGGGAGGGACTCGGACGGGGCTTTGCCGCAGGGCAAAGTGCCGTCCGGGGAGGTAGACAGTCCCTGAACCCGTGTATACGGGTTCTAATGGGCATATTTTTGGCCGAGCCTACGGGCTCGGTAAGCCCACATTAAGCCGGCCTTGTGCCACATTCGACCCGTGTGGGGGGGTTGCTAAATATCCAGTCACCCCGTGACTGGAACAGTCATTTAGATTGTTCTTTGCTGTCGAACTCTCCGTCTCGGCGGGGAGGGACTCGGACGGGGCTTTGCCACAGGGCAAAGTGCCGTCCGGGGAGGTAGACAGTCCCTGAACCCGGTAAGCCCACATTAAACCGGCCTTGTGCCACATTCGACCCGTGTGTGTGGGGGTGCTAAATATTCAGTCACCCCGTGACTGGAACTGTTGTATAAACTGTTCTTTGCTGTCGAACTCCCCGTCTCGGCAGGGAGGGACTCGGACTGGGCTTTGCCGCAGGGCAAAGTCTCGTCCGGGGAGGTAGACAGTCCCTGAACCCGTGTATACGGGTTCTAATGGGCATATTTTTGGCCGAGCCTACGGGCTCGGTAAGCCCACCTTAAACCGGCCTTGTGTCACATTCGACCCGTGTGGGGGGGTGCTAAATATCCAGTCACCAAGTGAGGGTCACCGAGTTGTAGCCACAGAGTGAGTGAGTGAATGAGTGAGTCAGGATACCAGTGAGAGAAGGTACTCTCCGGTCCACATTTACCTTTGTACTACGTTTCCGAGAATATACTATTTAACCTATATCTGAGTTCGTGTTATCTTTTCTATGGTTTTACACCATAACAACTGGCGACGAAGAATATTCGAACCACAAAGAGAAACCTCTACCTAAAAGAAAAAAAGGTCACGCCATAACTCTAAAGACGTCTAAAGATCCCAGTGTGTTAACCTCAAGTCTGGCGAACCAAAGAGAATTTTTTACGAAAGAAAGCTACACATACAACAGTCGTATACAACTGATAAATAAAAACGCACACCAACCGAATAACAAGCAACGTAAATACGAAAAAAAGGCACAGATGCGGACGTCGGATATATTTAGGAAGAAGGGAAAAGTATAAAAGAAATATTAACTCAATCCATTTAAAACCAACAACTTAAAAATACTTACTACTGAAAAATTGTAAGTACGATTTTCCCCCTCGTTGCTATAATCTAAAGCATTGCATTGTTCTTCGCTTCTCTTGACCACACAGGGAAAAAAGGAAGGAAGAATATATTTTCTGTTGGCAGCGTGGTTGTTTATGCAAATTTTTTTTCTCCTCTTAGAGAAAAATAGAAGCACTTAGACTGTATTAGAAAAAAAAAGATTTTGTTTTTCTCTTACCAACCAGAGCTGAGAAATATTAAGGAAAGGAATTACCAAATTGGACTTAAGCGATGCATACCTTCAAATCCCAGTTGAGGAGGAGTGCGCAAAACTTCTATGTATCAACACCCACAGGTGTTTATACAAGTTTGACAGATTGGCTTTCGAGGTCAAAGTTGCACCTGCAATATTTCAGCAGGTCATGGATACCATGCTGGGCGGCCTTGACTTCGCGTGTGCCTACCTGGATGACATTGTAATAGCAAGCAAATCTACCGAGGAACACCGCAAACATATCCACAAGGTTTTTGAGAAAATTCAGGATTCGGTTTTGTTGTGGTAGGATCCACCTAATTTGCATAGTGGAGTACCGACTATATAAATATGGTTGGTACCGGGAAGACAGGAGAGGCGAATCAAGAGATTCAACTAGAGACTCTACCCGACTGCGACTTAGCCAACACATTCTCCAGGAACGGTCTTCCCAGGAATATACAAAAGACTATATATAAATATTGTGTACACTTTCTTGTTTCAATACATTTTGTTCTTAGTACATTTTGTGTTGCATTATTATTCCATGCATTAGTCAAGTTTATACAATGGCGACGAAGTAGAAAGAACCATACGAAAAAAAAAAAGAATTAATAATTGAGAGTTTTCAACAATTGGGACAAGTCATTGAAGAACCCAGGCTGAAAAAGAAATTATTAATTAAAAGTCCAACATTTAACGTAACGACGAAGGATTCTGAACTTCTGGATATGTAGAACTCGTTAAATGACGACTAAGCATAAAGGAACGTTAACTCAGAAAAATTTGAAATGTGTCGTAAACGAATAACGGTAATTTTAAATTGAAAAAAATATCTACAACGAGACACCTGCTAAAAAGGAAAAAAAATTGGCCGACTACAAAACAAGCATGGATTTAAAAGGCGCACAAATACACCGTGTCGACTTTGAAAGGTAACGAACTTTAAAAAATTATATTTTTTGTTTGTTCAACAATATAGTGACAAATTACCTCTGATAATAAAATCAGAAGTTGTCATTAAAATACGCGAACAGAAGTCGAAAACGAGAATAAAAAAGTCCGACGGTCTCTATTCACAAAAAAAAAAAAAAAAAAAAAAATACCAAAGTTGATTATCACGGGCGGGAATGTAAAAGCAAGACATAAAATTAAAAAGTCGTACGTTGTTTCGATTTTCTGATCAGCTTATATGATATCCGTGGATACACAAATTAAAAGTATATTCTTTGTTGCATGAACACTATCAGCTAAAAATGGATGAATTATCCAAAGCCATATCACAGTTTGCCTTATTAATAAGGGAACAACAGATAGCACAGCAAAAATATCAAGAAAAGCAAGATGAAAGACAGCAAAAATATCAGGAAAAGCAAGATGAAAGACAGCAAAAATATCAAGATCAGCAAGATGAAAGACAGCAAAAATATCAAGAACAGCAAGAGGAAAGACTTAGAAATTCAAAAGTTAACACTGGAGAAATTAAACAACTATCAGGCAAATGAGGGAAATTCTTCATATTCTAATAACATCATATTTAATTCGCTGGAAACTTTCAACTATGTGCCAGACGAAGAAAAAACGTTTGAAGCGTACTTTAAACGATATGAAGATATTTTCTACACAGACTGTGAAAACTGGTCGAATTCAAGAAAAGTCAGTCTATTACTAAGAAAGCTAGGTACAGCAGAACATAGCAAATTTGTAGATTTTATTCTACCGAGAAAAACAACTGAATTGGAATTCTTGGAAACAGTGAAATTGCTAAAAGAGCTGTTTGGAGCAAATATGTCGCTTTGGCATAAGCGATGGTTATGCATGAATGTCTCTAAATCCGACGATCAGGATTACTTAACATATGCATCTATAGTGAATAGACATTGTGATAATTTCAGATTGGCAGAGATTACGGTTGAAGAATTCAAGTGTTTAATTTTTGCTCAACGACTGGTATCCAATAAGAGTGCCGAAATAAGACGTAGAGTTTTGTCGAAACTCGAATCTGAACAAAACCTTACCCTGCAAAAGTTAGCAGAGGAGTGTCAACGGGCCGTAAGTTTAAAGAAAGAGTCTAAAAAAATCGAATAAGCTGGCATTGCTTATATTAAAAAAATAAAAAAACAGTCAAATTACCCATCAGCAAAAAATTGGAGTAAAAATTCGGCGTATTTTAAAAATAGACAAGAAAAATTAAATAAAAAGAACGAGGATGGAAAAAAGGTCCCACCATATAACTGCAGACGTTGTAACCAAAGACACTGGGAGGTAAATTGCCCATATAGAAATAAGAAATGTTTCGTGTGCCACAAGAATGGTCACAAAGGATCGTGTTGTAAAACGAAAAAATTCAATAGCCGAATTAGACAAACAAATTCGAATATCAAATCAGATAGAGATTTGAGGAAATATGTGACCACTGAAATATTTAAAAAGAATATCAAATTTCAACTCGATTCGGGGTCAGATTTAACAATAATGAACGATAAAACAGGGAAAATTTTAAAAAGGCCTACAATAATGAAGTCAACGAAACTCGCTCGAACGGTAACTGGGAAGGAAATTAACTTCGAAGGCGAGGTTGTACTTCCCATGAAATTGAACGGGATCGTTAAAAAAATAAAAGTTTTCATTCTGAAAAATGGAGAAAACTTGATAGGTACAGATTTTATTGAAACATTCGAATTGATAAAGCAGTTAAACTCATTCTGCAGAAAAGTAGAAAATAATACGCAAACAAGACAGGACATTAAAGATAAATTAAAGAAAAAGTTTCCGGAAACCTTCACACCTGGTCTTGGAAGATGTAACAAGTTTGAAGCTAAATTTGAATTAAAGGAAAATACTATGCCGATTTTTAAAAAGAAACGTAACGTGCCTTTCGCAAGTGTAGAGAAAATTAACGAAGAACTTGATAGGTTGGAAAAAATGGGAATTATTTCGAAAGTAGAATCTAATTCATGGGCTGCGCCGATTGTGTGCATAAAAAAGAAATCAAACCAAATCAGAGTCTGCGTTGA
This sequence comes from Acanthosepion esculentum, assembly GCA_964036315.1. NCBI lineage: Eukaryota > Metazoa > Mollusca > Cephalopoda > Sepiida > Sepiidae > Acanthosepion > Acanthosepion esculentum. Next base: position 71,266,733 of record OZ038506.1, read on the forward strand.
TTTTTCGACAGGGTTGAACTCGGTAATTAAGGACTACCATTACCCGTTACCGAGTCCGGAGGAAATTTTTAACAAGCTAAATGGCGGAGTGATATTTTCAAAAATCGACTTATCAGATGCCTATCTCCAAATTCCCGTCGAAGAGGAATGTTCGAAGTTACTAGGGATAAACACGCATAGAGGTTTATTCAAGTACAACAGACTTCCTTTTGGTATTAAAGTGGCACCAGCCATTTTTCAACTAGCTATGGACGTCATGTTGAATGATTTAGACTTTGCGTGTGCCTACTTAGATGACATCATAGTAAGGAGTGCAATCGTCGACGAACATCGAGAGCACCTCAATCAAGTATTTAAAAAGATTCAGGACTCAGAATCAAAGTGCGAATTTGGTTTGGAGGAAATTAAGTATTTAGGTCACATAATCAACAAAAATGGCAGATTTCCAGATCCGGAAAGGTCCATTGCGATTAGAGACATGCCGACGCCCACTAATGTGGCGACGTTACAGAGTTTTCTGGGGCTCGCAAACTATTATCAAGCGTTCATTAAAGGAATGTACAATCTAAGAGCTCCGTTGAATGAACTACTAAAAAAAGACAAGGCATGGGAATGGACGGTAGAATGTCAGAAAGCCTTTGATGAAATAAAGAAAATGCTTACGTCCGACCTCTTTTTAACCCATTACAATCCAAAACTTGATATTGTAGTGGCAAGTGACGCTAGTTCATACGGGGTAGGAGCGTGTATTCAACACATAATGCCAGATGGTTCTAGAAAACCAATTGCACATGCTTCGAGAGTATTACTCCCAGGAGAATGAAGTTACTCACAGATAGAAAAAGAGTCGCTGAGTATCATTTTTGCCATAACAAAATTTCATAGATACATCTACGGCAGACATTTTATGTTAGAAACGGATCATAAACCTCTGATCACTATTTTTGGTTCAAAGAAAGGGTTACCCGTTTATACAGTAAATCGACTGTTAAGATGGGGAACCATTCTTCTCAATTATGATTTTCACATAAAGCACCTATCATCCAAAAATATAATTCATGCGGATACTTTATCAAGACTCGCACCGAGTCAAGAAGAAAGATTCGAAGAATCAATTATTGCAAATATCAGAGCAGATTATGAGGTGAAAAGCATGGTAAACAACATTGTAAGAGAGCTACCGGTTACATCAAAGGAAATCAAAAAAGAAGCTGAAAGCGATGATTTCATTTTAGAAATAAAAAGCAAAATGGTAGCAAATGACCAAAATGTGCAGGAGATTTATTCTATATGTGACGGAATTTTATTATATGGTGAGAGAGTAATAGTACAAAAAAAGTTGCAGAAAAGAATCCTACAGGACTTTCATATGGGTCACTCGGGGATTAATAGAACAAAAAGCTTAATGCGAAGCTTTGTATATTGGAAAGGAATGGATGTGGATATCGAAAACATGGTTCATCGATGTAAAGGGTGTGCGTTAGCAGCTAAGGCACCACCTATAGTACACAAACCATGGCCCAAGACGGATCATCCGTGGACAAGATTACACATTGATTTCGCTGGTCCAGTAGAAGATTATTACTACTTAATAGTAGTAGATAGTTTTACAAAATGGCCGGAAGTACTACGCTGCAAAAAGCCTACGTCCAATACCACAACAACTTTTTTGCATGAACTATTTGCACGGTTCAGTGTGCCAGAGTGTATTGTGAGTGACAATGGTACACAATTCACTTCTGAAGAATTTAAGGAATTTTGTGAGTTATATCAAATTAACCACATAACGACGCCGCCGTATCATCCGAGATTCAATGGACTCGCAGAAAGATTTGTCGATACGTTAAAGTGCGCTCTGAAGAAAGCCTCAGGAGTTCCAACGGAAAAGGCGCTTCAGCAATTCCTACAAGTATACAGAATCACGCCAAACCAGAGAACACAATCAAACATGGCACCAGCTGAACTAATGTTCGCTAGGAAAATTAAGTCAGTGTTTGACAAGCTTTTGCCAGGAAAAAATAGAGTAAAGAATAATATGTATACAGCTAGAAAAAGATACACCGCCGGAGAGAAGGTGTTTTTCAAGTGCTACAGAAACAACGTTGAGTTCTGGGAGCGAGGCATAGTGGACAAGAGAATCGGTGACCTGATTTACATAATTAAAGGGGCGAAGAATACTCATAAAAGGCACCAGAACCAACTTAAAAAATGTTACGTTCTAGAGCATGAAGAAAGTATATCGGATGACGAGGAAGATCCCATTGATGTAATGTATGATATTTTTCAAGTAGAACCTCCGCAGAATACTCCTGAACCGAGAAGATCCGGTAGGAAACGAAAGTTCACGGACCCATTGGACGTGAATCCAAAACGGAAAAGATATTAAAATTAAGCAGATTGACATATACATATGAAGTATGCAAATGGGATCTACAAAGAAATAGCCATAATCATCATCCCATATAGGAAGCCAGTTTGAAATCCAAAAGGGATTCCAAGGCTTGGGAGAGGGTGTTGTGGTAGGATCCACCTAATTTGCATAGTGGAGTACCGACTATATAAATATGGTTGGTACCGGGAAGACAGGGGAGGCGAATCAAGAGATTCAACTAGAGACTCTGCCCGACTGCGACTTAGCCAACACATTCTCCAGGAACGGTCTTCCCAGGAATATACAAAAGACTATATGTAAATATTGTGTACACTTTCTTGTTTCAATACATTTTGTTCTAAGTACATTTTGTGTTGCATTATTATTCCATGCATTAGTCAAGTTTCAACAGGTTTCAAGGTAAAAGAATCGAAATGTGATTTTTATATGAATGAAATAAGGTATCTCGGGGATATCATTGATAAGAAAGGAAGACGGCCTGAACCACGGCGGGCAGAAGCTATAAAAAATATGCCTGCTCCAAAAAATGCCAACGAGCTCCAAAGTTTTCTGGGACTTGCCAACTATTACCAAGTATTCATAAAAAATATGCACGAGCTACGCGCTCCTCTGAATGAATTGTCAAAAAAAGAGAAAATTTGGAACTGGACAACGGAGTGTCAGTCAGCTTTTGAAAAAATAAAAAATATATTAACATCAGAACTATTTCTGACTCACTTCAACCCTCAATTAGATATCATTGTGGCCTGCGATGTTAGTTCATACGGTATCGGTGCGTGTATCCTACATATTATGCCAGACGGTACACGGAAAGCCATAGCACACGCATCGAGAACGCTGCTACCCGCAACAGAAAAAGCGTACAGACAAATTGAAAAAGAAGGCCTCAGTATCATTTTCGCGGTAACAAAATTTCACAGATATCTGCATGGAAGGTATTTCAATCTACAGACCGATCATAAACCATTATTAACGATATTTGGCTCTAAAACGGGTTTACCGGTTTATACGGCGAATAGACTTTTGAGATGGGGTACCATCCTTCTCAACTATAATTTTAAATTAAATTATTTACCAACTAACAAAATTGGCCATGCAGATGGTCTATCCAGACTAATCGCTAATCAAAATCAACCACTTGAAGACTCAGTTATAGCAGCTCTTCGTTCAGACTGTGAAATAAAATCAATAATAGCGAATACCGTCCGGGGTTTACCTGTAACGTTGTCGGAAATCAAAAACGAAGCGCTAGAAGATGACTTTATTTGGAAGATAAAACGTAAAATCGCAACAAAAGATAATAGCGTGTCAGACATCTACTCACTATGTGACAATGTCTTATTATACAGCGATAGAGTTGTAATTCCGCAAAAATTACAGAAGCGAATTTTAAAAGACTTCCACGGTGGACACCCCGGTAGAAACCGTATGAAGAGTCTCATGCGGAACTATGTCTACTGGCCGGCGATGGACAAGGACATAATGGAAATGATTAACACATGCAGAGGATGCGCCTTGGCGGCCAAAGCTCCACCTACCACTTTCAAACCCTGGCCAAAAATGGACCAGCCTTGGTCACGTATACATATTGACTTTGCTGGGCCGATTGACAATTATTATTATTTAATCGTTGTTGACAGTTATTCCAAGTGGCCGGAGGTTTTAAGATGCAAGAGGCCGACAACGGCTGTAACAATCAGTTTCCTACATGAGCTGTTTGCGAGGTTTGGAGTAGTGGATTGCGTGGTCAGCGATATTAGTACACAGTTTACATCAGCAGAATTTAAGAATTTTTATGACATCTTCCAAGTCAAGCACATTACTACGCCTCAATACCACCCTAGATCAAATGGGCAGGCAGATAGGTTCGTTGACACGCTGAAAAGAGCATTTAAAAAAGCTCAAGGAACTCCTACGAACATAGCATTACAGCAGTTTCTGCAAGTTTATCGCATTACGCCGAACCCGAATACACCATCAACTGGCTCACCGGCAGAAATCATGTTTCCCAGAAAAGGTGAGATCCGTTTTTGACAAAAAGAAATGAAGAAAATTTGCTCTAGACATATGCGTAAATTTAGAAGACACTTGAATTAACTTTTTGCGATACATGAAAATTTACCGAATATGGCAGAAAATAAATATGAAGAAAATACGCAAATGCATCAAATATGTAAATATAGACAAAATTACATCAGCCTTTTACGGTAAATACAAAATTACAGAATATGACAAAAATTACAAATAAAGGAAATATACAAAATCATGAAATAAAGAATGTAGGCAAAAAAGCATAAAATACATAAATATAGAATAATTTAAATGATCCTTTTGTCATACATGCCAATTTACGGAATAAGAAAAAACAGAAATTAAGAGAATAAGAAGAATCAAATACGCAAATACAGAAAAGGCATAAATGATATTATTGCGATACATGAAAAATTACGTGATAAAAAAAAATTTAGATTTGAAGGTGTTATTGGACCTTACCTATAATGACAGAGTGAACTCTTCCTGACACTATGAATACTACGCCTATCAAGAGAGAGGAGACGGAATCGAGTCGAGCCAATAGTAGTTCGCTCCAAACCAGACTGACAGTCATACTAACACTTTCCACATCTTGTGGTTATTATTCTGTGTAATATATCTTTGTTATTTCTACTCTTGTGTTCGTGTTGTTGTTCCTTGGTCCTAACCTTGGACCATAACAATGGCGACGAGGATATTGAAGAAACGAAGTTCTACGCAGAGAATCTAACAAAAAACAAAAAACCTTTTTGCTATCGATCGTATATAACAGTGGCGACGAGGATATTGAAGAAACGGAATTCTACGCGGAGAATATAAAAAAAAACCCAAAAAACCTTTTTGCTATCGGTCGTCCATGACGGAGGTATTGAGAAAAGGAAACAAGTTCTACGCGACAAAAAAAAAGAGAAATAAAAAAAAAAGAGAAATTTTTTTGGACACCAACCTTAACAGTGGTAACGAAGACACGAATTTTATCTGTCAGCCAGAACAGAATCAAATTTTACGCAGGAAAATCTTTTCGTATTAAGATTCCAGAACAACAGGCGACAAAGATCTGAAGTCTACACTGAGAAAAAAGGAAAAATAGTTACACAAAATTACGGTGTAAACATGAAAGACTTTAAGGCAACCATATTGAAACTAATCAAAATGCAATTCGAGTAGCAACAAAAAAATGAGGAAAGACAGACTAGGCTCGAAGAAAAACCAATTAGAAATTCAACAGAAAAACGAAGAAAAACTATTGGAAATTCAACAGAAAAACGAAGAGAAGCAACTCGAACTTCAAGAATTACTACGGGCAGTAACAAATAAAGGACAAAATGAAACGGCATTCTCGCAAAATGCTATATGGAGCTCTATCAAAGACTTCGCTTATGCACCGGACGAAGACAAAACCCTTCGCGGCTTACTTCAGAAGATATGAAGATTCATATGAGTTTGATTGCGGGAATTGGTCAGACGCAAAAAAGTACGTCTACTACTGAGGAAACTAGGGTCAAGCGAATACACTAAATTCGTAGACTACATCCTACCGAGGAAGCCGTGAAACTTTTAACGGAATTATTTAGTCCGAACACTTCACTATTCCACAAAAGGTGGAAATGTTTAAATTTAACAAAAAAGGATAGCGAAGACTATATAACATTCGCTTCCGTAGTAAACAAACACTGCGATGACTGAAGTTATCTGAACTCAGCCCTGACAATTTCAAATGTTTGATATTCGTCCAAGGCCTGGTTTCGACTAAAGATGCGGAGATCAGACGGAGAATTCTAACAAAACTTGAGAGTGAACCAGAATTGACGCTACAAAAATTGGCTGAGGACTAAAAAAAAGACTCACATAAGAAAAGTACAACGACAAACACGTTTTTCCAACCTCAAAAGCAAACCAAACAAATTATTTTACTACAAAAAGTCAAATGAAAACTCAGAAGAAACTACCACCCAGTCCATGCTATCACTGTGGGGCTTTGCATTGGTAAAAAGACTGTCTATACCGCTATAAGACTTGTCTGTCGTGCAATAAAGTGGGACATAAAAGTTCGCACTGTAGAACAAAGAAAGAAAACAAAAGCCGAGTAAGAGTCCCTAGAACTGACCAAGCGGACGGGATAAATATACGAAAATACGTACAAGTAGAAATGTTAAACAAAAAAATCAGATTACAATTAGATTCCGGATCAGATTTAACCATTATTAGCTTACAAAGGTGGAAGAAATTAAACAAACCGACCATGTTAAGAATCGATAGAATAGCCTATTCGGTAACAGAAAGAAAAATCAAATTTGAGGGAGAAATTATCAGAAATGTGACATTCAACGGAATGACCAAGAAATTAAAGATGTATGTTCTAAAAAAGACGGAAAATTTATTTGGAACTGGCTGGATGCAGAAATTTGACCTCTGGGATATACCGATAAATACGTTCTGCCAAAAAATGGAAAGGTTATCGACCGAGGCAGAGAAATTGAAGGAGAAATTAAAGGAGAGTTTCCCCGACGTATTTTCAACCGGCCTCGGGAGGTGTAAAAAAATGGCGGCCAAAATCGAACTAAAAGAAAATGTACAACCCATTTTCAAGAAGAAAAGAAATGTACCTTTCGCATCATTAGAAAAAATAGACGAAGGGTTGGATAGACTCGTAAAAACCGGTATATTGACAAAGGTGGAATATAGTCAATGTGCCGCACCTACGGTTTACGTGAAAAAGAAATTAGGTGAGATACGAGTATGCGCTGATTTCTCGACGGGATTGAATGCAGCGATTAAGGATTATCACTATCCTCTCCCTAGTCCAGAGGGAGTTTTCACAAAGTTGAACGGGGGAAAATTTTTCTCAAAGATAGACTTGAGCGAAGCATACCTACAAGTAACAGTAGATGAGGAAAGCTCGTGGTTGTTGTGCATAAACACACATAAAGGGTTATAAAAGTTCCAGAGATTAGCATTCGGGATCAAGGTCGCGCCGGCGATATTTCAGCAAATAATGGACACTATGCTAGGCGGACTGGATTTCACGCTCGCATACCTTGATGACATCCTGATAAATAGCAAAAATATTGAACAACACTGGGAACATGTTCAAGAGGTTTTCAGGCAGATACAAAACTACGATTTAAGGTAAAGGAAAATAAATGTGACTTCCTTATGAAGGAGATAAAATATCTGGGCCATATTATTGACGAAGAAGGAAGAAGACCAGACCCAGAAAGAGCCACGGCAATAAAAAAAATGCCGACTCCAAAAAATTTAGCCGAATTACAAAGATCTTTGGGCTTTGTAAATTATTATCAAGAATTTATTCCTAACATGCACAAATTACGCGCACCCCTAAACGAACTGTTGAAGAAGGAAAAAGTTTGGGAATGGTCATATGAATGTCAGAAAACTTTCGACAAAATCATTAAGACTCTAACAGCAGATTTATTTTTAGTGCGGTATGACCCAAAATTGGAAGTAATAGTCGCAAGTGACGCAAGTGCCTATAGTGTTGGGGCATGTATACTTCATAAAATGCCGGATGGGACACTAAAAACCATCGCGCATGCGTCAGGAAAGTTGCTACTAGTCGAACAAAATTACTCGCAAATCGAAAAAGAAGCGCTGGGGATTATTTTTGCGGTTACGAAATTCCACAGATATATTTATGGTAGATTTTTCACCTTACAGACGGACCACAAGCCGTTATTGACAATATTTGGATCAAAGAAAGGTCTACCTGTCTACAATGCTAATAGATTGCTAAGATGGGGGACAATTTTATTAAACTATAACTTTAAATTGGAGTATCTTCCATCAAACAAAATCAGGCATGCAGATGGTCTTTCGAGACTAATACCAAATAAAACGGAGCCATTAGAAGATTCCGTATTTGCAGCTCTACGATATGAGAAAGATATTAGAACATCATTATGTAATACAATTCGAAACCTCCCCGTCACATTACAGAAAATAAGAAACGAAGCAGTGAATGACGAATTTATAAAGGAAACGAAAACAAAAATTGCAGGAAAAGATAAAAAATATATCAGTCAGTTTTTCGTTATGTGATAATGTTCTGCTATATAATGAAAGAGTAGTAACCCCGAAAATGCTACAAAGGCGAGTCCTCAAGGATTTTCACATGGGCCATCCAGGAAAGAACAGGATGAGATCCTTAATGCAAAGTTACGTGTACTGGCCAAACATGGATCAAGATATTATACATATGGTGGACAAATGCAAGGGCTGTTCCTTAGCAACCAAGGCACCTCCAATCATCCATAAACCATGGCCTAAGACAGATCGACCGTGGTCGAGAATCCATTCGATTTCGCAAGTCCATTAGATGGTTTTTACTACTTGATTGTAGTAGACAGTTACAGCAAATGACCAGAAGTATTTCGTTGTAGAAAACCTACTTCTGAGACTACAATAAATTGCCTTCACGAGCTGTTTGATCGTTTCGAAGTGGTTGATTGTTTAGTCACCGATAATGGGACACAATTTACATCTGCGGATTTTCAAGAATTTTGTGAAACTTTTCAGGTGAAACACATCAAATCCCCGCCATATCACCCAAGATCAAACGGGCAAGCGGAGAGGTTTGTAGATACATTAAAAAGAGCACTAAGGAAAGCTTATGACGAACCAACAGAAAAGGCTTTACAACAATTCTTGCAAGTGTATAGAATTACACCGAACAGTACTACGCCATCGGCATTATCACCCGCGGAAGTGATGTTCGCCCGAGAAATTAGATCGGTATTCGACAAATTACTGCCAAAACAGACAAAGCAATCACCAACGTCGTTTGTACCAAAAAGAAAATTTAACCTAGGGGAGAAAGTTTTTTTTTAAATGTTGAAAAACAATACATCCTATTGGGAGCCAGGTACAATAGAGAAACGAATCGGGAACGTGATTTACATAATTCAGGGTCCGAAGTTCTCGCACAAAAGGCACTTAAATCAGATCAGAAAGAGGCTGTTAGAGGATTCTAACGGTCTACGTCAGGAAGAGGAGGAAGTGATGGACACAATATTTGACACATTCAATATGCAAAGGCCTCAAGCAATTTCAGAACCGCGGAAAAAGAAAATTTACAGAGCCTTTGATGATTAATCCGAAGAGGAAAAATATTAAAGACCCCTGCGAGGTAAAAGCTTTGGGAGGTGGTGTTATAGGAACTTACCTATAATGACAGAGTGAACTCTTCCTGACACTATGAATACTACGTCTCTCAAGAGAGAGGAGACGGAATCGAGTCGAGCCAATAGTAGTTCACTCCAAACCAGACTGACAGTCATACCACATTTAGCATCATTATATAATACTTTAATACAGAAAAGGTTTAAATGATCTTTCTGATATACATGCCAATTCAACGAATATAACAGAAATGAAAAATTATACAAAATGCACGTAATGCCTAAGAGTAGAAAAGCTTAAATGATCTTTTTGCACAATTACAGAATTTGACCAAAATCATAAACGACGAAAATATACAAGCATAGAAGACGTAGAAAAAGCTTAAATGATCTTTTTGCAATACACGCAAATCTCCCGAATAGATAAAAATTAGAAATTAAGAAAATATGTAAAATTAGACAATAAGTAAATATAGAAAAAACCTTAAATCATAAAGGAAAAATTACCGGATATGACAAAATTTGAAAATAAAGATATATACAAAAACATAAAATATGTAAATATAGAAAATGCTTACAGATTCTTTTTGCAATATATGCCAAATTAATGAATATGGCAAAAACAGAAATTTCTAAAAAGCATAAAAATACGTAAATATAGAAAAAGCTTAAATTATATTTTTTTCGATACATCCAAATTCATCGAATATGACAAAAGAAATATAAAGAAATTAGGCAAAACGCATAAAATACATGCATTTACAAAAAATGAAATGATCCTTTTGTTATACATGTCAGATTACAGAATATGGCAAAAAGTATTAAAATACATGCAAAAAGAATTTAATACATAAATACAGAAAAGGCTTAAAGGATATTTTTGCGATACATGCAAAATAACGTAATATGACAAAATTTAGAAATGAAGAAAATTTGCAAAATTATATATTGTGGAAATATAGAAACGGTTTGAATGCACTTTTGACGATACATACAAAATTACAGAATAGCCAAATTTAGAAATAAAGAAATATGCAAAATGGATAAAGTACGTATATATACAAATATCATAAATGAGCGTTTTGCAATACATGCAAAATTCCTGAATAGGCAAAAACTAGAAATTAATAAATTATGAAAAAAGCATAAATACGTAAATAGAGAAAAGGCTTAAATGGTCCTTTTGCGATACATGCAAGGTATTGAATATGATAAAAATCAGAAATTAAGAAAATATCCAAAAAGCATAAAATGTGTAAATATAGAAAAAGATTAAATGATATTACGTGACATGCAAGAAAACCAATATGACACAAATCAGAAAGGACGAAAGTATTCAAAATTGTAAAATACATAAATGTAGAAAAATATTGAATAATCTTTTTTCAATACATGCAAAATTACCGAATATGACAGAAATTAGAAATGAAGAAAATATGCAAAATCATATAATACTTTAATAGAGAAAAGGCTTAAATGATATTTTTGTGATACATGCAAATTTACCGAATATCACAAAAACAAAAATAAAAAATATACAAAAGGAATAAAATACATAAATACCGAAAAGGCTCAAGTGATATTTTTGCGATACATACAAAATATGACAAAATTCAAAAATAAAGAAAATATGCAAAATTCATGAAATACGTAAAATATAGAAAAACGTTAAATAATCTTTTGTGATACATGCAAAAATACTGAATATAACAAAAAAGTATATGCAAAAAGAATAAAACATGTAAGTACAAAAAGGCTTAAGTGATTTTTTGTGATACATGCAAAATAACAGACTATGACAAAAATCGAAAATGTTAAAGTATGTAAATATAGATAAGGTTTAAATGATCTTTTTACGATACATGAAAAATTACCGGATATAACCAAATTTAGAAATGACGAAATATACAAAAAATAAATAATGTAAAGATAGAAAATCTTACATATTATTTTTGTAATAAATGAAAAATTAATGAATATGACAAAAATCAGAAATAAAAGAAATTTGCAAAAAGCATAAAATACGTAAATATAGAAAAAGCTTAAATAATTTTTTTACGATATAGGCAAAATTACCGAAAATGACAGACATTAAAAATGAAGAAAATATGTAAATGCTTAAAATACGTAAATATAGAAAATATATAGAAATATAGAAAAATTAATGACTGTGAAAAAAATCAGAAATAAAAAAATACGCAAAATCATAAAATATATAAATATGAAAAAATCTTAAATGATGTTTTTACGATATATGCAAAATTACCGAATAAGTAAAAAATCAGAAATAAAGAAAGTAGACAAAAAGTATCAAATGCATAAATATATAAAAAATTAAATGATCTTTGTGGATACATCACAAATTATCGAATATGACAAAAAAAAAATCAAATCAAATCATGACAAATGCATAAAATACGTAAAATACGTAAATATTACATAATCTTTTTGCGATACATACAAAAATAACGGAATATGAAAAAATTAGAAAGGAAGAAAACATGAAAATTTATAAAATGCGTAAATATAGAAAAAGGATAAATGATCTTATTGTGATACATGCAAAATTCCCGAATATAGCAAAAACAGAAACATAGAAAATATTAAAAAGCATAAACTACGTAAATATGGAAATGTTTAAAGGATCATTTTTCGATGCATGCAAAATTACAGAATATGACACAATTTAGGAATAAAGAAAATATGCAAAATGCATAAAATACGTGAATATACAAAAATCTCAAGGTTTTTTTGCAATACATGCAAAATTACCGAATAGAGAAAAATTAAAAAGAAAAGTATACAAAACCATAATATACAAAAATATAAAAAAAGATTAAATGATCTATGCAAAATTACGAAATATGAAAAAAATTAGCAATGAAGAAAATATGAAAAAAGAAAAAATACGTAAACAGAGAAAAAGCTTAATTGATCATTTGCGATACATGCAAAATAACTGAATATGACAGAAATCAGAAGTTAAGAAAATATTCAAAAAGTATAAAATAAGTAAAAATAGAAAAAGATTAAATGATCTTTTAGGGTACATGCAAAATTACTTAATATGAAAAAAATCAGAAATTTCAAAAATATGCAAATAACATAAACTACGTAAATTATCGAATATGGCAAAATCAGAAATGAAGAAAATAAGTAAAAATATAAAATACGTAAATATAGAAAAAGCGTAAATAATATTTTTACGATACATGCAAAATTACCGGATATGACAAAATTTAGAAGAAAATATACCAAAAAAATAAAGTATGTAAATATAGGAAAAAGCTTCCACTATCTTTTAGCGATACATGCAAAATTACTGAATATGACAAAAATCATAAATGAAGAAAAAATGTTAAAATCGCAAAAAATACGTAAATATAGAAAAGCGTTCTTTTTACATTAACAGAATATAACAAAAATCAGAAATAAAGAAAATTTGCAAAAAGCTTAAAATAGGTTAATATAGAAAAATCTTTTTGTGATACATGCAAAATTACCGAATATGACCAAAATTAAAAATGAAGAAAATATGCAAAAGCATATAAGAGAATAGAGAAAAAGCTTAAATGATCTTTTTGCAATACATACAAATTTAACGAATATTTTTTGAAGTGAAGAAAATATCGAAATAGATTAAAATACAAAAATATTGAAAATCTTTTTGCGATACATGCTAAAAATATGCAAAATCATATAATATAGAGAATAATATTAAATATGTAAATATCGAAAAGTCCTAAATAATCTTTTTGCGATACATACAAGTTTAACGAATGCGACAAAGATTAAAAAATTTTCTTAATTTTTAATCTTTGTTGCATTCGATGCAAATCATAAAATGCGGAAATATAGAAAATGCGTAAATCATCTTTTTGCGATACTGGCAATTTGACCAAATATGACAAAAATTAGAAATGAGGAAAATATGCAAAAAGTATAGAATACGTAAAAATAGGAAAAAAATTAATTATCTATTAGCGATACATGCAAAATTATTGAATATGACAAATTACAAATGCGGAAAAAACAGAAAAGAATGCGGAATTTGAGAGAGAGCATAAATATTCTTCTGACGATATATGCACAATCATCGAAATTGAGAAAAAATCATAAATGTAGAAAATATGCGAAAACCATAAAACCGGAAATAAATTAAAAGTATAAATGAAAAAGCAAAAAAAAATTCGCTAATGGAGAAAAAGCATGTATGATTTTCTAGCGATGCATGCAAATTTACCGAATATAACAAAAAAAAAATGAAGGAAACATGCAAAAAGAATTAAATTCGAAAATTGGAAAATAGCATGAATTGTCTTTTAGCGATACATACAATGCGGAAATTGAGTAAAAGCATAATTTATCTGCTAGAGATACATGCAAATAAACCGATATGAACCAAAAAAATCAGAAATCAAGATAATTTGCCATAATGATCTAATAGAGAATAAGCATAAATGCTGTTCCTGAGATAAGTGCAGAATTACAAGGAAAAGAAAAAAAAAATCAGATATTGAGAATTTATTCCAATGTCAAAACGAGAAAATAGAGAAAAAGTACAAAAGATGTTCTCCAGTTAAATGCAAAATTACAGAAAATGAAAAAATTCGGAATAGAAAAACAAATTCAAAAAGCGTAAATGATGAAATAGATGAGAAGCATATATGATGTTTTCGAGATAAATGTAAAATTACCGTAAAAACAAAAATATCACCCATGAATAAAATACGTAGAGAATAAAACGGAGAAAATAGAGAAAAAGTATAAAAGATGTTCTCGAGATAAATGTAACTGTACCGAAAATGAAAAAAATGGAAATGAAGAAAATGTGCAAAAAGCGATGATGAAATAGAGAAAAAGATAAATGATACTCGTGATGAATGTAAAATTGCTGAAATTGTAAAAAGAACTCATAAATAACGAAAATATGCCATAATAAGCATAACTGATATTGTCGAGATAAATACAAAATTACCGATTATGAAAAAAAATCAGAAATGAAGAAAATATGAAAAATATAATAATGAGGAAATAGAGTATAATCCTAAATGATGGTCTCCCGATCAATGCAAATTTACCGAAAATGATAAAATTAGAAGAAATTATGCAGTAATGAGGAAATAGAGAAAAGGCATAAAAGATTTCTTCGAGATTAATGTTACATTGTGGAAAATGAAGAAAATTAGAAATAGAGATAATATTTAAGAACCAAAATGAGGAAATAGAAAATAAGCATAAATTATAATCTCGAGATTAATTCAAAATTGCCGAAAATGACAAAAAATCAAAAATATGCAAAAGACAATAATGAGAATATTCTCGAAATAAATGCAGTTTTACCGTAAAGGGAAAATATAAAGAAATGAAGCAGCAAAATCCAACATGTGGACATAGAGAAAAACACATAAATGGTGCAATATTTTTGAAAATTTAAAAAAACCAGAAATGAACAAAATATCCAATAAAAATAAGGAAATAGAGAAAAAGCATAAATTATGTGCTCGGAAAAAAATGGAAAATTGCGAAAACGAAAAAAATTTTTAAAAAGTTATTGAGCAAACGCAAAAATGAAAAAAAAAAAAAAAGACATAAATGCTATCCTCGAGATGTCAAACAAATCAGAAATTAAAATTACATACAAAAAGCAAAAATGAGAAAATAGTGGAAAAACATAAATGATGTTCTTGAGAGAAAATGCCAAAATTTCAGAAATGAAGATAATATTCAAAATGCAGATTTGGGAATCGCATTAATGATGTTTTCGAAATAAATGGGAATTTGCCGAGAGTGACAAAAAAATCAGAAAATGAAGGTAATATGCAAAATGGCAAAAACTAAATATAGAAAAAGCATAAAGGATGTTATATGCATAATTATTAGCGAATATGAAAAAATCACAATTAAAGAAAATATGCAAATGTAGAAATAGAGAAAAAGAAAAAATGATGTTCTTTAGATGAAAGAAAAATTGACCCAAAAAATCAGAAATTAAGGAAATATGAAAGAAGGAAAACCGAGGAAATAGAGGAAAAGCATAAATGTTGTAGACGCGATCGATGGGAAATTGAAGAATATTATAATAAATCAGAAATTAACAAAATATGCAAAAAGGAAAAAACGAAAATGCAGGAAAAGCATAAATAATGGAATTGAGAGTAATGCAAAACTACCGAAATGACAAAAATATTAGAAATGAAGTTAATATCCAAAAATCGGAAATGAGAACATAGCGAAAAGCATCAATGATGTTTTCAAGATAAAGGAAAAATTGCCAAATAGTCAAAAGATCAGAAATGAAGATAATATGCAAAATCAAAAATTAGAAATAGTGAAAAGTATAAATGATGTTCTTGAGGTAAATGCACAATTCCCGACAATGGTTAAAACTTCAGAAATAAGGTTAATATGCAAAAACAAAAATGAAAAAATAGAGAAAAAAGATGATGTTCTCAAGATGAATGCAAAATAGCCGAAAATGATAAAAAATCAGAAATGAAAAAAATTTGTAAAAATGATATATTAGTATATACAGAAAGAGCATATATAATGTTCTTGGTATAAATGCCGAAAAGATAAGAATTCAAGATAATATGCTAAAAGCAAAAATGAGAAAATACAAAAAAAATGTGAATAGGATATGTATGCAAAAATGTCGAAAAAGACAAAAAAAATCGATAATATTCACAACGTCACCATGAGTAAATAGTGTAACAGCAGTGAACAGTGATGTTCCTAGAAAAATGTAAAATTTGCCGGAAAAATCAAAATATCAGAAATGATGATAATACGTTAAAATGCAAAAATGAGGAAAAACAGAAAAATATTAAATGATGTTCTCGAAACAAATACAACATTTCCGAAAAAGTCAAAATATTAGAAATGAAGATAATATTCCAAAAGCAAAACGTGTAAATGATGTTCTCAAGAAAAATGCAAATATGCTGAAAAGATAACAAATTAGAAATTAAGTAAATATCTAAAATGAGAAAATAGATGGAAAGCATAAATTATATTCTCGGAAAAATACAAAATTGCCGAAAACCCCATTAGATCAAATTTATTTTATCTTTTCACCCCAAGCAAGGCGGGAATGCTCTGGTATGCAGGGGGTTACAGAAAGTAATGGTGAGGGAAAAGACTGGGTATAGGGGGGCCGAGGAAAGGATAAAAGTTGAATGGGGTTCAAGAACACAGAAGATGGCGATTGACGTTGCATTTAAATTTTTGAAGACTGCAGTTATCAGGGAAGCAATGAAATGGAAGGGAGTTCCACAGGCGGGAAGTGCTAGAAAAGAAATTATTGGAGTAGAAGTGGCGGTTACCTTTAACTAATTCAACAGTAAAAGGGCAGGACCTCCTTAATAGCATATTTTCTCATATATCAACTACTCAGTAACCCGCTGTGTCTTAGTGACCTCTTCCAGGGAGGAAACGATTTAAGAAAACATAAATGATGTTCTCAAGAAAAATAAAAAATTGCCGAAAATGACAAAAAATCAGAAATGAAGATTATGTTTAAAAAAGCAATATTGAGAATATAGAGAAAAAGCAAAATGATGTCGAGAAAAATTGAAAGAAAAGACTAAACATTAGAAATGAAATACGCAAAAATAAAAAAAAATGAACACATAGAAAAAAACAAAAATGATGTTCTAGAGAAAAATAGAAAATTGTCAAAATATCAGAAATTAAGAAAATATGTTAAAAAATAAAGTGAAAATAGATGTTCTCGACAAGAATGCAAAATTGCTGAAAAAGCCAAAAATTCAGAAATCAAGATAATATGCAAAAAATAAAAATGAGGATGAAGAGAATAAGCATAAATAATGTTCTTGAGAAAAATGAAAAATTGTTGAAAAAGATAAAAAAAATTAAGATAATATGCGAAACGAAATAGGAAATAGAGAAAATACCTAAATTATTTCCTCGAGAATAATGCAAATTTGGCGAAAAAGAAATGAAGATAATATGCAAAAAGGAGAAAATAGTGAAAAAGCCTAACATTGTGCTCGAGAAAAATGAAAGTTAGTAGAAAATGACAAAAAGTTAGCCATGATGATAATATGTAAAAATGAGGAAATACACAAAAATCATGAATGATTCAAGAATTCTGAATCAAGAAAAATGAAAAAAATTCGAAAATGATAAAAATCAGAAATTAAGCTGAAAAGTAACAATGAAGAAACGCAGAAAAGACATAAATGATGTTCTCGAGATTTTCTCGAGAAAACTTGCCAAAAAAAGACAAAAAACAGAAATGAAAAAAAAATAAGCAAAATACTGAAAAAAATAGAGAAAAAACGTAAATGATGTTCCTGAGAAATAGAGAAATATTTGCTTTTGCATATTATCAAAATTTCTGATTTTTTGGTCATTTTCGGTAATTCTGGATTTAGCGTGAAAACATCATTTATGCATTATCTCTACTTTGTCATTTCTGCTTTTTGCATATTATCTGCCTTGCTGCTTTTTTCATTTTCGGCAATTTTGCATTTTTCAAAACAACATAATTTATGTTTTTTCTCTATTTCACCATATTTTATTTTTGAATATTATCTTCATTTATATTTTCTGTCTTCGTTTCTAAGTTGTTACCTTTTTGGTAATGTTACATTTATCTCGTGAACATAATTTACACACATTCTCTAATTTCACATTTTTACTTATGCGTGTTAACATTATTTCTGATTTTTTGTCATTTTCCGTAATTGTCATTTTTTCTCGAGAACACTATTTATGCGTTTCTCTATTTACTCATTGTTGCTTATTTTTGTCATTTCCCCAATTTTGCATTCATTTCAATATCATCATTTATGTTTTTCCCAATTTTCTCATTTTTGCTTTTTTTCATTCTGATTTTTCTTTTCTATTTTTTTTTTTTTTTTGCTTTTTCGCCAATATTGCACATATCTCGAAATATCATTTATGCTTTTTCTGTTTCCTCATTTTTGCTTTTGGTATATAATCTTGATTTTGGGGGGTGTCTTTTTCAGCTATTTTGCTTTTTTCCCGAGAACATCATTTATGCTTTTTCTCTATGTCGTAATTGTTCCTTTTGTGCTTTTTGCATATTATCTTGATTTCTGATATTTTTCCTTTTCCGGCAATTTTCCTTTTTTCTCTAGAACATCATTTTTGATTTTTGCATATTATGATAATTTCTGAAATTTTAGCTTTTTCCGCAATTTTGCATTTTTCCAGAGTATATGATTAATATATTTTCTCTATTTTCTCATTTTTGCTTATCTTAATTTGTGATTTTTTTGGGCAATTTTTCATTTCTCATTCGTGATTTTTCTCTATTATCTCGTTTTTTCATCTCGTAAATTATCTTAATTTCTGATTTGTTGTTCTTTTTTTGCTTTTACCTCAAGTACATCATTTTCTTTTTTCTCACTATTCTCATTATTGCTTTTTATACATTATCTTCTTTTTTGTTTCTTGTCTTTTTCGGCAATTTTGCACTTTTCCTGGTAATATCATTTATGTTATTTCTCAATTTATTCAATTTTCTCCTTTTTATTATCTCAATTTCTGATTTTTGTCATTTACGGCAATTTTTCATTTTTCTTGAGAACATCATTTATGACTTTTTATAATCATTTCTGTTATGGTCCAGGTCCTTGTACCACGGTGATGGTTCAAGGTAGGACCAATGAAGAATAACTCGAACACAGGTATGGAATAACACAGATATATATTACAAATAGAATATATGTACAAAAGAGCAGAATTGTTATTAATAATAATCAGGTTAGGTTAGCGAGAACTAGGTTGTCTCGAAGTATCACTATTCCAATGTCTTACAGTAATCGTCTAGCCGACTGCCCGACTCACTCTCTCTGTCTGACTCACTTTCTCTGCTGCTTCCTCTTGAGGCGCAGTATTTATGGGGTACGAACTAGTCCATTACTATTATGGGTAGGTTCCCATAACAATTTCACCCCAACTGAGGTAATAAAGCCAGTAAGACGGAAGAAATATTTCGAGAATATAAAAAATAAATGTCAGAGAATATAAAAATACTATTAAGGAGAGAAGACAATAAAAGATCATGAATTAAGAAGACAAGATAACGATTGATATTGCATTTACATTTTTAAAGATCAAAGTTGACTGGAAAGTAAGAAGCCAGAAGCGAATTCCACGAGCGAGAAGTGCGAGAAACGAAACTGTGAGCATAGAACTTACAGTTACAGTTCCAGCAGTAAAATAATGACACTTTGCCGCGAATCTAGTACCATAGAGGAAAGTTACTGAGAGCAGTTACCCTGAAAGGATTTATAGAATAGACACAAGGAAGCTACGTTACGTCGGTGGAAAATGAACTGAAGCCGAGATGCCAATTCAGGACCAATAACATTGTAGATTCTTTGGATTTTATCAAGAATCTGAAGATCAAATGTACCGGCAATATTCAAAGTATGGCCAAACGGTTGACTTATAAATATGTAAGATAGATTCTAGAGAGAAAACCTGTCTTGCAGTGAACCGACTTTCCTAGATGCAGACTTAGCGATTGATTCAATATACCCTTTCCACTTTATGTCAGCGGAAAACGTCAAACCTCTCCTAGAGGTTAGCATCTGCCATGCTGATGTAATGTAAAAAGGGTTTTCGTAAACGATTAAAAGAAAGCAGTTTCATTTTGGAGGCGCTAAAATTGACAATCCACTCCTTGCCTCATTTAACAATAGATTTTAGGTCATTTTTTTAACATCAGCTGCCAATTTGACCTTATCGATTTACTATTGGGACAAAAGTAAATAGTTGTGTTATCAGCATAGATACCGAGCTGAGAACTGAGAAATTTAGCACAACCTAGGTCCAAAGATAGACACCTGCATTTATGCAAAAAGATCTAGAAGAGTGGCCATTCAAAGAAACTTTCATTTCGCGATTTGATAAGAAAGACTGAATCAGTTCAAAGATTCGTTCAGAAATACCATAAACTTTCAACTTGTGAAGAAGACCAGTATGCCAAAACGTGTCAAATGCCTTCGAGATATCCAAGCGAGCGCTACCATTCTTATCTAAGCTTTCATCAATAATCGTTAACACATCAGTAGTTGACCTAGAGAAGTGAAAGCCATATTGATTATCTGAAAGATGGCCCTGTGAGGTCAGAGTTAATTAGAGTCTCTAGTATATTGCCAAAAAGAATTAGAAGACTAATAGGCCGATAGAAGGATCAGGATGTTCGCCAGAGTTCTTAGATTGGAAATATAAAAGAGGATTTCAAACAAGCAGGAAAGGAAGAGGGCAGCAAGGCATTTATTGTAGAATTTAGAAAGAACAGGAACCAGAGAATTTACGCAAACATAGATGGTGTTGTATGCCTATCATTGAATGGAAACTCAGTTCTAAGTTAGATAAAGGATACTCCAGATGAGTTTTAAAGATAGAATTTGAAGAGAATGTACGAGCACAATATTCTGCTTTATCAGCAGTATATTTTAACGCCTGAAATTGAGTGAAGAAAGTAGGACTTACTCTTATATAACACATTATTACAGAGCCACCAGTAGACACGAGTTTCAAACTTATTAGAAGCTATACGGTGGCTAATCCTATCAGCAAACAAAGACTTAGCCTCTTTGAGAACGCGTTTACAATTATTTTGAGCAGACACAAATAGGCGTCTGTTGTGATCGGAATTATCACGCTGGTATACTCGGAAAAAGATATTTCTGTGCGCTGTAGCAGCTGAACAGATTGGTGTGAACTAAGGAGAAGATTGCGGAAGAAGAAACCACTGTGGCACAATTCTCAATAGGAACGTTAAGAATATAAATCTAAAGTGCGTTTCGAATAAAGTTACGAAATGAAACCCAACCAGCACGCTGGTAACAGAAAGACGTTTTGTGATGTTCCTTTCTAACAGATGATTCAAAAGAAATAGATATTACAGCGTAATCCGAATTGCAAAGAGAAGAGATTTAAGATGGTCTACAAGACCTAGGAGTGGAGGAAAGGAACAAATCATGTAAAGAAGAAAGTTGATAAGATTTATTTGAGAAACCAGGAGAGAAACCACAATTTGAATGAGAAACTGAGCAATGAAACAATTGGCGAATAGTCACATTTTTACTTTTTTATTTTTGCTTATTTCTCATTCATTTCTGATTGCTTACATTTTTTGAAATTTCGCATAATTATGGCGAACAATATTCATATTTTAGGTCATTTTCTTATTTTTGCTTCTTTCTCATCAACTTCGTTTCCGATTTTTCTCATGGTCGGCAATTTCGGATATTTGGGGAGAACACTATACATATTTTTACTCTATTTTTCTTTTTTTTTTATTTGGAGAACAATATTCATATCTTTACTTTTTTATTTTTCCTTATTTCTCATCATCTTCTTTTCTGATTTTTTCATTTTCGGTAAATTCTCATATTTTTGGAGAACAATAGACATATCTTTACTCACTTTTCTTATTTTGGCTTATTTCTCATCATCATTTCTGATTTTTTACATTTTCGTCAATTTTGCATGTTTTTGGAGAAGAATATTGATATTATTAATCCACTTTCTTATTTTAACTTTTTTCTCATAATATACATTTCTAAACATTTTCATGTTTTGCAATTTGGCATATTTTTGGTGAACAATACACATATTATTACCCTATTTTCTTATTTTTTTCTTATTTCACATCATCTTCACTTCTAATTTTTTCATTTTCGGCTATTTCGCATAATTTGGAGAAAAATATTCACATTTTTACTCCATTTTCTAATTTTTACGAATTTCTCATTATCTTCATTGCTGATTTCTTTTATTTTGGCCAATTTCGCATATTTTCCGAGAACAATATTCATATTATCACTCGATTTTCTGATTTTTGATTATTTATCAAAATCTTCATTTCTGATTTTTTTTATACATTTTCGGAATTTTGCATATATTTGGAGAAGAATATTCATATTTTTAATTCATTTTCTTATTTTTACCTATTTCTCATCATTTTCATTTCTGATTTTTTTAAATTTTCGGCAATTTCGGATATTTTTGAGAACAATATTCATAGTTTTACTTAATTTTCTTAGTTTTGCTTATACTTCATAATCTTCATTCCTGATTCTTTTTCATTTTCGACAATTTCGCATATTTTTGGATAAAAAATATTCATATTTTTAGTCTATTGTCTTATTTTTCTTTATTTCTCATTGTTGTGGATTCCGGGAATAGAATCCTGCACAAATAAATAAACAACGCCAGTAATTGAAATAGGAAAATAAGAGTAGTGAACGTAAGAATACAAACTTGAAATAAAGATTAGTAGCCCAGGAATGCGGGTTAGTAGAAAGTATATGTACAAGTCTCTGTAAGTGAAACCGTAATTATCTCTCTCTCTCTCTCTCTCTCTCTCTCTCTCTCTCTCTCTCTCTGGACTCTACGTATCTCAACCTTGTCTCAACGTATCTCCACGTATCTCAACGTATCTCTCACCCTGTCTCCAACTCTGTCAGTATAAGTATACTTTAGACGAGTCCATCTTGTGTAAAAGGGGAGAGCCCCACAACACCCCTTTCATAGCTTCTTTTTTTGTGGGGGGTAATATTTTTTTCGCTTATGGTATTAGCGGTTCTGTGAATTTTCTTTTCCTGCTTGTTCTTCTAATCTCCGTGGCTACTTGTGGTCTTTGAATTTCAAAGGCTTAAAAAATCGCCTCCATTGAGTCTTCATTTTCCGAAGGTGACGAGCTTGGTTCCTCTACCCGTCTTTTTTGTATCTGATTGATATGTCTCCTGTGAGTGAAGTTTTCGCCTTGGATCGTGTACAGAACATTCCCCAGTCTGCTTATTATCGTACCTGGTTCCCAGTATGCCATATTATTCTTAAACATTCTGAAATAGACCCGTTCGCCTGGTTTGAAGGATCTTTTAGGCACTATCGGTGTATGCCGGTTTTTTCAAATTTTTGTTTATCAAAAACAGACTGTATTTTGCGGGCAAATATTACTTCGGCTGGTGAAAGGCCAGATGGTGTGTTTCCGTTCGGGATGATTCTGTAGACTTGTGGGAACTGTTGTATGGCTCTTTCTGTTAGTTCGTCCTCTGCGTTTTTCAAGGCTCTCTTAAGCGTGTCCACAAACGTTTCAGCTTGCCCGTTAGATCGTGGATGGTATGGTACTATTTTAATATGTTTGACTTGATAAGTTGCACGGAATTCTTGAAAGTCGCTCGAGGTGAATTGGGTACCATTATCCGTTACAAGGCAATCTACCACGCCGAATCTTGCAAATGACTCGTGTAGACAATTAATAGTGTTTTCCGTCGTAGGGTTTTTGTATCTGAAAACTTCTGGCCACTTGCTAAAGCTATCTACCGTTATCAAGTAGTGACATCCATCTATGGGTCCTGCATAGTCCGCATGGATTCTAGACCAAGGTCTGTCCACCTTAGGCCATGTTTTTGTATAATAGGTGGTGCCTTTGCTGCCGCAGCACAGCCTCTACATTTTTTTACCATTTGAGTAATGTCGTTATCCATATTAGGTCAGTACACGAAACTTCTCATTAACGCTTTCATACGATTTTTCCCTGGGTGTCCTAGATGAAAGTCCTTCAGAATTCGTCTTTGTAAAGATTTGGGTATGACCACTCTCTCATTATAAAGTAATACGTGATCACAAATTGAAAAAGTGTCCGCTAGATTTCTTTCTTTTTCTTCTATTTTTCTCTGTGCTTTGTATGAATTCATCCATTTCAGCTTCTCTTCTGATTTCTAACAAGGTCACTGGTAATTCCCTTACTGTATTGTTTAGCACTTTACTAATTTCGTCTTCGGCTCGCAAAGCCGCTATTACAGAGTCTTCCAGAGGTTCGCATTTCGCAGGTACCAATCTAGATAATCCGTTACAAGTCAATTTTCCAATTTTCTTTGACGGTAGGAACTCTAGTTTGAAATTATAATTCAATAATATAGTTCCCCATCTCAGAAGTTTGTTGTCTGTGTAAATTGGTAGGGCTTTCTTCGATCCGAATATAGTGAGAAGAGGTTTATGGTCAGTTTGAAGAGTAAACTCTCTTCCATATATGTATCTGTGGAAACGAGTTATGG
The DNA here is from genome assembly GCA_964036315.1 of Acanthosepion esculentum. Taxonomy (NCBI): domain Eukaryota; kingdom Metazoa; phylum Mollusca; class Cephalopoda; order Sepiida; family Sepiidae; genus Acanthosepion; species Acanthosepion esculentum. The sequence goes on from OZ038506.1 coordinate 71,291,368, forward strand.
CGAATATTATGCCTAACGCTTCTTTCTCAATTTGCGAATAATTACTCTCTGCTGGTAACAACGATCTAGATGCGTGAGCTATAGGTTTCCTTGTGCCATCCTGCATCTTGTGTAATATACAAGATCCCACTCCGTGTGAGCTTGCGTCACTAGCAATGATAATTTCCAATTTGGGATCAAAATGCGTCAGTGCTAGATCAGACGTTAATTTCTTTATGATCTCCTTAAAAGCTTTCTGACAATCTTCCATCCAGTTCCATCCAGTTCCATTTGTTCTCTTTTTTCAATAATTCATTGAGGGGAGCCCTCAATTTGTGCATGTTTTCAATGAATTCACCGTAATAGTTTGCTAGACCAAGAAAGCTTTCCAACTCTGCGACATTTTTCGGCTCAGGCATATTTTTTTATTGCAGATGCCCTATCTGGATCTGGTTTTCTGCCACTTTCTTTGATTATATGGCCTAGATACTTGATTTCTTTTAGAAAAAAATAGCATTTTTTCTCCTTCACTTTAAAACCAAAATCCTGAATTCTTTTAAAGACTTCTTTACTGTGTGTTGCTTGTTCTTCTACATTATCGCTTTTGATTAAAATGTCGTCTAAGTAAGCAGTAGCAAAGTCCTGTCCCATGAGCATGGTGTCCATAGTTTGTTGGAAGATTGACGGTGCTACTTTTATCCCAAATGGCAATCTGTTAAATTTGTAAAGTCCTTTGTGAGTATTGATACATAAAATTTTTGTACTTTCTTCTTCACTTAAATCAATCTTAGAAAATACCTTACCACCGTTAAGCTTGGTAAATATTTCCTCCGGGCTTGGCAATAGGTAGTGATAATGCTTGATAGCCTTGTTTAACCCAGTCGAGAAATCTGCGCAAACACGGGTTTCTCCGGATTTTTTCTTTACGTAGACCACTGGTGCCGCCCATTCACTGAATTCGATTTGTGAAAGGATTCCAGTTTGTACCAATCTATCTAACTCCTTGACAATTTTTTCTATGGCTGCGGAAGACACGTTTCGCTTTTTCTTGAATATTGGCTGAACATTTTCCTTTAGTTCAATTTTAGCTGCAAACTTATTACATCGTCCCAAACCGCTCGAAAATACTTCGGGGAATTGACTGTGTAGTTCTTCTTTTAATTTTGTAGCTTCTGACGGCTCGCACTCTATTTCCTTACATAATGAGCTAATGGGTAAATCCCATACGTCAAATTTTTGCATCCAATCTGTGCCTACCAAATTTTCTGTGTCTTTCATTACAAATATCTTCAATTTTGTCGTTTTTCCATGGAATTTTACGTTTAGAATTACCTCTCCTTCAAATTTGATACGCTTCCCTGTAACAGCGATTTTCTGTGTATGCATCATGGTCGGTCTATTTAGCTTCCTCCATGTTTGTAAATTAATTATAGTTAGATCCGAACCTGAGTCTAACTGTAATTTTACCTTCTTATTTAAAATCTCGAGTTCCACGTATTTTCTTGTGTTTAGTTTGTCTTCGTAGTCCATTCTAGTAGTTCTTACCCTACTAGTATGTTTTTTGTTTCTGTATTGAGATGCCTTATGTTCCATTTTTCCACAAGCTAAACAGTTCTTGTATTTGAATCGACAGTCTTTATTCCAGTGTAATCCACCACATCTGTAACATGCAGATGGGGGGGGGGTATATTTGCTTTGATCTCTGTCATTAATCGCCTTATACCTTGTAATTTTCCCTTTATCCTGAAATTTTTGTTTTTCTTCCGGGAGGGTCGTAAACTTTTGTTCAACTTACGTATGTGTGCTACTCCCGATTCCTCGATATCCTTAGAGTCTTTTTTATGCTCAAGCATTTTAGCAATCTTCTGATAATTTTTGTAGCGTTAATCCAGGCTCGTTTTGAAGCTTCGAGAGTATTTGGAGAAGAATATTTATAATTTTACACTATTTTATCATATTCCCTATCTCTGTTTATCTTCATTCTTGTTTTTTTTTTCATTTTCGTAAATTTCGCATATTTTTGAGAACAATATTCATATTTTTACTAAATTTATTTATTTTTGCTTGTTTCTCCATCATCTTCATTTCAAATTTTTTCCATTTTCGGCAATTTCGCATATATTTGCGAGTACGATATTCATATTTTAAAACTATTATCTTGTTTTTGCAATTTCTCTTTATCCTCATTTCTGTTTTTTCATCTTCGGCAATTTAGCATATTTTTGGAGAACAATATTCATATTTTTACACTATTTTCTTAATTTTGAATATCTATCATAATCATCATTTCTGCATGTTTTATCTTCGGCAATTTCGCATATTTTTGGGGAACAATATTCATATTTTTACATTACTTTCCAATTTTTGCTTCTTTCTTATCATCCCCATTTCAGTTTTTTTTTTCATTTTCGGTAATTACGCAATTTTTGGAGAACAGTATTCGTATTTTCAGTCTATTTTCTTATTTTTGCTTATTTCTCTTCAACTTAATGTCTGATATTTTTCATTTTCGGCAATTTTGCATATTTTTCGAGAACAATATTCATATTTTTTAGTATATTTTCATCTTTTTGTTATTTCTCATCATCTCCATTTCAGATATTTTCATTTTCGGCAATTTCGCAAGTTTTGGAGACTATGTTCATATTTTTACCTTATTTTCTTATCTTTGCTTATTTCTCATAATCTTTATTTCTGATTATTTTCATTTTTGGCAATTTCGAATAATTTTCGAGAAAAATATTCATATTTTTACTCTATTTTCTTATTTTTGTTATTTCTCATTATCCCCACTTCAAATTTATATCAATGTTGGAAATTTTGCATATTTTTGGAGAACAATATTCATAATTTGACTCTATTTTCATATTTCTGCTTATTTCTCATCATTCATTTTTGATTTATTTCATTTTCGGCAATTTCGCATATTTTTGCAGCACAGTATTTATATTTTTATTCTATTTTATTATTTTTGCTTGTTTATCTTTATTTCAGTTTTTTTTTTTCATTTTCGGAAATTTCGCATATTTTTGCATTACAATATTCATATTTTTACTCTATTACTTTTGCTTAATTCTTATAATTTTCATTCCAAATTTTTTTCATTTTCTGATATTTCGCCTATTTTTGGAGAACAATATTCATATATTTACACTGTTTGCTTATTTTTGCTTATTTCTAATCATCTTCATTTCTGATTTTTTTCATGTTCGTCTATTTCGTGTATATTTGGAGAATAATATTCATATATTAAACTTTATTTCCCTATTTCTCCTTATTTCTTATCGTCTCCATTTATGATATTTTCTTTTCACTTTAAAAAATTTCGCATATTTTAGGAGAACAATATTCATATTTTTACACTATATTCTTATTTTTCTTATTTCTCATAATCTCCATTACTAATTTTTTTCGTTATCGGCAATTTTGCATATTTTTGGAGAACAGTATTCATATTTTTACACTATTTTCTTGTTTTTGCTTATTTCTTATCATCTACATTTTAGATTTATTTTCATTTTTGGCAATTTCTCAATTTTTGGAGAACAATATTCATATTTTTAAACTAATCTGATTTTTTGTTTCTTTCTCATAATCTTCATTTGAATTTTTTTTCATTTTCGGCAATTTCGAATATTTTTGGAGAACAATATTTTATATTTTTACTTTATTTTTTTCTTTATGCTTATTTCTCATAATCTTCATTTCAATATTTTTCATTTTTGGCAATTTCGCACATTTTCGGAGAACAATATTCATATTTTTACTCTATTTTCTTATACTTGATTATTTCTTATCTTAATTTCTGATTTTTTTCATTTTCGGCAATGTCGAATATTTTTGCAGAATAATATTCATATTTCTAGTCTATTTTCTTATTTTTGTTATTTCTCATCATCTTCATTTAAAAAATTTTTTCATTTTAAGAAATTTCACATATTTTTTTCTAGAACAATATTCATAGTTTTACTCAATTTTCTTATATTAGCTTAGACTTACTCAAAGTGATTTCTGAGTTTTTTCATTTTCAGGAATTTCTCATATTTTTGGAGAACAATATTTATATTTTTACTCTTATTTTCTTAATTTTACTACTTCTCTTCATCTTCCTTTCTGGTTTTTTACATTTTCGGCAATTTCGCACATTTTTGTTGGATAAAATTCATGTTTACACACTATTTTCTTATTTTTAATTATTTCCCTTCATCTTCATTTACATTTTGTTTTATTTTCGGCAATTTTGCACATTTCTGGAGAACAATATTAATATATTTTTCCCTACTTTATTATTTTTGCTTACTTCTCATCATATTTATTCCTGATTTTTTCATTTTCGGCAAATTCTCACAGTTTTGGAGAACCATATTCATATTTTTACTCTATTTTCTTACATTTGCTTAGATATCCTCAGACTATTCTGATGTTTTTCATTTTCGGAAATTTCGCATATACTGGAGAACAATATTCATATTTTTAATCTATTTTCTTATATTTGCATAGATATCCTCATAGTCATTTCTGTTTTTTTTTTCATTTTCGGCAATTTCGCATATTTTTGGAGAAAAATATACTTATTTTTACACTATTTTCTTAATTTTGCCTATTTCTTGTAAAATTCATTTGAAATTGTTTTCCTTTTCGTCAATTTTGCATATTTTTGGAGAACAATATTCATATTTTTACACTATTTTCTTATTTTAGCTTATTTCGCATAGTCTTCATTTTTGGTAATTTCGCTACTTTTCGGAGAACAATATTCATATTTTTTTGTCTCTTTTCTTATTTTTGCCTATTACTCATCATCTTCATTTCAAATTTTCTTCATTATAATTTTGGCGAAGAAAATTGATGTTTTTACTCTATTTTTGTTTTTGCTCATTTCTTCTCAACTTCATTTCTGATTGTTTTCATTTTCAGCAACTTGGCATATTTTGGTAGAACAATATTCATATTTTACTGTATTTTCTCATATTTCCATAGATATCGACATTTCTGATTTTTTCATTTTCGGCAATTTAGCATATTTTGGGAAGAAAATATTCATATATTTACTCTATCTTCTTATTTTTGCTTAGTTCTCATCATCTTCATTTTTTATTTTTTTCATATTGCGCCATTTCGCATAATTGTTGAGAATATTAATCCTATTTTTACACTATTTTCATATTTTGCTTATTTTCCATCATCATTTCTGATTTTCATCATTTTCGACAATTTCGCATATTTTTGGAGAACAATATTCATATGTTACTCTTATTTTCTTATTTTTGCTATTTCTGTCCATCTTCATATCTGATGTTTTTCATTTTCGACAATTTCGCATATTTTGGTGAAAAATATCCCTATTTTTATGCTATTTTCTTATATTTGCTTATTTCGCATAATCTTCATTTCTGACTTTTTACATTTTTGGCAATTTCACATATGTTTAGAGAACAATATTCATATTTTTACAATTATTTTTGCTATTTCTCTTCTTCATTTATGATTTTTTTGTTTTCGGCAATTTCGCTTATATTTCGTGAACAATATTCACATTTTCATACTTTTTTGTTATTTTTTTATTTTCGGCAATTTTGCATATTTTGGATACCAATTTTTTTACTATTATTTTTGCTATTTCTCATAATCTTCATTTCAAAGTTTTTTCATTTTATACAATTTCTCATATTTTTGTAGAACAACATTCATTTTTTTACTCTTCTTTTCTTATCTTTGCTATTACTCTTCATTTTCATTTCTGATTTAATTGATTTTCGGCAACTTCGCATATTTTTGGAGAACAATATTCATATTTTACTGTTATTTTCTTATTTTTGCTATTTCTCTTCATCTTCATTCCTGATTTTTCATTTTCTGAAATTTCGCATATTTTTGCAGAACAATATTCTTATTTTCTAATCTTTGCTAATTCTCTTACTCATCATTTCAAATTTTTTTCATTTTCGGCAATTTCGCATATTTGGGAGAACAATATTCATATTGTTTCTCTTGTTTTTGCTTTTTCCCGTCATACTCATTACTGATTTTTTTTCGGCAATTTCGCATATTTTTGGAGATCAATTTTCATATTTTTGCTCTTATTTTCTAATTTTTGCCATTTCCCATAATGTTCATGTCAATTCTTTTTTTCATTTTCGGCAATTTCCCATATTTTTGAGAAAAATATTCATATTGTTTCAGTTATTGTCGCATTTTTGCTATTCCTCTTCATCTTCATTTCTGATTTTTTTTTCATATTGCGCAATTTCGCATATTTTTAATAATATTCATATTTTTAATCTTATTTTCTTTTATTTCTCTTCATCTTCATTTCAGACTACTTTCATTTTCAGGAATTTCGCATATATTTGGGGCACAACATTCATAATTTTACTCTCATTTTCTTATTTTTCTATTTCTCTTCATTTTCATTTCTGAATTTTTTCATTTTCGGCAATTTCACTTATTTTTCGAGAGCAAAATTAATATTTTACTCTTCTTTTGTTATTTATGCTATTTCTCTACATCTTCATTCCTGATTTTCTTCATTTTCGGCAATTACGAATATTTTCGGTGGACAATATACATATTTTTACTCTATTTTCTTAGTTTTGCTTATTGCTCGTCATCTTCATTTATGTTTTCTATTCATTTTCGGCAATTTCGCATATTTTGGGAGAACAATATTCATAATTTCCTTCTATTTTCTCATTTTTAATTATTTTTTAACATCGTTATTCCAATTTTTTTATTTTCGGAATTTTCGTATATTTTTGCAGAACAATATCCCTATTTTTACTGATATTTTCTTTTTTTTGATATTTCTCTTCATCTTCATTTCTAATTTTTTTCATTTTCTACAATTTCGCATAATTTCGGAGAACAATATTCGTTTTTTATTCTTATTTTCTTTTTTTGGTACGTCTCTTCATCTTCCTTTCTGGTGTTTTTCATTTTCGTCAATTTCGCATATTGTTGGCAGTGGATATTCGGAGAGAGTAGGAAAACGTAGTTCTGTAGGTCTTTTCATGTGACAGGTTAGCGGTGGATATTCCGACAAGAAAAAAACAAAATGGCCGCCTTTATACTCATCGGATCGAATATTTCAAGTCTTCTGATTGGTTAACCTTCTATGGGTGGACTATAAAACGAGTCAGCTCATTTTGGTTTGCTCACTAGCATCTCACGTACTTTGGAGTATTGTCGTGTCTTTTTGTTAGTACTATTTGCGAACTTGATTGCGAAGTGATAAGTGTTTATTTTTTTTATTACTTTTTGAGTTTTAAAAACCGATTTTGAATTTCTTTTTTTCCCCATTTTTTGTTTTAGTATATTTGTTATTCGACATTTTTTCGTTTCCTTTTAATTTCTTTTGTTTGTATTTTTTACCCTCACCCTGTGTTGATTTGCATTTTTGTCTTTTGTTGAACTTTTTATTGACTTTTGTTTGCCCCGTTCTTTTCCCAGTTTATTTGTTTTTAAATAATAAGTTTGTCTTTTGCCTGTGCTTTAAAAAAGAAAATTATTTAAAAAGGGAAAAAGCAAAAATATCTCGGGTCGACTGTGGTGGGTTTCGTTTCCACCATGGTCGACATAAACAGTCAAAATACACAAATACCCGAAACACCGGTGGCAAATCCATAGATTAATTGGAGTGAGCAGGGAGAGTATGGAAGAAGCCCTGAAGGCGTTGAACATTTGTCCCAAAATTCTTGCGAGGAGGACAAATGCACTGTGGGATATCCTTCTCCAGACAAAAGTACAAACCCAAAGACTAGCAGGAAGTGTCTTAAACACAAAGTCACTGAGATTGCAGACGGAGTATATGGGCACCCGCCGAACAAAAGTGACCGTTCATGGGGTGCCCATAGACATATCAGAAGATAGGATGGGGGCCTTCTTCTCTAAATATGGAGAAGTAAATGAGGTGAAGGCCATCTGCAGCAAGGCCGGAATCTATACCGGGGATATGGAGCTACAGATTACCCTTGACAGGGAAAATTTTCAAAATATTCCCAACACATTGATCTGCCGCAAAAGAAGGATGCTGGTAGTGGTGGAGGGCAGGAAACCGTGTTGTTGGTCGTGTGAGGTACCGGGCCACCTGGCAAAGGTATGCCCCAGCAAGGAAGGTACACCAGCTCCACCACGTCCAGCACCCACAACTACAAAAGCAGCAAGCCAACCTGAGGAGGGGACCTCTAAAGCAGAGGGCGAATGGAAAGAAGTTCCCAAAGGGCGGAAGTCTACAAGCGCTCTGTCTCCACCCCAGAAGGAGTAACCTCAGCGGGAAACGCAGCAGCCTAAAGAAGGCCAACAAAAGGGACCGGACGGGCAACCGAAGCAGCAGCCGAAACAGCAACGGCATCAGCAGCATCAACAACAGCAGCAGCAGCAGCCACAACAGCGGCAGAAGCAGCAACAGCTGCATCAGAAGCAGGAACAACAACAGCAGCAACAGCAGCAGCAACGGCAGAAACAAGTTCAGCAGCAGCAGTAACAACAGGAACAGAAGCGGAAGCACCAATGGAGGTGGATAATATGCCTCCACCTCGAGCTTCCTCATTGAAAAGGAGTAGGGAGGGGGAATCTGAAGAACAGGAAAAGAACATCTCTGGCCGTAGCAGGGCGGAGCGAAGCATAGATAAAACCAGGCGGCACTGGATGGGCGTATTACGTAAGTGTTGGGTGTAGGGAGCCTGAGGCAATCCGTCGGGGTGCTATCTAACTCAGATTTCTGGCCTGTATGTGAATAGGTTTATGCTCTTATTCTTTTCTTTGCAGGCCTAGAAGATGGCAATGAAGATAGCTAGTTTGAATGCGAGGGGCTTGAGGGATCGGAGTAAGGCTGCCCGCCTGCTTCGGGATCTCTTGTCCTTCGATGTGGATGTCACCGCGATCCAAGGGACTCACTTTGTTTGCAGCGTCAATGCGTGTGCGCTGGAGGATGACTTTGTCGTCTATTCAGCATATGGGGACCGGCTTGCCAGAGGAGTTTCTTTGTTGGTCAGACGTACTCTTGATGCGAAGGTGGACCTTGTGCGTACAGATGCCGAGGGCCGGTTAATCGTGGCCGATATTGCCGTGAAAAGTGGTTCGTTTCGAGTCGTTTAGATTAACCGCGACAAGTCGTCCGGCTTGCGGTTAGGTGCCTGGAAAGGGGGTCGATCTTCCGGGCTGCTTCGATTGGACGGACGGTCCTGTCCGCATTCTTAGAATGTGGTTTGGACCCGACCTCCAGAAAATTGTTCTGAAGTACGAGCAAAGGTCGATTCTGCCGGTCAGATTTGGAATCGACGGAGGTTGTCCGTGAAAGGCAGGGCGGAGGTGTGTGTTACATACATCTTCCCTCTTGCTCTTTATCGATTGTCCGTACTTCTTCTCTGTGACGATCACAGGAAGCCGCTCGAGCAATCGCTATCCCCCATTTTATGGAGGGGACGCATGAATCGGGTCGGCAGACGAGTCTGCACTAAACGTCCGTGTCATGGGGGCTGGGAATGCCACAATTGATGAGCCACATTCGTGCCTCTCGGTTGGCTTTCCTACACCGCGCATTGACAGGAGGAGATCCAATTTTGGCGGGGATTGTTAGGGAGGCGTTCCCTTGCCTTACTATCAGTCCCACCATCTCGCGGGTTGAGCGCCGTCGTAAACCCCGGGATCATTCTGATTTCCTTCGCGAGTGTCGGTCGGCCTTGCTGGCTGTTCCGCGGTCCAGTGACCATTCACGGCATAGGAAGGTCTTCTATAGGGAATTAGTGGGGGCCCGCGAAGGATCCCCTACGTGATACGCTCTGCTTGTCGGAGGAGGAGATTCGCTCCTACTGATCTTGGGCGCCAGCGGCGGATTACCTCAGTAACCCTGAGTTTTCGCTTGCCTGGCGATTGGCTCGGAATCGGCTGCCTCTCAATGACATGGCTTTCATATGGGGCTTGGTGGATTTTCCAGACTGTGAACGGTGTGGCCTTGGTTTAGAAGAAACGGCTTCGCACGCCTTCTACCATTGCCCCCGGGGTCGCCCCTTATGGGACCATGTCGGCGAGCTGACGGCTCGTCTCGCTCCCGAAGGACTCGTGTCCCATGATCGCGCATACGCGTGTGACAATGTGTCGCCCCCGTATTCCGGGGTGAAACGAATGGTGTTTCTGACGCTGCTAGCCACGGCTCGAATGGTGATTTGGACGACGCGAATGGAGGAAGTCTTGCGTGGCAATCGTCTTTCTCATCAGGATCTAATCCGATTCTTTGAGCATCAGCTCAAGATGAAGATTAGAACTGATAGAAAACGATTGCATTTGACAGTCTTTAGCGAAAGGTGGGTGAAAAAGGCGAGCTTGGTTCGTTTGAACGGGGCTAGCCTTGATTTTCTCTTTTAGGTCAACCTAGGCCACATCGGGGTCGTTTCCTGTGGAGCCGTCCCCTTGGTTAGGTTAGACAAGCTTCAGTGTACCTAGTTAATGTGAGCAAGTGTTGCTCCTGGCCTGTTCCCGGCTCTTTTATGATCCAAGTTGAGATTCCCAACCTCCCCAGTTTGTTTTGGCCCCCTTTTTATCTCTACTGGGTCAGCCTTTTATTTCCCCATGTCCGTGTTAATTTATCTCTTTCTCACTTCCTTAGCGAGAGTGCTTCTTGATTTTGTCCCACGGGCAGAATACAGCGGCCTCTCTGTTTTGAGAGTTGGACAGGCTCTACTAACATCAGTTATGTTTAGTTTAAATTTGTTGATTTTTAGTTGATTATTGGGTTCATCTCCCTTCCCTCTCATTCTTCATTATTAGAATTTTATGTATTATATATATTATCATCAAATTTTTATGGTGTAGGGCGCGTTTTGTAGGTTCCCCTTGTGAAGATGCGGTATTTTTGGTGTATGGAGGATTGAATGGTGATGGACGAGTTCTTTTGGTGAATGCGTCAATTGTAATGCGTTCATGGGTCATGAATCCATTTAGCTAGGTATAAGATAGTTAGTGAAGACCAGCCTCTACCCCTTCCCTTTTTCGGCCTTGTGCCACAATTTTTGTATTATACAAAAATAAATAACCTAGCACACTTATGTTGGACGAGTTCTTTTGGTGAATGTGGAATTTGTAACGTATGAAAGGGTCATAAATCTGATTAGCTAGGTATAAGATAGTTAGTGAAGACCATCCTCTACCCCGCCCCTTTTTCGGCCTTGTGTCACAATTTTGTATTTTCCTACAAAATAAATCACCTAGCCCACTTATGTTGAAAACAGTAGTTTGGTGTTTACTTTCAAAAGTGTATCGTGCGTGCATTACTTTGACTGGAAACTTATTGTCGTAAGTGGAATTTTTGCTTGACTTTTATTTGTTTTTGTGACCAGCTTGCTTTTGTCTATCGTTTTTGCGAACGTTTCGTTGTGGGCTGTGGTGAGACGTCGACCAAAATGGCCGAGTCTCCCCAGCCGACTGTTACTCCGCCTATGCTGATAACGTTTCGGTTCTTGTGTCGAGCAGAGTCGAAATTAACGAAGTCTGCAGAGAAATCAGAGGTTATGAAACGGTGACAGGGGCCAAGATCAACCGCGATAAGTCTGTTGGCTTGTGGTTGGGTTCGTGGAAGGGAGTCTCTCTTCCCTGACCTTTCCTCTGGACGGACGGGCCGGTCAAGATACTCGACGTCTGGTTCGGTCCCGACCTCATATTGGAAATGAATTGGTCTGAGGTACGGGGGAAGGCCGAGGTCGCAGTTAGGCTGTGGACCCGAAGGAATCTTGAAGGGGAGGGCGGAAGTATGTGCCTCGCACATCTACCCGATTCTCCTTTACCGACTCTCCGTGCTTCCACTCACGTCTGACACATTATTGGCCTTTGTAAAGTTCTTGTTTCCTTCTTGTGGGGAGACAGGGCCGCCATGGTCAGTCGCGAGATTTGTTACCTCAATCTTTCTGATGGCGATCTGAGGGTGCCTTGCATTAAGATTCGTCGACATACGCTTTGCATTACTTACCTAGACCGGATGTGTATGCATTTGGATGAGAACGGCGAACTGGAAGGAAGACGCTCGTAAAAACTTTCCATCCTTACGAAGTGTGCGCTTGTGTGAGGAAGAAGCCGGTCGTTCACCACGAGGCGAGGGCTCCTTCTATCGCGAATGTCGGTTTGCCCGCAAGCATCTCTTACGGGCGAAGGATGGCATCTCTGACGTCCAGCCGTTGTCCCGTAAGGCATTATATCAGGTGCTAGTGAGGGATAACGTTCAGGATTCTTTGATAGGTGAGCTCGGTCTGACGAAGCGGGATGTTCGCTGCATATGGCCTTGGGCGCCCGGGTTGAAATGTCTCACTAATACTGAGGCATCACTCACCTGGCTGTTGATTCGAGGGGCCCTCTGGGTCGCCAAAAGACTTCGTTCAGCGGGTTTGGCTAAATTTGTAAACTGAGTTCGCTGCAGTGGAGAGGTGGAGACCCTAGGTCACGCCTTCTTTCATTGTAGTGTCGTAGCTCCGTTGTGCAAGTTTGTTGAATGCATCATGGTTCGCATGCTGCGCGGAAAGTTCTTTGTCCTCGAAGCCAGTTCCTTTTGTAGCAATATAGTACCGCCGTTGGCTAAGGCTGAGCACTATATGTTCCTTTGCTTACTGGGGGTTATGCGAGTTGTGATATGGACGACGTGACAGAACGAATTGACTTGTACTGACTTGTACGAATGTCTTATATTTTTCAAGTCCCACATTGTTTTCGTCCAGTAAATTGATGTTTCTGCCACAGGGCTGTGGGTGGTTTTATTACTAACACTATTTTGTTTAGTTTCTGTATATAGTTTTGTACATATTGTAATTACTCATTGGGGATTTTTAGATTTTTAAATAGTTATTTTATTCCTCTCCCCCACAGACACTGAATTGTATATATGGGGACTGTTTAGAACTTCATTGAGTTTCTGAGGCATTATGGTGTATGAGGTAAGTATGGTAAGTAAGAATAAGTTGTTTTGGTGAAAGGAATATTGTTTGTGTGATTGAGTCAGTGTTTGTGGCTAGCTAAGTTTAATATTAAGACAGAAGATGACCATCCTTTCCCCTCTCTCCTTTTTGGCCTTGTGTCGTATTCGTACTTTTGTGCAATAAATATTAACGGTGATATAGACTGTTCTACTGAGGATGTTTGCAGCTCCTGTCGAACTCTCTGCCTTATTTCTGCACTATTTTCTTATTTTTGCTTATTTCTTATCATTTTCATTTCTGATTTTTTTCATTTTCGGTAATTTCGCATAATGTTGGAGAACAATATCCATATTTTTACTCCATTTTCTATGTTTCCCTATTTCTCTTCTTAGTCGTTTCTACTTTTTTCATTTTCTGCAATTTCTCATCTTTTTCGAGAATAATTTTCATATTTTTATCCTGTTTTCTCATTTTTACTTACTTCTCATCATCTTCATTTCTAATTTCTTTCATTTTCGGCAATTTCGCATATTTTTGGAGAACAGTATTCATATTTTTACTTTATTTTCTTAGTTTGTCTTACTTCTTATAATCTTCATTCCTGATGTTTTTTCCTTTCCGGCAATTTCGGAGATTACGCATTTTTTTCGAGAAGAATATTTTTTAGATAGACATTATTTTTTTTATTTTTGCTTTTTCTCGTTGTCTTCATTTAAGATTTTGTTTTGGATTTTCGGCAATTTCGCATTGTTTTCGAGAACAATGTTTATATATTTATTCTGTGTTCTTATTTTTGCTCTTTCTCATAATTTTAATTTCTGATTTTTTGGTTTTTCGGCAATTTCGCATTCTCTTCGAGAACAATATTTATAGTCTTACTCTCTTTTCTTATTTTGGCTTTTTTCTCATTGTATTCATTTCTGATTTTTTTTCCTTTTCGGTAATTTCGCTTTCTTTTTGAGAACAATATTTATATTTTGAATCTATTTTCTTAATTTTACTTTTTTCTCATTTCTGATTTTTTGGGGGGCTTTTCGGAAATTTCACATTCTTTTTAAGGACAATATTTTTATTTTTACTCTATTTTCTTAATTTTGCTTTTTTCTCATTTCTGATGTTTTTGGTTTTTCGGCAATTACGCATTTGCTTCGAGAACAATATTTATAGATTTACTCTGTTTTCATATATTTGTTTTCTCTCATACACTTCATTTCTGATTTTTATGGATGTTCTGAAATTTCACATTTTTATCGGAATCAGTATATATATTTTTACTCTATTTTTTTATGTTTGCTTTTTTCTCATTGTCTTCATTTCCGATTACTTTACTTTTTCGATTATTTTGCGTGTTTTTCGAGAACAATATTTAACAATCGGCTCTATTTTCTCATGTTTATTTTTCTCATTATCTTCATATCTGATTTTTTTTTATTTTTCGGCAATTTCGCATTCCTTTCGAGAACCATATTTATAGATTTATTCTATTTTCTTATTTTTGCTTTTTCTCATTGTCTTCATTTCTGATTTTTTTCTTTTTCGTTAATTTCGCTTTTTTGTCGAAATTCATATTTACACTTTCACTCAATTTTTTTATATTCGCTTTTTTCTCATTGTCTTCATTTCTGATTGTTTGCTTTTATGGCAAATTCGCATTTTTGTCGAAATTCATATTTACACTTTTACTCTATTTTTCAATTTTGCTTTTTCTCATTGTCTTCATTTCTAATTTTTTTGCTTTTTCGGCAATTCCGCATTTTTGTCGAAATTCATATTTACACTTTTACCCTATTTTTTTATTTTTGCTTTTTTCTCATTGTCTTCATTGCTGATTTTTTTGCTTTTTCGAATTTCGCATTTTTGTCGAAATTCATATTTACACTTTTACACTATTTCTTATTTTTGCATTTTTCTCATTGTCTTCATTTCTGATTTTTTTGCTTTTCGGCAATTTCGCATTTTGTCGAAATTCATATTAACACTTTTACTCCATTTTCTTATTTTTGCTTTTTCTCATTGTCTTCATTTCTGATTGTTTGCTTTTTCGGCAATTTCACATTTTTGTCGAAATTCATATTTACATTTTACTCTATTTTCTTATTTTTGATTTTTCTCATTGTCTTCATTTCTGATTTTTTTTGCTTTTTCGGCAATTTCGCATTTTTGTCGAAATTCATATTTACACTTTTACTCTATTTTTTATTTTTGCTTTTTTCTCATTGTCTTCATTTCTGATTTTTTTGCTTTTTCGTTAATTTCGCATTTTCGTCGAAATTCATAATTAGAGTTTACACTATTTTTTTTATTTTTGCTTTTTTCTCATTGTCTTCATTTCTGATTTTTTTGCTTTTTCCCCAATTTCGCATTTTTGTCGAAATTCATATTTACACTTTTACTCTATTTTTTATTTTTGCTTTTTTCTCATTGTCTTAATTTCTGATTTTTTTGCTTTTTCGTTAATTTCGCATTTTTGTCGAAATTCATATTTACACTTTTACTCCATTTTTTTATTTTATTTTTTTCTCATTGTCTTCATTTCTGATTTTTTTGCTTTTTCGTTAATTTCGCATTTTTGTCGAAATTCATAATTACAGTTTACACTATTTTTTTGTTTTTGCTTTTTTCTCATTGTCTTCATTTCTGATTTTTTTGCTTTTTCCCCAATTTCGCATCTTTGTCGAAATTCATATTTACACTTTTACTCTATTTTTTCATTTTTGCTTTTTTCTCATTGTCTTCATTTATGTTTTTCTTGCTTTTTCGGCAATTTCGCATTTTTGTCGAAATTCATATTTACACTTTCATTCTATTTTTTTATTTTTGGTTTTTCTCATTGTCTTCATTTCTGATTTTTTTGCTTTTTCGGCAATTTCGCATTTTTGTCGAAATTCATATTTACACTTTTACTCTATTTTCATATTTTTGCTTTTTCTCATTGTTTCATTTCTGATTTTTTTGCGTTTTCGGCAATTTCGCATTTTTGTCGAAAATCATATTTACACTTTTACTCTATTTTTTATTTTTGCTTTTTCTCATTGTCTTCATTTCTGATTTTTTTTAGCTTTTTCGTTAATTTCGCATTTTTGTCGAAATTCATATTAACACTTTTAATCCATTTTCTTATTTTTGCTTTTTCTCATTGTCTTCATTTGTGATTGTTTGCTTTTTCGGCAATTTCGAATTTTCGTCGAAATTCATATTTACACTTTAACTCTATTTTTTTATTTTTGCTTTTTTCTCATTGTCTTCATTTCTGATTTTTTTGCTTTTGCGGCAATTTCGCATTTTTGGCGAAATTCATATTAACACTTTTACTCCATTTTCTTATTTTTGCTTTTTCTCATTGTCTTCATTTGTGATTGTTTGCTTTTTCGGCAATTTCGCATTTTTGTCGAAATTCATATTTACACTTTAACTCTATTTTTTATTTTTGCTTTTTCTCATTGTCTTCATTTCTGATGTTTTTTCTTTTTCCTTAATTTCGCATTTTTGTCGAAATTCATATTTACACTTTTACTCAATTTTTTTATTTTTGCTCTTTTCACATTGTTTTCATTTCTGATTGTTTGCTTTTTCGGCAAATTCGTATTTTTGTCGAAATTCATATTTACACTTTCACCAATTTTTTTTATATTTGCTTTTTTCTCATTATCTTCATTTCTGATTTTTTTTAGCTTTTTCGTTAATTTCGCATTTTTGTCGAAATTCATATTTACACTTTCACTCTATATTCTTATTTTTGCTTTTTTCTCATTGTCTTCATTTTTGATTTTTTTCCTTTTTCTGCAATTTCGAAATTTTGTCGAAATTCATATTTACACCTTTACTCTATTTTTTTATTTTTGCTTTTTCTCATTGTCATCATTTCTGATTTTTTTGCTTTTTCTGTAATTTCGAAATTTTGTCGAAATTCATATTTAAACTTTTACACTATTTTTTTATTTTTGCTTTTTTCTCATTGTCTTCATTTATGTTTTTCTTGCTTTTTCGGCAATTTCGCATTTTTGTCGAAATTCACATTTACACTTTACTCTATTTTCTTATTTTTGCTTTTTCTCATTGTCTTCATTTCTGATGTTTTTGCTTTTTCGGCAATTTCGCAATTTGTCGAAATTTATATTTACACTTTTACTCTATTTTCTTATTTTTGCTTTTTCTCATTGTCTTCATTTCTGATTTTTTTGCTTTTTCGGCAATTTCGCATTTTTGTCAAAATTCATATTTACACTTTTACTCTATTTTCTTATTTTTGCTTTTTCTCATTGTCTTCATTTCTGATTTTTTTTGCTTTTTCCTTAATTTGGCATTTTTGTCGAAATTCCTATTTACAGTTTACTCTATTTTTTTATTTTTGCTTTTTTCTCATTGTCTTCATTTCTGATTTCTTTGCTTTTTCCCCAATTTCGCATTTATGTCGAAATTCATATTTACACTTTTACTCTATTTTTTATTTTTTCTCATTGTCTTCATTTCTGATTTTTTTTAGCTTTTTCGTTAATTTCGCATTTTTGTCGAATTCATATTTACACTTTCACTCTTTTTTTTTATTTTTGCTATTTTTTCATTGTCTTCATTTCTGAATTTTTTTAGCTTTTTCGTTAATTTCACATTTTTGTCGAAATTCATATTTACACTTTCACTCTATATTCTTATTTTTGCTTTTTCTCATTGTCTTCATTTCTGATTTTTCGGCAATTCCGCATTTCTGTCGAAAATCATATTTACACTATTAATCTATTCTTTTATTTTTTTATTTTTCTCATTGTCTTCATTTCTGATTTTTTTGCTTTTTCGGCATTTTCGCATTTTTGTCGAAATTCATATTTACACTTTGACTCAATTTTTTTATTTTGTGCTTTTTTCTCATTATCTTCATTTATGTTTTTCTTGCTTTTTCGGCAATTTCTCATTTTTGTCGAAATTCATATTTACACTTTTATTCTATTTTTTTAATTTTGCTTTTCTCATTGTCTTCATTTCTGATTTTTTTTTTCTTTTTCGGCAATTTTGCATTTTTGTCGAAATTCATAATTAGAGTTTACACTATTTTTTATTTTTTTTTTTTTCTCATTGTCTTCATTTCTGATTTTTTTGCTTTTTCCCCAATTTCGCATTTTCGTCGAAATTCATATTTACACTTTTACTCTATTTTTTATTTTATTTTTTTCTCATTGTCTTCATTTCTGATTTTTTTTCTTTTTCGTTCATTTCGCATTTTTGTTAAAATTCATAATTGCAGTTTACACTATTTTTTTATTTTTGCTTTTTTCTCATTCTCTTCATTTATGTTTTTCTTGCTTTTTCGGCAATTTCGCATTTTTGTCAAAATTCATATTTACACTTTTACTCTATTTTCTTATTTTTGCATTTTTCTCATTGTCTTCATTTCTGATTTTTTTGCTTTTTCGGCAATTTCGCATTTTTGTCGAAATTCATAATAACACTTTTACTCCATTTTCTTATTTTTGCTTTTTCTCATTGTCTTCATGTCTGATTGTTTGCTTTTTCGGCAATTTCGCATTTTTGTCGAAATTCATCTTTACACTTTCATTCTATTTTTTTATTTTTGCTTTTTCTCATTGTCTTCATTTCTGATTTTTTTGCTTTTTCGGCAATTTCGAATTTTGGTCGAAATTCATATTAACACTTTTAATATATTTTCTTATTTTTGCTTTTTCTCATTGTCTTCATTTGTGATTGTTTGCTTTTTCGGCAATTTCGAATTTTTGTAGAATTACATATTTACACTTTTACTCTATTTTTTTATTTTTGCTTTTTTCTCATTGTCTTCATTTCTGATTTTTTTGCTTTTTCGTTAATTTCGCATTTTTATCGAAATTCATAATTACAGTTTATACTATTTTTTTATTTTTGCTTTTTTCTCATTGTCTTCATTTCTGAATTTTTTGCGTTTTCGGCAATTTCGCATTTTTGTCAAAGTTCATATTTACACTTTTACTCTATTTCTTATTTTTGCTTTTTCTCATTGTCTTCATTTCTGATTGTTTGCTTTTTCGGCAATTTCACATTTTTGTCGAAATTCATATTTACATTTTACTCTATTTTCTTATTTTTGATTTTTCTCATTGTCTTCATTTCTGATTTTTTTTGCTTTTTCGGCAATTTCGCATTTTTGTCGAAATTCATATTTACACTTTTACTCTATTTTTTATTTTTGCTTTTTTCTCATTGTCTTCATTTCTGATTTTTTTGCTTTTTCGTTAATTTCGCATTTTCGTCGAAATTCATAATTAGAGTTTACACTATTTTTTTTATTTTTGCTTTTTTCTCATTGTCTTCATTTCTGATTTTTTTGCTTTTTCCCCAATTTCGCATTTTTGTCGAAATTCATATTTACACTTTTACTCTATTTTTTATTTTTGCTTTTTTCTCATTGTCTTAATTTCTGATTTTTTTGCTTTTTCGTTAATTTCGCATTTTTGTCGAAATTCATATTTACACTTTTACTCTATTTTTTTATTTTATTTTTTTCTCATTGTCTTCATTTCTGATTTTTTTGCTTTTTCGTTAATTTCGCATTTTTGTGGAAATTCATAATTACAGTTTACACTATTTTTTTGTTTTTGCTTTTTTCTCATTGTCTTCATTTCTGATTTTTTTGCTTTTTCCCCAATTTCGCATCTTTGTCGAAATTCATATTTACACTTTTACTCTATTTTTTCATTTTTGCTTTTTTCTCATTGTCTTCATTTATGTTTTTCTTGCTTTTTCGGCAATTTCGCATTTTTGTCGAAATTCATATTTACACTGTTACTCTATTTTCTTATTTTTGCATTTTTCTCATTGTCTTCATTTCTGATTTTTTTGCTTTTTCGGCAAATTCGCATTATTGTCGAAATTTATTTTAACACTTTTACTCCATTTTCTTATTTTTGCTTTTTCTCATTGTCTTCATTTCTGATTGTTTGCTTTTTCGGCAATTTCACATTTTTGTCGAAATTAATATTTACACTTTCATTCTATTTTTTTATTTTTGGTTTTTCTCATTGTCTTCATTTCTGATTTTTTTGCTTTTTCGGCAATTTCGCATTTTTGTCGAAATTCATATTTACACTTTTACTCTATTTTCTTATTTTTGCAATTTTCTCATTGTCTTCATTTCTGATTTTTTTGCTCTTTCGGCAATTTCGAATTTTTATCGAAATTCATATTAACACTTTTAATCCATTTTCATATTTTTGCTTTTTCTCATTGTTTCATTTCTGATTTTTTTGCGTTTTCGGCAATTTCGCATTTTTGTCGAAAATCATATTTACACTTTTACTCTATTTTTTATTTTTGCTTTTTCTCATTGTCTTCATTTCTGTTTTTTTTAGCTTTTTCGTTAATTTCGCATTTTTGTCGAAATTCATATTAACACTTTTAATCCATTTTCTTATTTTTGCTTTTTCTCATTGTCTTCATTTGTGATTGTTTGCTTTTTCGGCAATTTCGCATTTTTGTCGAAATTCATATTTACACTTTTACTCAATTTTTTTATTTTTGCTTTTTTCACATTGTTTTCATTTCTGATTGTTTGCTTTTTCGGCAAATTCGTATTTTTGTCGAAATTCATATTTACACTTTCACCAATTTTTTTTATATTTGCTTTTTTCTCATTATCTTCATTTCTGATTTTTTTTAGCTTTTTCGTTAATTTCGCATTTTTGTCGAAATTCATATTTACACATTCACTCTATATTCTTATTTTTGCTTTTTTCTCATTGTCTTCATTTTTGATTTTTTTCCTTTTTCTGCAATTTCGAAATTTTGTCGAAATTCATATTTACACCTTTACTCTATTTTTTTATTTTTGCTTTTTCTCATTGTCATCATTTCTGATTTTTTTGCTTTTTCTGTAATTTCGAAATTTTGTCGAAATTCATATTTAAACTTTTACACTATTTTTTTATTTTTGCTTTTTTCTCATTGTCTTCATTTATGTTTTTCTTGCTTTTTCGGCAATTTCGCATTTTTGTCGAAATTCACATTTACACTTTACTCTATTTTCTTATTTTTGCTTTTTCTCATTGTCTTCATTTCTGATGTTTTTGCTTTTTCGGCAATTTCGCAATTTGTCGAAATTTATATTTACACTTTTACTCTATTTTCTTATTTTTGCTTTTTCTCATTGTCTTCATTTCTGATTTTTTTGCTTTTTCGGCAATTTCGCATTTTTGTCAAAATTCATATTTACACTTTTACTCTATTTTCTTATTTTTGCTTTTTCTCATTGTCTTCATTTCTGATTTTTTTTGCTTTTTCCTTAATTTGGCATTTTTGTCGAAATTCCTATTTACAGTTTACTCTATTTTTTTATTTTTGCTTTTTTCTCATTGTCTTCATTTCTGATTTTTTTGCTTTTTCCCCAATTTCGCATTTATGTCGAAATTCATATTTACACTTTTACTCTATTTTTTATTTTTTCTCATTGTCTTCATTTCTGATTTTTTTTAGCTTTTTCGTTAATTCCGCATTTTTGTCGAATTCATATTTACACTTTCACTCTTTTTTTTTATTTTTGCTATTTTTTCATTGTCTTCATTTCTGAATTTTTTTAGCTTTTTCGTTAATTTCACATTTTTGTCGAAATTCATATTTACACTTTCACTCTATATTCTTATTTTTGCTTTTTCTCATTGTCTTCATTTCTGATTTTTCGGCAATTCCGCATTTCTGTCGAAAATCATATTTACACTATTAATCTATTCTTTTATTTTTTTATTTTTCTCATTGTCTTCATTTCTGATTTTTTTGCTTTTTCGGCAATTTCGCATTTTTGTCGAAATTCATATTTACACTTTGACTCAATTTTTTTATTTTGTGCTTTTTTCTCATTATCTTCATTTATGTTTTTCTTGCTTTTTCGGCAATTTCTCATTTTTGTTGAAATTCATATTTACACTTTTATTCTATTTTTTTAATTTTGCTTTTTCTCATTGTCTTCATTTCTGATTTTTTTTTTCTTTTTCGGCAATTTTGCATTTTTGTCGAAATTCATAATTAGAGTTTACACTATTTTTTATTTTTTTTTTTCTCATTGTCCTCATTTCTGATTTTTTTGCTTTTTCCCCAATTTCGCATTTTCGTCGAAATTCATATTTACACTTTTACTCTATTTTTTATTTTATTTTTTTCTCATTGTCTTCATTTCTGATTTTTTTTCTTTTTCGTTCATTTCGCATTTTTGTTAAAATTCATAATTACAGTTTACACTATTTTTTTATTTTTGCTTTTTTCTCATTCTCTTCATTTATGTTTTTCTTGCTTTTTCGGCAATTTCGCATTTTTGTCAAAATTCATATTTACACTTTTACTCTATTTTCTTATTTTTGCATTTTTCTCATTGTCTTCATTTCTGATTTTTTTGCTTTTTCGGCAATTTCGCATTTTTGTCGAAATTCATAATAACACTTTTACTCCATTTTCTTATTTTTGCTTTTTCTCATTGTCTTCATGTCTGATTGTTTGCTTTTTCGGCAATTTCGCATTTTTGTCGAAATTCATCTTTACACTTTCATTCTATTTTTTTATTTTTGCTTTTTCTCATTGTCTTCATTTCTGATTTTTTTGCTTTTTCGGCAATTTCGAATTTTGGTCGAAATTCATATTAACACTTTTAATATATTTTCTTATTTTTGCTTTTTCTCATTGTCTTCATTTGTGATTGTTTGCTTTTTCGGCAATTTCGAATTTTTGTAGAATTACATATTTACACTTTTACTCTATTTTTTTATTTTTGCTTTTTTCTCATTGTCTTCATTTCTGATTTTTTTGCTTTTTCGTTAATTTCGCATTTTTATCGAAATTCATAATTACAGTTTATACTATTTTTTTATTTTTGCTTTTTTCTCATTGTCTTCATTTCTGAATTTTTTGCGTTTTCGGCAATTTCGCATTTTTGTCAAAGTTCATATTTACACTTTTACTCTATTTTCTTATTTTTGCTTTTTCTCATTGTCTTCATTTAGGATTTTTTTCTTTTTCGTTAATTTCGCATTTTTGTCGAAATTCATATTTACACTTTCACTCAATTTTTTTTATATTTGCTTTTTTCTCATTGTCTTCATTTCTGATTTTTTTGATTTTTCGGCAATTTCGCATTTTTGTCGAAATTCATATTAACACTTTACTCTATTTT
Organism: Acanthosepion esculentum; assembly: GCA_964036315.1. NCBI lineage: Eukaryota > Metazoa > Mollusca > Cephalopoda > Sepiida > Sepiidae > Acanthosepion > Acanthosepion esculentum. Next base: position 71,314,381 of record OZ038506.1, read on the forward strand.
CTTATTTTTGCTTTTTCTCATTGTCATCATTTCTGATTTTTTTGCTTTTGCGTTAATTTCGCATTTTTGTCGAAATTCTTATTTACACTTTCACTCAATTTTTTTATTTTTGCTTTTTTCTCATTGTCTTCATTTCTGATTTTTTTTTACCTTTTTCGTTAATTTCGCATTTTTCTCGAAATTCATATTTACACTTTCACTCTATATTCTTATTTTTGCTTTTTTCTCATTGTCTTCATTTCTGATTTTTTTGCTTTTTCTGCAATTTTGAAATTTTGTCGAAATTCATATTCACACTTTTACACTATTTTTTATTTTTGCTTTTTTCTCATTGTCTTCATTTATATTTTTCTTGCTTTTTCGGTAATTTCGCATTTTTGTCGAAATTCATGTTTACACGTTCACTCTATATTCTCATTATTGCTTTTTCTCATTGTCTTCATTTCTGATTTTTTCTGATTTTTCGGCAATTCCGAATTTTTGTCGAAATTCATATTTACACATTTACTCTATTCTTTTATTTTTTCTTTTTCTCATTGTCTTCATTTCTGATTTTTTTGCTTTTTCGGCAATTTCGCATTTTTGTCGAAATTCATATTTACACTTTTACTCAATTTTTTTATTTTTGATTTCCTCATTGTCTTCATTTCTGATTTTTTTGCTTTTTCGGCAATTTCGCATTTTTGTCGAAATTCATATTTACACTTTTACTCAATTTTTTTATTTTTGATTTCCTCATTGTCTTCATTTCTGATTTTTTTGCTTTTTCGGCAATTTCGCATATTTGTCGAAATTCATATTTACACTTTTATTCTATTTTCTTATTTTTGCTTTTTCTCATTGTCTTCATTTATGTTTTTCTTGCTTTTTCGGCAATTTCGCATTTTTGTCGAAATTCACATTTACACTTTACTCTATTTACTTTATTTGCTTTTTCTCATTGTTTTCATTTCTGATTTTTTTGCTTTTTCGGCAATTTCGTATTTTTGTCGAAATTCATATTAACACTTTTACTCCATTTTCTTATTTTTGCTTTTTCTCATTGTCTTCATTTCTCATTGTTTGCTTTTTCGGCAATTCCGCATTTTTGTCGAAATTCATATTTACACTTTTACTCTATTCTTTTATTTTTTCTTTTTCTCATTGTCTTCATTTCTGATTTTTTTGCTTTTTCGGCAATTTCGCATTTTTGTCGAAATTCATATTTACACATTATTCTATTTTCTTATTTTTGCTTTTCTCATTGTCTTCATTTCTGATTGTTTGCTTTTTCGGCAATTTCGCATTTTTGTCGAAATTCATATTTACACTTTTACACTATTTTTTATTTTTCTCATTTTCTTCATTTCTTATATTTTGCTTTTCGTTAATTTCGCACTTTTGTCGAAATTCATATTCAGAATTTTACTCTATTTTCTTATTTTTTCTTTTTCTCATTGTCTTCATTCCTGATTTTATAGCTTTTTCGGCAATTTCGCCTTTTTTCGAAATTCATATTTAAACTTTTACTCTATTTTCTTATTTTTTCTTTTTCTCATTGTCTTCATGTCTGATGTTCTTTCTTTTTCCTTAATTTCGCATTTTTGTCGAAATTCATATTTACACTTTTACTCAATTTTTTTATTTTTGCTTTTTCTCATTGTCTTCTTTTCTGATTTTTTTGCTTTTTCGTTAATTTCGCTTTTTTATCGAAATTCATATTTACACTTTTATTCTATTTTTTATTTTTGCTTTTTTCTCATTGTCTTCATTACTGATTTTTGCTTTTCGGTAGTTTCGCATTTTTGTCGAAATTCTTATTTAAACTTTTACTCTATTTTATTATTTTTGCTTTTTCTCATTCTTTTCATTTCTGATATTTTTGCTTTTCCGTTAATTTCGTAATTTTGTCGAAATTCATATTTATACTTTTACTCTATTTTTTATTTTTGTTTTTTACTCATTGTCTTCATTTCTGATTTTTTTGCTTTTCGTTAATTTCGCATTTTTGTCGAAATTCATATTTACACTTTTACTCTATTTTTTCATTTTTGCTTTTTTCTCATTGTCTTCATTTCTGATTTTTTTGCTTTTTCGGCAATTTCGCATTTTTGTCGAAATTCATATTTACACTTTTACTGTATTTTCTTATTTTTGCTTTTTCTCATTGCCTTCATTTCTGATTTTTTTGCTTTTTCGGCACTTTCGAATTTTTTTCGAAAGTCATAACACTTTTAATCTATTTTCTTAATTTGCTTTTATTCATTGTCTTCATTTGTGATTGTTTGCTTTTTCGGCAATTTCGCACTTTTGTCGAAATTCATATTTAGAATTTTACTCTATTGTCTTATTTTGGCTTTTTCTCATTGTCTTCATTCCTGATTTTTTTAGCTTTTTCGGCAATTTCGCATTTTTGTCGAAATTGATATTTAAACTTTTACTCTATATTCTTATTTTTGCTTTTTCTCATTGTCTTCATGTCTGATGTTTTTTCTTTTTCCTTAATTTCGCATTTTTTTCGAAATTCATGTTTACACTTTTACTCAATTTTTTTATTTTTGCTTTTTCTCATTATCTTCATTTCTGATTTTTTTCTTTTTCGTTAATTTCGCATTTTTGTCGAAATTCATATTTACACTTTCACTCTATTTTTTTATTTTTGCTTTTTTCTCATTGTCTTCATTTCTGATTTTTTTTAGCTTTTTCGTTAATTTCGCATTTTTGTCGAAATTCATGTTTAGACTTTCACTCTATATTCTTATTATTGCTTTTTCTCATTGTCTTCATTTCTGATTTTTTCTGATTTTGCGGCAATTCCGAATTTTTGTCGAAATTCATATTTACACATTTACTCTATTCTTTTATTTTTTCTTTTTCTCATTGTCTTCATTTCTGATTTTTTTGCTTTTTCGGCAATTTCGCATTTTTGTCGAAATTCATATTTACACTTTTAATCGATTTTTTTATTTTTGATTTCCTCATTGTCTTCATTTCTGATTTTTTTGCTTTTTCGGCAATTTCGCATATTTGTCGAAATTCATATTTACACTTTTATTCTATTTTCTTATTTTTGCTTTTTCTCATTGTCTTCATTTCTTTTTTTTTTTGATTTTTCGGCAATTTCGCATTTTTGTCAAAATTCATATTTACACTTTTACTCTATTTTCTTATTTTAGTTTTTTCGCATTGTCTTCATTTCTTATTTTTTTTTGCTGTTTCCTTAATTTGTCATTTTTGTCGAAATTCATATTTACAGTTTACTCAATTTTTTATTTTTGCTTTTTTCTCATTGTCTTCATTTCTGATTTTTTTGCTTTTCCCCAATTTCGCATTTTTGTCGAAATTCATATTTACACTTTTATTCTATTTTTTTATTTTTGCTTTTTTCTCATTGTCTTCATTTATGTTTTTCTTGCTTTTTCGGCAATTTCGCATTTTTGTCGAAATTCACATTTACACTTTACTCTATTTACTTTATTTGCTTTTTCTCATTGTTTTCATTTCTGATTTTTTTGCTTTTTCGGCAATTTCGTATTTTTGTCGAAATTCATATTAACACTTTTACTCCATTTTCTTATTTTTGCTTTTTCTTATTGTCTTCATTTCTCATTGTTTGCTTTTTCGGCAATTTCGCATTTTTGTCGAAATTCATATTTACAATTTTATTCTATTTTTTATTTTGGCTTTTTCTCATTGTCTTCATTTCTGATATTTTTGCTTTTTCGGTAATTTAGCATTTTTGTCGAAATTCATATTTACACTTTTACACTATTTTTTATTTTTTATTTTTCTCATTGTATTCATTTCTGATTTTTTTGCTTTTTCGGCAATTTCGCATTTTTGTCAAAATTCATATTTACACTTTTACTGTTTTTCTTATTTTTGCATTTTTCTCATTGTCTTCATTTCTGATTTTTTTCTTTTTCGGCACTTTCGAATTTTTGTCGAAATTCATATTTAATCTTTTAATCTATTTTTTTTATTTTTGTTTTTTTACCATTGTCTTCATTTCTGATTTTTTTGCTTTTTCGTTAATTGCCCATTTTTGTCGAAATTCATATTTAGAATTTTACTCTATTTTCTTATTTTTGCTGTTTCTCATTGTCTTCATTCCTGATTTTATAGCTTTTTCGGCAATTTCGCCTTTTTTCGAAATTCATATTTAAACTTTTACTCTATTATCTTATTTTTTCTTTTTCTCATTGTCTTCATATCTGATGTTTTTTCTTTTTCCTTAATTTCGCATTTTTGTCGAAATTCATATTTACACTTTTACTCAATTTTTTTATTTTTGCTTTTTCTCATTGTCTTCTTTTCTGATTTTTTTGCTTTTTCGTTAATTTCGATTTTTATCGAAATTCATATTTACACTTTTATTCTATTTTTTATTTTTGCTTTTTTCTCATTGTCTTCATTACTGATATTTTTGCTTTTCCGTTAATTTCGCAATTTTGTCGAAATTCATATTTATACTTTTACTCAATTTTTTTATTTTTGTTTTTTACTCATTGTCTTCATTTCTGATTTTTTTCCTTTCGTTAATTTCGCATTTTTGTCGAAATTCATATTTACACTTTTACTCTATTTTCTTATTTTTGCATTTTTCTCATTGTCTTCTTTTCTGATTTTTTTGCTTTTTCGTTAATTTCGCTTTCTTGTCGAAATTCATATTTACACTTTTATTCTATTTTTATTTTTGCTTTTTTCTCATTGTCTTCATTCCTGATTTTTCTTTTCTGTAGTTTCGCATTTTTGTCGAAATTCTTATTTAAACTTTTACTCTATTTTCTTATTTTGGCTTTTTCTCATTGTCTTCATTCCTGATTTTTTTAGCTTTTTCGTTAATTTCACATTTTTGTCGAAATTCATATTTACACTTTTACTCTATTTTTTCATTTTTGCTTTTTTCTCATTGTCTTCATTTCTGATTTTTTTGCTTTTTCGGCAATTTCGCATTTTTGTCGAAATTCATATTTACACTTTTACTCTATTTTCTTAATTTGCTTTTTCTCATTTTCTTCATTTGTGATTGTTTGCTTTTTCGGCAATTTCGCACTTTTGTCGAAATTCATATTTAGAATTTTACTCTATTGTCTTATTTTGGCTTTTTCTCATTGTCTTCATTCCTGATTATTTAACTTTTTCGGCAATTTCGCATTTTTGTCGAAATTCATATTTACACTTTTACTCTATTTTCTTATTTTTGCTTTTTCTCATTGTCTTCATTTCTGATTTTTTTTCTTTTTCGGCAATTTCGCATTTTTGTCGAAATTCATATGTACATTTTCACTCTATTCTATTATTTTTTCTTTTTCTCATTGTCTTCATTTCTGTTTTTTTTGCTTTTTCGGCAATTTCGCATTTGTGTCGAAATTCATATTTACACTTTTACTCTATTTTTTTATTTTTGTTTTTTACTCATTGTCTTCATTTCTGATTTTTTTAGCTTTTTCCTTAATTCCGCATTTTTGTCGAAATTCATATTTACAGTTTACTCTATTTTTTTATTTTTTGCTTTTTTCTCATTGTCTTCATTTCTGATGTTTTTGCTTTTTCGGCAATTTCGCATTTTTGTCGAAATTCATATTTACACTTTTACTCTATTTTCTTATTTTTGCTTTTTCTCATTGTCTTCATTTCTGATTTTTTTGCTTTTTCGGCAATTTCCCATTTTTGTCGAATTTCATATTTACACTTTTACTCTATTTTCTGATTTTTGCTTTTTCTCGTTGTCTTCATTTCTGATTTTTTTAGCTTTTTCCTTAATTCCGCATTTTTGTCGAAATTCATATTTACAGTTTACTCTATTTTTTTATTTTTGCTTTTTTCTCATTGTCATCATTTCTGATTTTTTTTGCTTTTTCCCCAATTTCGCATTTTTGTTGAAATTCATATTTACACGTTTACTCTTTTTTTTATTTTTGGTTTTGTCTCATTGTCTTCATTTCTGATTTTTTTGCTTTTCCGTTAATTTCGTATTTTTGTCGAAATTCATATTTACACTTTTACTCAATTTTTTTATTGTTGCTTTTTTCTCATTGTCTTCATTTATGTTTTTCTTGCTTTTTCGTTAATTTCGCTTTTTTGTCGAAATTCATATTTACACTTTTATTCTTTTTTTATTTTTGCTTTTTTCTCATTGTCTTCAATACTGATTTTTGCTTTTCTGTAGTTTCGCATTTTTGTCGAAATTCTTATTTAAACTTTTACTCTATTTTCTTATTTTTGCTTTTTCCCATTGTTTTCATTTCTGATTTTTTTGCTTTTCCGTTAATTTCGCAACTTTGTCGAAATTCATATTTATACTTTTACTCTATTTTTTTATTTTTGTTTTTTACTCATTGTCTACATTTCTGATTTTTTTGCTTTTTCGGCAATTCCGCATTTTTGTCGAAATTCATATTTACACTTTCACTCTATTCTATTATTTTTTCTTTTTCTCATTGTCTTCATTTCTGATTTTTTTGCTTTTTCTGCAATTTCACATTTTTGTTGAAATTCATATTTACACTTTTACTCTATTTTGTTATTTTTGTTTTTTCTCATTGTCTTCATTTCTGATGTTTTTGCTTTTTCGGCAATTTCGCATTTTTGTCGCATTTCATATTTACACTTTTACTCTATTTTCTCATTTTTGCTTTTTCTCGTTTTCTTCATTTCTGATTTTTTTAGCTTTTTCCTTAATTCCGCATTTTTGTCGAAATTCATATTTACAGTTTACTCTAATTTTTTATTTTTGCTTTTTTCTCATTGTCTTCATTTCTGATTTTTTTGCTTTTTCCCCAATTTCGCATTTTTGTTGAAATTCATATTTACACGTTTACTCTTTTTTTATTTTTGCTTTTGTCTCATTGTCTTCATTTCTGATTTTTTTGCTTTTTCGTTAATTTCGTATTTTTGTCGAAATTCATATTTACACTTTTACTCAATTTTTTTATTTTTGCTTTTTTCTCATTGTCTTCATTACTGATTTTTGCTTTTCTGTAGTTTCGCATTTTTGTCGACATTCTTATTTAAACTTTTACTCTATTTTCTTATTTTTGCTTTTTCTCATTGTTTTCATTTCTGATTTTTTTGCTTTTCCGTTAATTTCGCAACTTTGTCGAAATTCATATTTATACTTTTACTCGATTTTTATTTTTGTTTTTTACTCATTGTCTTCATTTCTGATTTTTTTGCTTTTCGTTAATTTCGCATTTTTGTCGAAATTCATATTTACACTTTTACTCTATTTTTTCATTTTCGCTTTTTACTCATTGTCTTCATTTCTGATTTTTTTAGCTTTTTCCTTAATTCCGCATTTTTGTCGAAATTCATATTTACAGTTTACTCTATTTTTTCATTTTTGCTTTTTTCTCATTGTCTTCATTTCTGATGTTTTTGCTTTTTCGGCAATTTCGCATTTTAAACTTTTACTCTATTTTCTAATTTTTGCTTTTTCTCATTGTCTTCATTTCTGATTTTTTTGCTTTTTCGGCAATTTCGCATTTGTGTCGAAATTCATATTTACACTTTTACTCAATTTTTTTATTTTTGCTTTTTTCTCATTGTCTTCATTTCTGATTTTTTTGCTTTTTCTGCAATTTCCCATTTTTGTCGAAATTCATATTTACACTTTTACTCTATTTTTTTATTTTTGCATTTTCTCATTGTCTTCATTTCTGATTTTTTTGCTTTTTCGGCAATTTCGCATTTTTGTCGAAATTCATATTTTCACTTTTACTCTATTTTCTTATTTTTGCTTTTTCTCATTGTCTTCATTTCTGATTTTTTTGCTTTTTCGGCAATTTCGCATTTTGTCGAATTTCATATTTACACTTTTACTCTATTTTCTCATTTTTGCTTTTTCTCGTTGTCTTCATTTCTGATTTTTTTAGCTTTTTCCTTAATTCCGCATTTTTGTCGAAATTCATATTTACAGTTTACTCTATTTTTTATTTTTGCTTTCTTCTCATTGTCTTCATTTCTGATTTTTTTGCTTTTTCGTTAATTTCGTATTTTTGTCGAAATTCATATTTACACTTTTACTCAATTTTTTTATTTTTGCTTTTTTCTCATTGTCTTCATTACTGATTTTTGCTTTTCTGTAGTTTCGCATTTTTGTCGACATTCTTATTTAAACTTTTACTCTATTTTCTTATTTTTGCTTTTTCTCATTGTTTTCATTTCTGATTTTTTTGCTTTTCCGTTAATTTCGCAACTTTGTCGAAATTCATATTTATACTTTTACTCGATTTTTATTTTTGTTTTTTACTCATTGTCTTCATTTCTGATTTTTTTGCTTTTCGTTAATTTCGCATTTTTGTCGAAATTCATATTTACACTTTTACTCTATTTTTTCATTTTCGCTTTTTACTCATTGTCTTCATTTCTGATTTTTTTAGCTTTTTCCTTAATTCCGCATTTTTGTCGAAATTCATATTTACAGTTTACTCTATTTTTTCATTTTTGCTTTTTTCTCATTGTCTTCATTTCTGATGTTTTTGCTTTTTCGGCAATTTCGCATTTTAAACTTTTACTCTATTTTCTAATTTTTGCTTTTTCTCATTGTCTTCATTTCTGATTTTTTTGCTTTTTCGGCAATTTCGCATTTGTGTCGAAATTCATATTTACACTTTTACTCAATTTTTTTATTTTTGCTTTTTTCTCATTGTCTTCATTTCTGATTTTTTTGCTTTTTCTGCAATTTCCCATTTTTGTCGAAATTCATATTTACACTTTTACTCTATTTTTTTATTTTTGCATTTTCTCATTGTCTTCATTTCTGATTTTTTTGCTTTTTCGGCAATTTCGCATTTTTGTCGAAATTCATATTTTCACTTTTACTCTATTTTCTTATTTTTGCTTTTTCTCATTGTCTTCATTTCTGATTTTTTTGCTTTTTCGGCAATTTCGCATTTTGTCGAATTTCATATTTACACTTTTACTCTATTTTCTCATTTTTGCTTTTTCTCGTTGTCTTCATTTCTGATTTTTTTAGCTTTTTCCTTAATTCCGCATTTTTGTCGAAATTCATATTTACAGTTTACTCTATTTTTTATTTTTGCTTTCTTCTCATTGTCTTCATTTCTGATTTTTTGCTTTTTCCCCAATTTCGCTTTTTTGTTGAAATTCATATTTACAGGTTTACTCTTTTTTTTATTTTTGCTTTTGTCTCATTGTCATCATTTCTGATTTTTTTTGCTTTTTCGTTAATTTCGTATTTTTGTCGAAATTCATATTTACACTTTTACTCAATTTTTTTATTTTTGCTTTTTTCTCATTGTTTTCATTTATGTTTTTCTTGCTTTTTCGGGAATTTCGCATTTTTGTCGAAATTCATATTAACACTTTTACTCCATTTTCTTATTTTTGCATTTTTCTCATTGTCTTCATTTCTGATTTTTTTGCTTTTTTGGCACTTTCGAATTTTTGTCGAAATTCATATTAACACTTTTAATCTATTTTCTTATTTTTGCTTTTTCTCATTGTCTTCATTTCTGATTGTTTGTTTTTTGGGCAATTTCTCATTTTTGTTGAAATTCATATTTAATCTTTTACTCAATTTTTTTATTTTTGCTTTTTTCTCATTGTCTTCATTTCTGATTTTTTTTCTTTTTCCTTAATTTCGCATTTTTGTCGAAATTCCTATTTACAATTTTACACTCTTTTCTTATTTTAGCTTTTTCTAATTGTCTTCATTTCTGATTGTTTCCTTTTTCGAGAAGTTCGCATTTTTGTCGAAATTCATATTTAAACTTTTACTCTATTTTTTTATTTTTGCTTTTTCTCATTGTCTTCATTTCTGAATTTTTTGCTTTTTCGTTAATTTCGCATTTTGGTCGAAATTCATAACACTTTTACACTATTTTTTTATTTTCGCTTTTTTCTCATTGTCTTCATTTCTGATTTTTTTACTTTTTCGGCAATTTCGCATTTTTGTCGAAATTCAGATTTTCACTTTTTCTCTATTTTCTTACTTTTGGATTTTTCTCATTGTCTTCTTTTCTGATTTTTTTGCTTTTTCGGCAATTTCGCATTTTTGTCGAAATTCATATTTACACTTTTACTCAATTTTTTTCTTTTTTCTTTTTCTAATTGTCTTCATTTCTGATTTATTTGCTTTTTACTTAATTTTGCATTTTTGTCGAAATTCATATTTACAGTAAACTCTATTTTTTTATTTTTGCTTTTTTCTAATTGTCTTCATTTCTGATTTTTTTTCCTTATTCGTTAATTTCGCATTTTTTCGAAATTCATATTTACACTTTTACTCTATTTTCTTACATTTGCTTTTTCTCATTGTCTTCATTTCTGATTTTTTTGCTTTTTCGGCAATTTCGCATTTTTGTCGAAATTCATATTTACACTTTTACTCTATTTTCTTACTTTTGCTTTTTCTCATTGTCTTCATTTCTGATTGTTTGCTTTTTCGGCAAATTCGCGTTTTTGTCGAAATTCATATTTACACTTTTACTCTATTTTTTTATTTTTTCCTTCTTTCTGATTGTCTTCATTTCTTTCTTTTTTGCTTTTGCGGCAATTTCGCGTTTTTGTCGATGTTCCTATTTACACTTTTACGCTATTTTTTTTATTTTCCTTTTTTCTCATTGTCTTCATTTCTGATTTTTTTGCTTTTTCGGCAATTTCCCATTTTTGTCGAAATTCATATTTACACTTTTATTCTATTTTCTTACGTTTGCATTTTTCTCATTGTCTTCATTTCTGATTTTTTTGCTTTTTCGGCAATTTCGCATTTTTGTCGAAATTCATATTTACACTTTTACTCAATTTTTTTATTTTTTATTTTTCTCATTGTCTTCATTTCTGATTTTTTTGCTTTTTCCTTAATTTTGCATTTTTGTCGAAATTCATATTTATACTTTTACTCTATTTTCTTATTTTTGCTTTTTCTCATTGTCTTCATTTCTGATTGTTTGCTTTTTCGGCAAATTCGCATTTTTGTCGAAATTCATATTTACACTTTTACTCTATTTTTTTATTTTTTGCTTCTTTCTGATTGTCTTCATTTCTGACTTTTTTGCTTTTTCGGCAATTTCCCATTTTTGTCGAAATTCATATTTACACTTTTACTCTATTTTCTTATTTTTTCTTTTTCTCATTGTCTTCTGATTTTTTTGCTTTTTCGTTAATTTCGCTTTTTTGTCGAAATTCATATTTACACTTTTATTCTATTTTTTATTTTTGCTTTTTTCTCATTGTCTTCATTACTGATTTTTGCTTTTCTGTAGTTTTGCCTTTTTTTCGAAATTCTTATTCAAACTTTTACTCTATTTTTTATTTTTGCTTTTTCTCATTGTTTTCATTTCTGATTTTTTTGCTTTTCAGTTAATTTAGCAATTTTGTCGAAATTCATATTTATACTTTTACTCTATTTTTTTACTTTTGTTTTTTACTCATTGTCTCCATTTCTAATTTTTTTGCTTTTCGTTAATTTCGCATTTTTGTCGTAATTCATATTTACACTTTTACTTTATTTTTTTTATTATTGCTTTTTTCTCATTTTCTTCATTTCTGATTTTTTTGCTTTTTCGGCAATTTCGCATTTTTGTCGAAATTTCTCATTTACATTTTTACTCCATTTTTTATTTATGTTTTTTGTCATTGTCTTCATTTCTGATTTTTTTGCTTTTTTGGCAATTTCGCATTTTTGTCGAAATTTCTCATTTACATTTTTACTCCATTTTTTATTTATGCTTTTTTGTCATTGTCTTCATTTCTGATTTTTTTGCTTTTTCGGCAATTTCCCATTTTTGTCGAAATTTCTCCTTTACACTTTTACTCTATTTTTTATTTATGCTTTTTTCTCATTGTCTTCATTTCTGATTTTTTTGCTTTTTCCTTAATTTAGCATTTTTGTCGAAAATCATATTTACACTTTTACTCTATTTTCTTAATTTTGCTTTTTCTCATTGTCTTAATTTCTTATTTTTTTGATTTTTCGCATTTTTTCGAAATTCATATTTACACTTTTACTCTATTTTCATACTTTTGCTTTTTTCTCATTGTCTTCATTTCTGATTTTTTTTGCTTTTTCGGCAATTTCGCATTTTTGCCTAAATTCATATTTACACTTTCACTCTATTTTTTTATTTTTGCTTTTTTCTCATTGTCTTCATTTCTGATTTTTTTGCTTTTTCGGCCATTTCGCATTTTTGTCGAAATTCATATTTATACTTTTACTCTATTTTCTTAATTTTGCTTTTTCTCATTGTCTTCATTTCTGATTTTTTGCTTTTTCGTTAATTTCGCAATTTTGTGGAAATTCATATTTACACTTTTACTTTATTTTTTTTATTATTGCTTTTTTCTCATTGTCTTCATTTCTGATTTTTTTGCTTTTTCGGTAATTTCGCATTTTTGTCGAAATTTCTCATTTACACTTTTACTCTGTTTTTTATTTATGCTTTTTTCTCATTGTCTTCATTTCTGATTTTTTTGCTTTTTCGGCAATTTCGCATTTTTTCGAGAACAATATTTATAGTTTTACTCTATTTTCTTATTTTTCGCATTTTGTCGTGTTGTTCCTACTTTGCATGAATGTGAACATTCACCAGCTTTCCCAATGGGAATAGGTACATTCCAGAAATATCATTATCCTAGTCGCAAAAGTAAAGTTTGAAAGAAACATTAGCTATTTTTCATATTTTCTAGGTGTAAGCCAACAGGATATAAAAATTGTTACCCAAGGACAAAAACCGTATCACACGGATAATCTGAACTACCAAGAATCGTAATTGGACACAGACAACCTGCATCATTAACAGTACAACTTAACCGATTTAGAGAAAGTTGCCACTACTTAAGGAAACTGTCCTATTCATAAAAATAGGGAAAAAATCTTTTGGAAGTAATTTTTGTATATTTGTTCATTAGAACCACGACATTTGTCAGAATCAAAAACTATTTTTATATATTCTTATTATTTCAGGAGGGAAGTCCAGTTCATAATACAGTGTGAAATCGATCCCTTTTTTCTGTAATTTTTTAATTTAAAAATATCAAATTTGAGACTTTGATTACGTCATTGATATCTGAGTACGATTTATTTATTGGATTGATTTGTTTTTACGTCTTATTAAACCTTTGCGGGTTATTTAACCGAAACATGTTGGATCGTAAGAATAATTCTTTTTTGCGAGTGAATATAGCATAAACAATTTTTTGAGAATAACAATGATTTCCCAGATAAAAATCCTATTGTTTAACCCACAGCTGGTGACAGATGGGTTCATACTTCCCCAAGGGTATTTGCGCGTAAGTGAATGTAATAAAGCCAACTCATTTCGAGGATCTGCGTACAAAAATATATTTATTTGAAATAAAAAACAAACGGATATATATTTTTTCATGCGTTTTATTTTAAGAAAATATTTTAAACAAGCAATAGCAATTGTTTGTCTAGCAAAATATATTTTTTTACAAAAAGATCATTTGCCATTAAAGAACAAACAGATATTTATGAACAAACTGTTATATAATTATTTTAAACTTGAAATTGTTTGTCAGATGACACTTTTTTAAAAGCATTCCTTTTAAATAAAGAACAAAACAAATATATACATTTTTATTTAAAGAACAAAGATTTACAAACAAGTAAAATAGAATATGCAGATATCCATAAAATCAGCACAATTTCAAACTTCACATTTGTAAACAAAATAATAAATCCAGATAAATCTGTAAAAAGTCTGGCTCGATTTTACACTGTATTCATAGTATGAAACGGGTCCCCTTTTAAATCGATAACAAATCTATATTTTTCGATTCTAATAAATGTCATGGTTTGAGGAAGATCTGATGAATGCTAATCTATTATTCTCCGGAATTTTTTTCCTATTTTTTACTAATAGACCTGTCTAGCGCCACAAAAGATATTGATTGACTATGAAATGTGTTCTAAAAGCCTCGTAAACTTAACGCCGCAGAACGTTACAGGCATCATCTTCGCAGCTTGACCGCTGCAATTGAAAAAAAATTACATTTACAAGAGAAAGAAGCTGGAAAATCATACTTCTGTTCATATGTTGTTTTGTTGACTTAAAAAATAATGGTCGTAATTAGATATTTCTCGTGTGACATATTATTCAGACTTGGTACCATTGGTTTATCATTTGTTTCAATCCACACAGAATTCATTATCTAGTCAAAAATTTAAAGATGCCTTCGATATTCAAACTTTAATTCACAACTTCGAAAGCAAATTTGTTTTATCATGATGAAATTCTAAAACTTTTGTTACCTTTTTAGCCCTCTTCATGTTAATAGCTTATTTAAGGAGCAAATACCATTTTAAGAAACTCATACAATGAGATATCTTGCAATAATGTCTGTATATATCAATTGATAAGGATATCAAAGTTAATAACGTGTATAAAAATATATTGGATCATAATCTAATTGGATGCCAAATTTATTTATTTTGCTTATTTTTTAATCTCTAGCCTGTTTATTGTGGGTAGCGGTTACACACTTTGTTAGTCATCGGCACAAACATTCTTAATTTATATAAAGTCAGTATATCGCAATTGTGTGTTAAACGCGATGGTGCGTTAACGCGTTCTCCCGATGTTCTTTTCTCAGACTCGCAGTATTTGTATCTGTTGGTTCTTTCTAGTGTTGTATCTATAAGCTTTGATTTCTATCATCTTGTGTTGTGGGAGGGACCTTATGCATATGGTGCCATTTTCTTATTGTTGCCTTTTTTAGTAGTGATATTATAAGACTTAGGCAGTGCACTCTTTTTGGCTACCCGATTGACTGTCATATTCTGACTATATTCTGATTCTATAGAATTTGTCTTAATGGTCTAGATGGTGTTTTTCTGATCATATCCCCAGTTTCTGGCGTAGCTGTCATACCGAGGGCCATGTCACTGACCATACGACCATGTCACTGACCATGATCTGAAAGTAATTTTATGTGCTATGATAGGTACTTTCGTTTGTGCATTTTGATAACCTTTGGCAGACCGAGTATTCGTGGACAACTTCTTCAATATTGTTATTAACCCCTAGCCAGTATACACATATTTTGGCTCTTTCGGTGTACTTTTCGACACCTTGGTCTGATGTGTGTCTCCTGTTCAATATCTCTTCCCTCGTGCTTCTAGGAATCAATATCCTACCTTCCTTTTGCACTAAGGAGTCCCCACCAATAGTTCATTGTTGAACAGCCAATACGGCTTGAGAAGAGTTGTTACATCCTTTTCTTTTTCTAGTCAACCAGTGAATATCAGCTCTCTCAAGACGATCATGGTTCCCCACAACTTCCTGTCCTTTTAACATGTATTAGTAATATATGTCTTTTTCCTATCTCTTCTAATCCCTGTTCGACCAATCATTTAAATACGCTCGTAATATAGGTTATTCGCTGCTTTCCTCTGTTCTCTTGCCTGTCAATTTCTTCAAACACTCTTTCCTCATTATGTGCCCTAGAAATTTCAATTGTCTCTTTCTGATCTTAACTATAAGTGTCCTTTTTGTTTCTTTAATATTTCCTCGTTACTCACATGTTCAGTCCATGGTATTCTCAACATCCTTCTGTAAAACTATATTTCTGTTGTTTCTAGTGTCTTCTTCATATGTGAGGAGATTACCCAGCATTCACTTCCATTCACTGATATTACATAAGAGTTCAGCATCCTTTTCTTTGCTTCTAACAACATTTTCCTATTTCTCAATATTTTGCTTAGCTTTTGGAAAGCATATTTTACTATTCCAATGTGCCTTCGGTTTTTGGTGTCACATTTTCCGCCCTCTTTTAAAACACTACCTAGATATTTAAATGTTTGTATTTGCTTGATTTTAGTGTTTCCAATTCGTATTTTGCACCTTTTGCTAGCAATCTTACATTCTGTCTTAGAGTTTGTGTTTAGTTCCTTCTCCTAGCTTTATTTTACTACCTACTGTTCGAGTTCTTTTAGTTTCCTTTTTGTAACATATGCATATCTTATGTTGTTAATATTGTGGATGCTAATAAAGAACCCTAATAGGACTTATAATTCTCTCAAGATCGTCTCACCATAAAGTTTGAATAAGTCCGATAAGAAGATACATCTTTGTCTTATGGTTCTTTATATCCTTAAATACATTTAATGAATTTATTTTTTATCTGCGATTTACTACCAGTGTAAGTTCAGGATTATTCTAACATATTTCCCAAATAAATCAAGCTTACTAGCAGTTCAAGTAGTTCTTAATGTCTTACTTTATCAAGCTCTTAATCTATAATCTATAAAACATAGTTATATATCCTTCTGCGTTTGCATTGCTCTTTCTGGTATGATTCTGAGCATAAATATCAAGTCCCTTGTTCCAGTGTCTTTAACGAAACCGCACTGATCTTGTCCTATTTCTGGTCTAATTCTGCTACGCGCTCAATTCATCAAAATTTGAATGATCAGTTTGCACCTAACTTACAAAACGAAATGTCATCCCTATAAAGCAGTGCCTATCGAATGGTCTATTAAAATACGTTAGGAAATGGCTTTTTCGTCAAGTTCAACATACCAGTATCCATTGTTGGCATCAAGCTTGCTGAAATATGTTGTTCACGCAAGTTTGTATGCTATTTCTTCCAAAACTGGAACTTAGTGATGGCATCTTTGGCCATGGTAAATCTTCAACCGTCCATTACTTTTCCTACTATTTGTCAGACTATTGACTCAGTTTGGTTTCAATGTCTTTTATCATCTTATCCGCTTAAACTTTGAGATGAATTGAACACATTCGTGAGACATATACAACTGTTGCTTCTGTGAAGTCGAGAATTATATGATATTTGTCTGGTAACTGGCCAATGCCTGTCGAATTGCTGCAGCTAAGCTACAAGAAGGTCATCAATATTTTCTATTATCTTGACCTTTTTATTTCGCAATGATTTGTTGCCATTTCACGTTTGCTACAGTTCGATAGTCTCACTATGGCTTGTCCACGTATCCGTGATGAAGAATTTTTCTATGGACTCTTTGCTTTGACTGTACCTGCTTTTGAGTTGGAGAGTGACAATTTGTGGAATCACAGTCCCTGCTGCATGCATGGAATATATTTGACATGCCAGGTCTGCTAGTAAATTTGGGCACATCTGTTTGTATATGTGGCAGAATATTTCTCTCTTTTCCTGTCTCTGTTTTGCCAATATCTTTGATGTGTAGAGGACCGTGCTGTGTGGTGTGAAATAGAAGTAGAGAAGATGAATTATCTCTGGGTTAAGGCTTCCGCTGGCGGGTCCAGCTACATAAAAATGTTGGACTTTAATGGAGTCCAAAGAAACAAACAAGACCGATATACATGTATGCGAACAAATATATATTATTAACAAATAGGTTAAAACACGAGTTACAAATACATCATTTAAAACACGAATAAAACATTAGTGTCTGTATGGAAAGTTATTGTGTGTGTGTTGAATTGAAATGTCCGTACGGGTGAATGTTGTTTTTAGCGTGTTCCCTGAACATGGGAAACGCCGGTTGTGTATTAGAGTTCACATATTGGAGATGTTAAGAGAAAGTTTTTGTACCTCGCCCACGTGCGAGGTTGCCGGCCCCAGGAGAGGCAGTTTGGCCGCACGTGGGCGAAGCCGTGGAAAAGAGCCGTGGAAAGAGAAAGAGGCGAATGGTCAGCCCGTATTTATACTCCCGGGAGAGAGAGGCCCCTGGTGACGGGTTAAGGAAATGAAGGGGAGCTAACTGCGACAGATGTCTGTTCCTGTCTACCAGGTTCCTGGATACTTATATTTGTGTTAACATCAGTACAGCCTACTGAACTATTCAATATGTGAAATCTAAACTCGTCAAAGTCCCTGTATTGTCTACAGTATGTATTTATTGTATTCAGTCGATGATTTAGGCTGTATCGTGCCTATGAGGAGGGGCTGTTTCATCATGTATTTTTCTTCTAACGCTCGCCCAGTGATTTGCGTTTTCTACATTTTCAGCATTCTGCACCATAGGCTAGCCATTTTTCATTATATTTGTGGTTTCCTAATATTATTTACGATTTTTGATGATTCAGTCTTTCGATAGTTGGTACAATGTGTTATAAACGGGAATGAGACAATAATATCACAACAACAGAAAGGTCCACAAAATCAATATATATATATATATATATATATATATATATATATATATATATATATAGTGATGTCAGCGAATACTCGTTGTCACTGGCGCACATTTAAATTTTTTCTTTTAAAAGACAAGCTTAATAGAAACAGAAAATTAATTAAAACAAAAAATGAGAAGATAAATCGCAATTTCTTTCAGACGTGGGGAAATTTAATAAAACAAAACAGTAGGACGTACAAAATAGTATTACGTAAAAGACAGACGAGAAAAAATTCGACAAAAAGCGAAAAATGAAATGTACAATAAAGACAACGTCTTTCGGGGATTACAGGAAATTAAAAACGAAAAAAAAATATCCAAATAATAATTATAAAATAAGAGAAAATCAAAACCTAAACAGAAGAAGAAAAAAACAAAAACAAAAAAAAAACGGGGTAAATTTAAAAAAATGTGGGCTGGGTAAAAAAAGAATTAAACTTGTAGCAAAAAACTGTCAGTGAAGAAACATAAGAAAATGTAAAATAAAAGGAACTTAACGCAAAAAGTGTTGTAATTCAAAAAAACAGTTCACAAAGTGACAGAAAATACATCAGATGACAATCACCGACGCAAAAGGTCAGTAATCCGTATAATGTAGATTTATTGTAAAAAAATACAATTTTGGCACAAGCCCAAAAAACGGGAAATGGGCTGAGGCAGGTCTTCACTATCTTATACCTAACTAATCCGATTCACGACCGATTCACTCATTACAAGTTGCACATTCACCACAAGAACTCGTTAGTCACCAATCAATCCTCCATATACCATAATACCGCATACTCTCAGGGGACATACAAAACGCACCCCGTGATATAATAATTTCTTGTTATAAAAAATTTATACATAAAAATCTGATGATTCACAATGTGTGGGAGGGTGACCCCGAAAACAAGCTAAATATCAAAACAAACCAAATAAAGATAACTGATGTCAGGTGGACCCGTCCAACCCTCAAAAAAAAAAAAAAGATGCCACTGTATTCTGCCTTTAGACAAAATCAAGAGGTTCTCTCGCTAAAGGAAAAAATAAATACGGCCGTGGGGAAAGAAGAAAATGACCCCATCGAGATGAAAAAAGTGGGGTCACAAACAAACTGGGGAGAATGGTCGTCTCGGCTAGAATCATAACCAAAGAAGAAGTCGGGAAGCAGGCCAGGAACGACACTTACATTAACTAGGTACACAAAAGTGATCTATCCTAACCAGGGGAGGGCTCCACAGGAAACCACTCCGAGGTAGACCTAAAAAAAGAAAATCAAGGCTAGCCCCGTTCACAAGAACCAAGCTCTCCTCAATCACTCACCTTTCGCTGAAGTCTGTCGAAACTAACAGTTTTCTATCAGTTCTAATCTTCATCTTGAGCTCAAAGAATCTGATCAGATCATGATGAGAAAGACGATTACCTCGCAAGTCTTCCTCCTGATTCGTCGTCCAAATCAGCATTCGGACCGTGGCTAGCAGCGATAGAAACACCATTCGTTTCACACCAGAATACGGGGACGGCACATTATCACACGCGTATGCACGATCATTGAGCACGAGCTTTTCGGGAGCGATACAAGCCGTCAACTCGCCGACATGGTCCCATAGGGGGCGAAATCGATGACAATGGTAGAAGCGAAACTGTTTCCTCTAAGCTAAGGTCACATCGTTCACATTCTAGCAAATCCGCCACACCCCATATGAAGGTCTTGTCATTGTCTTGTCACCGAGTAAGCGAAAACTGAGGGTTGCTGAGGTAATCTGCCGCTGGCACCCAAGACCAGGAGTGAAACTCCTCCTCCGACAATTCGAACCGCTCAAGTAGTGGATCCTTCACAGCCCCCTTTACTCGTTCCCGATAGAAAACTCTCCTAGGCCGTGAAAGGTCACTGGACCGAGGAATGACCGTCAAGGATGATCGACACTCGCGAAGGAAATCGCGATTGATCCCGGGGTTTACGATGGCGCTCAACCCTCGAGATGGGAAGACTGATTGAACTCCCAGTAGGTAGCCATTCTAGGCCTATTATCTAACATCTTCATGTTACTTTCGGGTCATACTTTTAATAAGTACGTCATCCAAATATACTTGAGCACAATCCAAACCGGCAAGCATGGTATCCATTATCTGTTGGAATATGCTTGGTGCTACCTTTATACCGAAAGAAAGTCGGTTGAATTTGTATAACCCTCTATGAGTGTTAATTGTTAATAATTTTGAGCAGTCTTCACCCACTAGTACTTTTAGGTAAGCGTCTGACAGGTCCAATTTAGAAAAAAATTTACCTCCATTCAATTTGGCAAAAATTTCCTCTGGACTTGGTAACTGGTAGTTATGTCGTTTTAAACTTTCATTTAACCCCGTTGAAAAATCAGCACATACGCGGATTTTATTATTTCTTTTTTTTTAACGTAGACTGTTAATGATGCCCATTCGGAATAGTCTATTTTTGAGATCATACCTAATTTTTCTAGTTTACACAATTCATTATTAATTGGATCTAAGGCCACGAAAGGTACACTCCTTTTTGGCTTAAATGTCGGTGTTACATTGTCTTTTAACTTAGCTTTTGCTTTCGTGTATGTCCCTAGACCTTCTGAGAAAACTTCTGGAAAACTCTTTTTCAGTTCATTTTTTAATTATTCAGTTGCCGTACTAGTACCACGGGTAACAATATTTATCTTGTTGAAAAAGAGTTAATTGGAAGGTCCCAAAGATCAAACAATGCAATCCAGTCTGTTCCAAACAAATTAGCAGTATTCTTTAATACAAACATCACCTCTTTTTTTTGGGGGGGGGGGTCCCACAAAAGAAACATTACAGCTGAATTCACCCAAAAAGTTCAATCTCTTTCCTGGGACTCCATGAGCGAATTTATAAGAAGTCAGTAAACTGGGTATACCCATTTTTCTCCATGTCTGTTCATTTATGATAGTGATATCAGATCCTGTACCTAGTTGCAATTTTATTTTTGCATCATTAATTTGCACAAAAACAAATTTCTTTTTTTGAGATGTGTTGTTATTTTCCATTTTAGGCTTCTTATCTTTACTCCATGTATTTATCATGTTCACATTTTTTACATTTTTGTATCTGCAACATCCTAATCTCCCAAATTTATAGCAATTTTTATTTTTGAAGAAACAGTCATTTTTAAAATGCTTACCTCCACAACTCCATACTAGGTATTGAGGGGGAGTTTCTAGTCTTTTTTACTATTCTGTTAGGAGTTGAAAAACGTTTGTAGTTTTGTCCTTAGATAGTCGGACACTATGTACCTGTGAATTGACTTTTTCCTCAATCCTTGTGGTATCAGTATCACAATACGTTGACATTCTTCCTCTATTTTCTGGAGAGTTATTTAGCAAATATCTATTTTTTGGAGAGTTCTAATTTAGCAAATATCCTGGATCTTATTTCTGCGTCCTTATTAGAAGTTAAAGCCTGTACAAATATCAGGCAGTTAAATAAATCAGGAGTTCATTCATTTAACTTGAACTTTTCACGTTCTCGATTCACGACTCCTGCATAAGTGACAAACTCTTCATCGTCGGATTTGCTATCGTTTATTAAAGAATGAACTCCTATCAGCAAATTTGCTGGTTAAATTAGCAACAGTATCTGGAGTGAATGAATCTGAAGTTTTTCCTTCCATCGTTTTGGTAAACAACTCAAAAAACTTCCGTAGTTGTAGTTGTAATTATAATTGCTGTTCATGTTGTTTTTGTTGCTGCAATTGTTGTTCATGTAGTTTTTGTTGCTGCAACATTTGAACCATGATAGCTTTTAATTCTTCCATTCCGCTGTACCCTGATGAATATTTTGCAGATTAATTTTTCCTCGTGTAAAATTGAACGAATCCTCGTGTAAGTTGAGAGAATCCTCGTGTAAGTTCAACGAATCCTCGTCGCCACTTTTGTGATGTCAACGAACACTCGTTGCCACTTTTGTAGTGTCAACGAATACTCGTTGTCACTTTTGTAATGCTCGTTGTAGTAGAGACTTTGTAATCGCAGATACAACTATAGTAACGCTGTTGAACAATGCTGGTGTCAGGCGCCTTGGAATAACACTCGCACTATAGTACTTGCTCGATAATACTCTCTCGAAAAGTAACCACCGAATAGTGATCTGAATACTAATCCGTATAGATTATTTATTCTGTAGAATACAGAATTGTGGCACAAGGGCGGGGGAGAAATTGGGAGAAGTCTGGTCTTCATTAACTATTCTAGTCCTAGCCAATCAGATTCGCGACCCATTCATACATTACAATTTACTCATTCACCACAAGAACTTATTCATCACTTTTCAATCCTGCATACACCAAAATACCGCATATTCACAGGGGACCTATAAAAACCCCATGAGATAAAAATATGTCCGTTCTTTTTGCAAAAATATATTAAAATTTCATGATTCATGAAATGAGGGAGTGGATGAAACCCGAAATCAGACTAAAATTGTAACACAAAATAAAATCAAAATAAATGTTAGTAGGAAACGTTCACACCTCAAAATAAGAGAGGTCGCTGTATTCTGCAGATAGACAGAATCAAGCAGCACAGCCACTAATTAAATAGGGAAGGTAAAAAAAAATGCCGGAATGGAAACCCAGCCGAGATGAAAACGAGGACAAAAACAAACTTGGGAGATTGGGAATCTCGACATGGATCATAACAGAAGAAAATGCCGGTAACAAGCTGGGCACAACACTTATTCACCATAACTAGGAACACCAAATAGTGCCTAACTTAACCGGGGGTGCACAGGAAACTGCCACGTTCCACTAAGGGGAAAACCAAGGCTAGCCCCGTCCTCAAAAAGTAGGCTCGCCTTAATCATCCACCTTTCGCTGAAATCTGTCGAAAACAAACGCTTTAGATCCGATCTGATTTTTACCCTAAGCTTAAAGAAAACAACCAGATCCTAATGCGAATAATGTTCATATCGCAAGATTCTCCCCTCTCACCACCATTCTTGCCACGTCTAGCAACGTGAATAATATCATTCGCTTTACCCCGGAGAACGACACATTGTCATACGCGAGAAGGATGTACACGAGCTGATCGGGAGCGATACGATCCGTCAACTCGCCGACATAATCCCAGAAAGGGCCCACCTGAGGACAATGGTAGAAAGCGTGCGAAGCCGTTTACTCTAAGCCTGGCCTTGGCTTAGCACGTTCCGAATCAATCGCCAGCTAAGCGAACACTCAGGGTTGCTGAGATAATTCGCCGCTGGGGCCCGAGAACAGAAAGAGCGCAATTCCGATGGCGACAAATCGAGCCGGTCACACAGAGGATCCTTCGCGACCCCCGCCACTAATTCGCGATACAATTATCTCCGAAGCCGAGAAAGGTCACTGGACCGATGAATAACCTTCAAGGCCGACCAACACTCGCTGAGGAAACGAAAAAACGAGTCATCCGTCAAAACGCAGCGTAAGAAAGCCAACCTCGAAGCGTGGCGATGACTCGTCAGGTGTGGCAATCCCAGCCACACCCCATGACACAGATGGTAGTAACAGGCTTCTTTACAGACACGATGTTTGCGACCCCACCCCACAAGAGGGTGATCAACAAACGCTCGATCACCTCCCAACGGGACCTGCAAAGAGGAAGTACAGCCAAGCGGTAAAGGATGAGAGGCAAGACGTAAGTGGAACACGCCTCAGCCCTCCCCTTCAAGGACAACCTCCTTTGGAGCCAAGTCCGGACCGACGCTCCGACCTTTGCATGTACTTCTGACCAATTTTTCTCTAACTGAAGTCCAGAACCGAACAAGAATGCGGACGGGTCCATCAGTCCAACCAAATGGCCCCGTGAGCGCGATCCACTTCCAGGCACCTAACCGAAAGCCGGAAGACTTGTTACGATTGATCTTCCCCACCGTCACCTCGTACCGTTCAAGTGCCTTCTGTACCCCCTTAATATCGTTGCAGCACGACACGAAAATGGATACATCATCGGCGTACGCAGAAACACTGTCTCGAGCTCTACCAGGGGGGATAACGATTCCGCGTAGGGCCAGACTGCACGCTCTGTCCCTTAGTCGGCGAACGTGGGACTCCAAAGCCAAAGCGTAAAGGATGACAGTGGACAACCTTGTCGGACCGACCGAGACAGCGCAAAAGCGGCCGACCGCCTTCCGTTCACCTTTACAACAGCACTGGCGGAGAGATACGGGAGGTTGATCCACTTGCAGAAGTGGGTTCGAATCCGGCGACCTACAGGACAGCAACTAGGTATTGACGGTCTACTCTGTCGAATGCCTTGGACTGATCTAAATTGATCAGAGTAGCTCGCTTGTCTTTTACACTCCTATGATCGTGCGGATCAAATGCAGGTTGCTTTTAATTGCTCGTTCCCTCACAGCACAAGTCTGCTCAGGTCCCAACAAGCACGCGACAATTGACTACAAACGCTCTGTCAAGATCTTCGCCAAAATCTTTAATTCTGTGTTTAGCAGAGTTATGGGCCTATAATCATCTAAATCCCACCCAACACCCTTGCTCTTTTTCAAGAGCGTTATCACACCCCTGGAAATGGCCCCTGCCGGAACCAGTTGTTGGACACCATTGTCAAAATCGGAATAAAGAGGTGCGACATCCTCAAGTACATTTCATTGGTCAGACCATCAAGTCCCGAAGACTTGCCACTGCCGACCTTCTTTAATGCCAAGTAAACTTCGCCCTCTGTGATTTCACCCTCTCAGCCGCTTCAGTCGGCGAAAGCCGAGGAAAGTCAGCCAAATAGCTTCGAAACTCGTCGCCACTGAGATCAGGCTCCTTGGTAAAACGGCTATCGAAATTCCACCGAAACGCCTTGCACATGTCTTTGGTTGAGCCCAGAGTACGCCCCCTCTGGTATCGGTCGGAAACTCGACGGATCTCTTCCTTGCGCAATTTTGCGTCCATGTTCACAGCCTCGTTAGACATCTTGTTTAACCTATGTCAAACTACCTGACTCTGGTAGCGCTTGCTAGCCTCATGCTTCAAGGTCTGCCTAGCTACTGCTATCTCTAGGTAATTCCCCCAGCCACCGCCCGGGACACACTATCCTCTAGAGTCTTTACTTTTTAGCCTTATCTAGAGCGAGTCGTTGGCTATATTCAGTGGTGTTATGGGACCTTACCTATAAAGACAGAGTGAACTCTTCCTGACACTATAAATACTGCGCCTCTCAAGAGAGAGGGACGAGACGGAATCGAGTCGAGCCAATAGTAGTTCATTCCAAACCAGACTGACAGTCATACTAACACCTTCAACATCTTGTATTATTATTCTGTGTAATATATCTTTGTTATTTCTACTCTTGTGTTCGTGTCGTTCTTCCTTGGTCCTAACCTTGGACCATAACAGTGGCGACGGGGATATTGAAGAAGTTCTACGCGGAGAATCTAAAACAAAAAAAAAACATTTTGCTATCGGTCGTCTATAACAGAGGCGTGGGAGGTATTGAAAAAAAAAAACAAGTTCAAAGCGAGAAAAAAAGATTTTAAAAAAAAGAACATTTTTTTTTGGGACACCAACCTTAACTGTGGTAACGAAGACACGAATTTTACCTGTCAGCCAGAACAGAATCGAATTCTACACAGGAAAATATTTTCGTACTAAGGTTCCAGAACAACAGGCGACAAAGACCTGAAGTCTACACTGAGAGAAAAAGGAAAAATCGTTACACAAAATTACGGTGTAAACATGGAAGACTTTAAGGCAACCATATTAGAACTAATGAAAACGCAATTCGAGCAGCAGCAAAAAAATGAGGAAAGACAGACTAGGCTCGAAGAAAAACAATTAGAAATTCAACAGAAAAACGAAGAAAAACTATTGGAAATTCAACAGAAAAACGAAGAGAAGCAACTCGAACTACAAGAATTACTACTACGGGCAGTAACAAATAAAGGACAAAATGAAACGGCATTCTCGCAAAATGCTATATGGAGCTCTATCAAAGTCTTCACTTAAGCACCGGACGAAGACAAAAGCTTCGCGGCTTAATTCAGAAGATATGAAGATTCATATGAGTTTGATTGCGGGAATTGGTCAGACGCGAAAAAAGTACGTCTACTACTGAGGAAACTAGGGTCAAGCGAATACACTAAATTCGTAGACACCATCCTACCGAGGAAAACGAATGAGTTGACTTTCAAGGAAGCCGTGAAACTTTTAACGGAATTATTTAGTCCGAACACTTCACTATTCCACAAAAGGTGGAATGGTTTAAATTTAACAAAAAAGGATAGCGAAGACTATATAACATTCGCTTCCATAGTAAACAAACACTGCGATGACTTTAAGTTATCTGAACTCAGCCCTGACAATTTTAAATGTTTGATATTCGCCCAAGGCCTGGTTTCGACTAAAGATGCGGAGATCAGACGGAGAATTCTAACAAAACTTGAGAGTGAACCAGAATTGACGCTACGAAAATTGGCTGAGGACTGTCAGAGATGTATAAGCGTAAAAAAGGACTCGAAAGATATCGAAGAGAATGGCGTCGCTTACATACGAAAAGTACAACAACAAACACGTTTTTCTCCCTCCTCAACATCTTGTATTATTATTCTGTGTAATATATCTTTGTTATTTCTACTCTTTTGTTCGTGTTGTTCTTCCTTGGTCCTAACCTTGGACCATAACAAGTGGTGAAGGACCTAATCCTATCCTTAAGCCTCTCCCACCACATACTCCCAACAACCGTCCCCACTAATTCTCGCTGTACTAATCTAGCCAGCTGTTGCTGAAAATCCTGCCTCTCCAGTAAGGACACGTTGAACTTCTAGTGTCCAGCCATTGTAAACCTAGTACCTAACACTATCTGGGCACAGATGAGTCTATGATCCGAATTGTTTAATCGGTGGAACATGGGACAATCTAGTAAATCTAGGTCGACCCTTCTCACAAACATTCTGTCCAGATAGCTGGCTAACTGGAGGGACGGTCATTTAAGAGCCCACGTCCACATCTCCCCATTCGGATGATCGACCCGTTATCTATCGACGAGCTCAAACTCGACGATCGGATCAGCCAGGCTATGATCGCTCGATGCCTTCCCGCTACCTCCCCGCCCCCTGTTTATCTTGGGGTCCATGACAGCTCCAGTACCCCATTAAGACTAAGCGCGACGAATCTACTAGGAACGGTCCCAACCAACGGAAAAAGTCGACACGCTTCTCCTGATCGTTGGGCGTATAAACCGCAACGACCCGAAACGAACCACTGCTCATGGCAATATCAGCCACGACCAACCGCCACCCCCAGCGTCCACATGAACAAGGTCTATCCTCGCATCCATGGAACGTTTGACTAATAAGGAAACACCTCTGACCTGCCGGTCCCCGTTTGCTGAATAAACAACAAAGTCGTCAGACACCACACGAGCATCGACGTCGCAAACAAAGTGTGTTTCCTGGATCGCGGCCACATTTTTTTAGGCAACCCCTTAAATGCAGATTGGGCGGAAATCTATGGGAGTCGGGACCCCGACATATTGTCCCATGCTAACAGTTCCAATATCGGTCGTAATTCGACCGTCAGAGACAATACCGCCAATATCTACCGGGAAAGTTAGTTTTATTGCTCTATATAAAGAGGGATGGAGTATAACCGGGACCCTCCCAGCGCAAAAATTTAACAATTTTTGAGTTCGGGTGACTCCATCTGCACCACCCTGATGCCCGGGAAAGCACTCTTCGCCTCGGCCATGTAATCCCACACCTTACCCCCAGTATTCCTTATGAGTAACATCACTCTCGGGGCATTGGGAAAGTTTCGAGCTCTTCCGAGGACCTTCCATCCACGGAAGTACATTTAAACAACGGCCTCAATAGGGCCTTCTGCTGAGAAGAAAGCTCTCTCTCGAGGGCCTGCTTATCGACAACACACAGTTTTATCCCCTGGGAAGAGTCTTTTTTCCTCTCCCCTTTTTCTTGACTAGGGCTAGAGGGGGGAGGGAGAAGGAGACAGCCCTAGAAGGAGAGGAAGGGAAGATCTTGCCTTACTTGGCAAAAGTCCTGTATCATCTCTGGATGGTGAAGTAGAGGCGGATTGTGTCTTAGCTATAATAAAGTCCTTCTCCGCTCTTCTTCGTCCGGCCTTTCTTTCTTTCTTTATGCCCTTTGAGTCTTCTTTGTCTTCCTCGTCCCTCCCTCTTTTCAATGAGGAGGTCCGAGGTGGAGGCATTTCCTCCACTTCCATGCATAAATCCAGCTCAGTAACAAAGCTTGTTCCTCCACCTACTGCTTCCCTGCAACCTGCTCTTGCTCTACAGTAGTTGACTCCTTCTGCTGCTTCTGTTCAGACTGCTTTTGCTGCGGATGTTCCGATTTCCGCTGCTACTGGTGTTTTTGCTGCTTTTGCAGCTGCTCTGACAGCTGGTCCACCTGCGACGCCATTTGCTGCTGCTGCCTTTATTCTTTGGTAGGTTGCTTTTGCTGCTCTCCCTTTGGCGCTTTCTGTTCCTTCGCCACCTGCTTCTGAGGTGAGACACCCTTCTTTGGGGGGACGTCTCGCTGAGGAGGAGATGAGGGGCCAGCAAACTTCTTGTCCTTTTTCACCACGTTTGTCCGTTCATTGGAGCTACTTGGTGGCGGGGCTTGTTTTTCCTTCTCTACTGTTTCTTTAGCTAATTCTGCTGATTTTGTTGTTGCTGCTGATGTTGATTGCGTCGGGTTCTTCCCGGGACATACTCTAGATGCGGCACCGCAGGGCCAATGGTTGGGACGTCGGTTGTGTCTCCGGCATGTTAGAATATCGGGGACATGTGAAAAATTCTTACGGATCAAAGTGACTTGCAATACATAGTCCCCAGTTGCAATGTCCGTTTTCCCAGCTACTGCTGCTACCTCTGCTACTTGACCGAATTGGGAGAAGAAAGCCCCCAAGCGCTCCTCCGTGATGTCCATAGAGACTCCATGAAGGGTAATCTTGGTACACCTTGTAATGTACTCCGTTTTAGTCGTCAATACGCTCCCGGCCAATTTTTTTGCCTCCTCAACATTCGCTAGCAGTATGTCCCACATGCCGGTTGACCTTTTCGCCAAAACTTTTGGTAATACTTGGAGGCTTTTCAAAGCCTCCTCCATGGTATCCCTGCTGACACCGATAAACCGCCGTGTTGATACGTCAGTCGTCAGGAGGGAAATTGTTGGAGGTGCAATAGCTTCCAACACCTCTGGAATAGTAATTCATTCCCGTTTATAAATTCGACATACTTTTGTTGAAGATCCTCGTACTCATCCGGTGTTTTTTCTTGGGTTTATTTGGAGTTCATGCCGAAAGTGCTGGTGGGGCTGAAGCAGTTTGCTGTGGGGACGACTTAGCCATCGTGCCCACCTCAAACCGAATGACGACGACAAGACTAATTCAGTAACAACATAGAACAACCGAAAAACACAATAAAGTAACAGCAACAAAAACAGGACAAATGAAAAACTTGACTTACAGAATACTTGATTTTCAAACCCAAAAATAACACAACAGGTCCAAATAGTAATTCGGATATGGATCACTTAGAGGCCACGCTAATTTCCACACATACATTTCCTTTATCATCACGTGATATACTTATTCAAAATGGGATCACCTTTCTGGTGTTCAAACTCCGGTGTTGGCAGTGACACTTTATTCATATATATATATATATATATATATATATATATATATATATATATATATATATATATATATATATATATATATAGTTGCCGAAGAAATGCAGTGAAGTGAAAGTGAAAAAGTTATGACTAAAATATTTTCATAATTTCCAACGGTATCAAGGAACGTGTGCTTTGGTTTCGTTCAGACGACGAAATATACCTGTTGGCCTTCTCCACATCTGTAATATGACTGTCGATGTATTAAATGAAGTATCTGATTTCATCTAAGTTAAAAATTAGAACGTCGTATGAGGAGTGTATGTCTGGAAACAGACACCTCCATTTTGTGATAAACAACCACTGGTCTGTACAAATGAATAAAATAAAGATTCATTCGAAATAAATTTTTATTTACATAGAAGTAGTATGATTTACGACAAAAGATCCTCACGATATAACTATTCCCGTATGTAGTGCACACACATCTTGAAAATGGGTGTTGGATCGACTGAAAGGAAAGCGAGGAGAAGCAGTGAACTTGTCTCTATGATGGAAGTTCATCGCATCCGTGCAGTGTGTCAGCTGTCGAGAAAAGGGGAAACATTTCTCTTTTTCACTGCTAAAGTTCTGTCGACAAAGATAGATAACTCACTTATTATATCGGTAGTCTCAAATTTTCTACATTATATCCTCCTCCTACAAAAGTTTACAGATTACAGTTAATTGAACCTAGATTTTCAGATATTCTCTGGTGACATAACACTTTACTACCAAATATATCAGCGGAAACAAAATCAATAAACCATTGATCTAGTTAAGTTTTAAATTCGCCTCCTCACAATTTCTTGACTTAAACGCAAAACGACAAATGGAATTTGCCATTCAACACAACTTACGATTGGTGCATTATCATATACTATTATTAATAGTACTAATATGATTACCATTGTCCTACAATATATAAGCATCAAGGTAAGAAGTAATTCTTAATGGACAAGGGCCAGGAATAAAATTATCAGAGTTATTTAGTATTTTGTTTTTAATTTCTGCTATTGCATATCTTTATTCTAGCAAATTGTTTGATATGGATTAAACTAACGAAGTGCCATTATTTTGAAATCATACAGCGAGAGATTTACATTTTTGAAGATTTTAGGTGTCAGAGAAGCTAGAAATTAGAAGGGAGTTCCACAGGCGAGAAATGCGAGAAAAGAAACTATTAAAATAGAACTGATGGTTGCATCTCGCTAGTTCAATAGTAAAACGGTCAGGCTGAATGGGCACAACGAATTTCCGAAGCATAATTATTTGTGATATTAACGAAAGGTCGCAGTTAGAATCCAGGTAAAAGATGATGGAATTTCAAATGTCTTTTCATCGCCTTCCGAAATTGTTGGCAAAATATTTTCTTTGTAAAAGGTCAACGATTAACAACAGGCAGAAATAGAAGAAATTTGATAAAAAATAAATTACACGACAGTTTTGCAGTTTGAATGTTTTTAACATTTAATAATAACACATTGCTATCAGCTCCTCTCCTTGCATGAAATAAATAATAGTGTATAACAGAGAGAAAGAGAGTGAGAAAGAGAGAGTATGTTTTATTTGTGTGTGTGTGTGTGTGTGTGTGTATGTGTGTGTGTGTATTGCTCGTCCAGATAGTGAAACAATAATGTTAACATCTGCATCGCAAGTTTTATTATTTTAAATATTAGATTTATTTCCTTCTGTTTGTAAAATCTATTTCATACTTATAGTGATCTTCTGAATATACTGACCTAAAAGGTATACCAGCTAATATTTTCATGAAATATTTTATGTGAAATTGTATAGTATTCAAGGCGATACCTATAATTCTTATAATCACCTTGATTGCATCACATTCATTTTGATGTTCTGTTTAATAATCTGTGAAGATTTTCATCAACGTCTAGCAAAAAAATGTTTAAAATTCGGAGGATAATTTCAAATCAGTAAAAATGGATTCTTTTATTTGGAGCCAATTTTTCAAAGGATAAAATGCGAGAATGTATCAACTCATCGCCGGAAAAGGCTGTTTTCAAACCTAAGTAAATACTCCTTTGCGAAGATATGCTCAATATTAATCTAAAATGTAAAAATAAAATAAGTATGAAATACCCATGGCTTGCCAGGGATTCAGTTCTTGCATGATTTCAGACAGCCCAAACGACGTATAGAAGTATCATATATATATATATATATATATATATATATATATATATATATATATATATATATATATATATATATATATATATATATATTTCTTTGTCAACTCATTATCTAGGCCGCCTCGCACATAATCCGATAAGAAATATAAGCGAAACAAAAGAAGTAAATGTGTAAAAGTTAGCAAGAGCTTGGGGCATCATGGGTAATCTTCTGGTGGCTGAAGCATATGTTAAAAGAACTATATCTAAATGGAATGTATTAACATCTCTATGATATCTAATTGAGTGGTATTAACGGTTCAATAACCGAGAAAAGTGTTTAATTCATCAAATATTGAGTTTGTTTTACTACATATTTCCAGTTGTTCAGCAAACATCTGTATATTACATGAGACCCGAATTTGCTTGTCAACCTGTATGCGTGTGTGCGTGTATGTGCATGCGCGCGCACTCGCGTGTGTGTGTGATGGCTGTCTACTCGTTAAACGAGCATGACCATTGCTGATTTTTAATGCAATTACTTATTGTCGGTCATGAGACTGGCATTGACTTTTGTAGCCAGCAAATGTCTTACACACTTTTCCACAGATATAGCGAAAAAGATCTTTTGGTTGTGTCGTTTCTTTATGACCTTCATGAGGGTCAAGAGCCTGGCGTCTCTTCAGTTGTCTTGTTCGGCCAGATCGACTTCTGCAGACATTCCTGCACTCCTTATGTGTAAGATGAATGATGTCAAGTAATCCTTCATAGTTGATTATTACTCGTCTTTAAATGGGGCTACGTTGGTGACTGGTTAGGCCTCCGTTTGAAGATATCTTCATTCACACACCTGGCTGACACACTGTGACACGTCTGGGTCGATATTACCACCTTTTTTGGCTCTTCTCTTTGTTTTAGCCCGGGTATTGCATTGTCTTGAAAGCAACGAGATCCACTATACACTGTCTTTCTCCGTCTACTTCTATCACATAACACCATATCCAAGTTGTGATCGTCAATTTAACATAATGCTAGTACATCCTTGACACAATCTTTGAACTGCTTCTTCGGCTTATGCTGTTGGCAGGAACCAACAAATAGTTCCCCATACAGCAGCTGCTTGGGAATGCAATCGTTACTAAACTGCATGATATGATCCACCTAATAGAATTGATGTTGATGTTCTTTGATGCTAATTGCATTCGCCTTCTCCAAGACTTCTGTGTCTGGAGTGTGAGTTATCCAGTGGATACTTAGAATTGATCTTAAGAAGCATTGATGAAAACGCTTTAGTTGCTTCAGATGTCTCCGTTTCACCACCCATATTACATATGAGTACATGACAATACAAGTTAACATGCATGTATATACTTCGTACACTTGAAACTTGGTCCTCTTTTTTAGTCTTGTCTGCAATCACACAGTCTTTCAAGCGTAAAGGTATCTCATCGTCAAGTAAAGAGAACCAGTTAATATATATATATATATATATATATATATATATATATATATATATATATATATGCATGTTTCATTAAAAAAGAAAGACAAGGTACTACGATTAAGCTTTTTATTTAATTGTTCGAACAAGTGTTTTCTTTTTTGGACAGCGAGTGTGTAGAAATTGTCCAAATGTTCTGTAATTCCGAGCGCTTTTGGCTATACTTTTAGCCATTATCAAGGATGAATTTTTTTTTCAATTTAATTATGTGTGTGCGTTGTGAGTATATTTTTAGTGTTATAAAGATGTTTTATTTTCCGAACACAGCACATTATGGCTGTGTTCGTAGCTAATATTATTAAGTGTTGGCTTTTTCTTTTTTATTATTAAGGCTTCCATTATTTTTAATCATTTTTTATATGTGGATGAGGTTATTATGTTTGTATTTTTTGCTAGTATGTTTCGGATGGAGTCTGGTAAGCTTGTGTGTGCGTTTAAGTAGGTTCTAATAGCGCTGCAGTCAAATAGGTGTAATGTAAGGCATGTAGTGTGATCGATGTAATTATTTATGAGTTTGGTTTGATCAGGAACACGGTTCCTTTAGGAGCATTTGAACTCATAGATAATGTTCGTTCGTTGTAATTTTGACTTTGCTGGTGTGTTGTTATTTTTTAGGATAAGGTTAGCTGTTTTAATTTTTTTGTAGTACATAATTTGATATTTTATTCGGGTCAATTGGGGTAGTGTATTTCTTTATAATATTTTTAAGTGAAGATTCATCTTGTTTGTAGTTAATATGAATTTGGTTTTTATAGAAAATATTTATGTTATGTTTTACTGTATGTTCACTATCGTTGTTATATACTTTGGGGAGAAATAGTCTAATTTGGTGGCCCATAAGGTGGTTAGGGAAGCCATTGTTAATTATTGTCTGTTTTACATTATTGAGTTCTTTAAGGAAGAGTAGTCGAGAGGATGAATTCTGGTGAGCTCTTTTTAGGAAGTTTTTTACCACTGCTATTTTGTATCTAAGTAGGCATTCACTTTTAAAGTTAAGGTGACAAGAGTTTCTGCTAGTGGTTTTTTTTATATAATGTGGTGATAAATGTGTTGTTACTATATTCTACAAGAACATCGAAGAATGGGAGTTTATTTTTTTTGACTACGTAGGTAAAGTTAAAAGATTAAAAGTGTGGTCTTAAAAGTATCTATTTCTTTAGTGTTATTTTCTAAAATAAAAATATCGTCTACGTAGCTGACATATGTTTTAGGTTTACAGACCTTTTTAAATATCATATTTTCTACATGGGACAAGTAATAATTGGAAAAGCATGAGCCGAGTGGTTTTCCCATACTAACATCAATAACTTGGATGTAAATGTTGCCATTATGGTCATAGAATGGGACTTTGGTTGAGCATGCGTGTAGTCATTTTTTGAGTATAAATGGTTTGATGGATGGCAAAGGGATAGAATTATTAGTATACACATAATTGAGGATAATGTGAATAGTTTGAACGACGGGGACGTTTGTAAATAAGTTTTCGACGTCAAGTGACGCTATGATACCCTGGTTTGGGATTCTCAATTCTGTGTATACTAATAATTCTACACTTGTTAGAAACCAAGAAAATTTAAATAAAAAGCTTAATCGTAGTACCTCGTCTGTCGTTTTTAATTAAACATGCATAAATGAAGGATTGCTGTCTAAATACACAATTAAACACATGTACATATCAAGTGCTCCAGACAACCTGCAATCTTCAACTGAGTGCCGTGCAAAGTTTCGGTCCATTAAGCTCAGTACCTGTCCACACAGTGGGCCCGCAACAGCTGGATGATGTTATGTTGCAACTGGTCTATGTTGTTAGTTGGATTCGCCTCGATACGAATATCTGGGTAATCCATGAACTGTCTTCCACCGCTTTTTCGCCACAAGTCTTTATTACCTTATTCGGCTTTTGGATACCAGAACATTGAGGAATCTCTTTAAGGAAGCAGCAGAAAATCCTCTACAGCCAACCTCAAACGGCATATATATATATATATATATATATATATATATATATATATATATATATATATATATATATATATATAATTAAGTAATTCATCGAGTCTAGAAGAAACCTCAGAAAGCACTGGACGGCCGTTTCATCCTATATTTGGGACTCATCAGCAGTGCGCATCCACTACCGAGAATTGAAACTGGCCTCGGTGACGAAGAGGTAGCGAATTAGACTCGATACAGCGCTGCTCGTTCACATATCCCGTGGTGAAACTCATTCGAGTTTCCTTTACCCATAGGACTGTGCGCCCACGAGCCACGACTACTATCCCCAAGCCGCTCCATTCAGAGCATTCAAGCAAGGATAAAGAAGTGATAAAAATTATTAGGAGGATTTGAGATTAAGTAATTCATCGAGTCTGGAAGAAACCTATGAGGAAAACATCTGAAACAGAAATATATGATCGAGCAAACCAACTGTTCCGTTGGTACAGTTGGTATGACGTTTGCCTGATAACATAACTGTCCGGCTTTCAATTCTCGGTAGTGGATGCGCACTGCTGATGAGTCCCAAATATAGGACGAAGGGGCCGTCCAGTGCTTTCTGCATTCTGTTGAGGTTTCTTCTAGACGATGAATTTAAGTAAATGCTCTGTTTATAATAAACAGTATTAAATAACATTTACCGGCCTGAATGAGGACGAAAACTTTCTATGAAAATTTCTCGGATATTCAGGCCGGTAAATGTTATTATAAATAGAGCATTTACTTAAATACTTGTATCTATAAAAATAATGTTAAACATAAAAATGTCTTTAAATAATTGTCGGACTTTGTCCATTTCATAATGTGTGAAGTCATTTGTTTACATTTGATACGCCATGAGCAGTTATGAATGTACGTGAGAGATTCATGGAAGATTGAAGTTTATAACCAGTAAATTCGAACTTGCCAACCGAACGATCCTCAGTGGCCGAAACGATTAAGGCACGTGAGGCTATATGACGGTTCCGTATAGGATACAAGTTCGAATCCTGTCGGAGGACGAAAATTTTCTATGAAAATTTCTCGGACATTCAGGCCGGTAAATGTTATTTAATACCGTTTATTATAAACAGACCATTTACTTAAATACTTGTATGTATAAAAAAAATGTTAAGCATAAAAATGTCTTTTTTTTATTTTTTTTTTTTTATATATATATATATATATATATATATATATATATATATATATATATATATATATATATATATATATATATATATATATATATATATATATATATATATATATATATATATATATATATATATATA
Organism: Acanthosepion esculentum; assembly: GCA_964036315.1. Taxonomy (NCBI): domain Eukaryota; kingdom Metazoa; phylum Mollusca; class Cephalopoda; order Sepiida; family Sepiidae; genus Acanthosepion; species Acanthosepion esculentum. The sequence continues at coordinate 71,350,999 of OZ038506.1, forward strand.
TATATATATATATATATATATATATATATATATATATATATATATATATATATATATATATAAAGTCAGCCAATTTCATTTAATCTCCAATACACTTGACAGGTGAGCTACCGTTGGGTGTGTTAGGCTCAGTAACTTGCTAGGATTTTCCCAGATTTTGTACATCCCTCCCCTCTGAGTTTTAAGAGTGCCCTCTTAAAAGTGTCGATGAAACTTTTTATGCGTCCGTTTGACTGTGGATGAAATAGTGTTGTGCTGAATGCCATTGTGTTGGCAGAAATTTGACAATTTTGCTGAAGTGAAAGCAATGCCATTGTCGGAGAGTAGGGTCTATGTAATTCCAAATCTGTTAAAGATTTTCTGCAGTTTCAGATGTTTTCCACATAGGTAGTGCAACACATGGGAAGATTTTCTGGTCATTTGCTGTAAGCATTAACAAGCACAATAAAAATTGTCAATTGATGGGTCCCACAAAGTCAATATCAAGACATGACCAGAGGGAATACGGGACAGACCATGAAAAAACTGTAGATTTCCGAGGAGACTTAGCTGCTAACTGGCATTTTGAACGATTATGCGCAAGGTTTTGTCCATATTTGCCCAATAAACATAACTGCGGACCAAGGCCTCCATGCGTTTAATGCCTTGACGTCTTAAATAAAATTGTTTAAGGACCTTGTGTTGCAAGGTCAATGGAACAATTAGATGTTTCCCAAAAGGAATGCAGCCCTTGACTTAATAATGAAGATTGACGATGGAAGAAAGGTTGGAGCCGTTTGTCGGAACATACTGCTAGTCACTTTGTGGGGTGGTAGTGCATTACTTTCTGCAACAAAGGGTCAGAAACTGTGGCTTCCTGAACTATTTGTGAAGTGACTACTGCTTTTACAGAGGTTGTGAGCAATGAAACAATTTCTATTTCAATGGATAATGCTGTATCTGCTGGTGGTTTGCAGTGCGCACTCATAAGTCTGGATAAGGCATCTGCATAATTGAATTTATTGTGGTAATTGATTGCAAAATCATAATACAAGAGCATGAACACCCATCGATGTAAACGATTGGCAGCATAAACAGGAATAGCTTTCTTGGACCCAAAATTGCTACCTATGGATTTATGGTCTGTTACTAGGCTGAAATGATGTTCATAAAGCATTTTATTCCTTTGTCGAGTGTCAATGGTCTTGATGCATGAGAAATGACCTATTGACTGTGTGACAGTGAGAGAGAGTCTGGGGAACACACAAGTATATTTTTTTATTGAAATTGCAGTAGATCTGAGTAGCGAAATTAGATCAGTGCATTTTGTTTACTGATGGGAAATCTGATCTAGGGCAGAAGTTGTATCCATTGGATTTGGGTCATTAGAAGACAATGTAAATGGTAGAAATAATTTTTATCGGTTAAAACTTGGAATAGAGCTGAGTAAGCAAGAAGGACCTTTAGAATTCATATGATTTTGGTTGAAGCAGCCAGAACCTCGTGATGATCGCGTGCGAGGTGGTGGGACCGAGGGTCGGTTATGACCAGCATGGTTTTTCTATATAAACGCGTAGTTATGCTGGAAAAGTGGCAGACAGAAGAGAGAGACGGGAGAGGCCGCGATCGGTCGGCGCGCACGTCGAGGTCGCATGCGTGACGTCACGCGTATGGGCACCCGCGTCGACCGTTACGGGTCGCGGCGCTACATGAGAGACGGGAGAAAATTCTTGGCAAAACTGAAGAAGAGATTTAGCCGGGGCAATAGTTGTGCTAGAGACAATGGAGAGTCGAGTTGGAGACTCGAGGAGGAGAGGAAGTGACGTCACAGATTGGAACGAAGCGTCCGCTAACATGTACTGTTGATATAAGTACCTCTGCTTCTGCTACCATGAATAATACTACTACTGTTACTACTGCTGAGGAGGAACGCCACTATAAACTTTAAGCCCCGCACAGAAATCTTATCCCTCTATCGCAAGAGTCGTATAACGTTCTGAAACGATTTAACAAGTTAATCACAATACACTCTCTCTCTCTCTCTCTCTCTCTCTCTCTCTCTCTCTCTCTCTCTCTCTCTCTCTCTCTCTCTCTCTCTCTCTCTGTCTAAAATCCAGTGTATGAGTTTTTACGTCAAATACTTTTCTTTTCGTTGTAATTCGTTTCTTTTCTATACTATTCATTCCAGCTATATAAAAGACATTAACAATTCAACCAATGAATAGTTGTTTGTCCGGCTTTCTGCAGATATTAAATTTTTTTTGCTGCATTCTAAATTTCTTAGCGCAGACTCTCCAGCCGACCGTGAATGGATGAACATCACTTCTGCTTTCTGGATCAAACAAATCACAACGTGGGCAGGAAACCAATAGACCGGCCGAATAATCTATGGATGCTCAGGGGACCTAAGGCCACTCCCTTAAGTTCGGTTAGTACCGAGTAGACACCTCAACCCAGAGAGTAAGACGCCGGAGGTTGAGGGGCTGGGGCGAAAGTGTTAGATTGGTGCCGTGACCAGGATAGACCCGTGGGAATTACAACGGCCGTCTGAAAGAGTAGAGAAGGTTGCATTTGTTTTGTCCAGTCGGGACCAAGTAAGGCCAGTAAGGACTCTAGTCTTCGGACAAGGAGGAAAAGAGAAGGAAGCAAAAGGAGGAGGAAAAAGAAACAAAACACGAAGCGGCTGACCTCAGGTAAGTCACTTTTTGGTTTCCCTTGTTCGCTCATTGCATTTAGATCTGCAACAATATTGTTGATCTTGTTTTGACTTTGTCGACTTTGTATGCAGTTGAAGCGCCACCACCGTGCTAAGTATATTTCCTTTCATTCTGTCGTTGGTCTCTCTTCTCATGGGAAAGTGGTAGTTGACAAGACGCTAGGATGAGCGGAGCAGGATCAGATGCCACAGATGACCTTGGGGACGTGGGAGTCCCCGAAATATCGATGGATTTCAGGAGGCTGATAGGTAGCATGTAGCTACCTAGTTATAAAGGAAACCCTGCAGACCTGCACGAATCTTTTCTGTCCATTCAGAAGAAGCAGGTGATCTATGGCCTCTCAGACCAAGAAATGGTACTCCAGGCTTACAACGTCGCAGCGGGGCAGGTGTCCAAGTTCATAGGGGGTGGTACAAAGAAAACCTGGCCCTGACGTGGACCGAACTTAAATCAGGAAATTATTCCGGCTGCAGCAACAAGAAGAGACTAATGAGGAATTGGGGGAAAGAATCGTGGGGCTAGCGGCGTTAACTTTTCCGGAGTTGACGACCCGGGACAGTTGTCCTATTCAGTCCTTGTTGGCCGTTGTGTATGTGGACGCACTGAGTGATAGGGACCTGAGGGGCGACGTTCTGAAGCGGGGACCGGTCAGCCTGCCCGCAGCTATAGAGGCGGCTCGGACCAGCGAACGACTCTGGGATAGAATAAGAGGGGGTGTAGGTAGGAACCGGGGGGGAGTAGTGATGAAAAAGAAGGACAAGGAGCGGATCCAGATACGGGACCCAAAAGAAGAGGTGGGAGAGGACTGGAAGGCCGAGGCAGTTCCCAGTAAGAGAGCCTGGGATCTGACTTATGGGTTTCATAAGCCCACACCGGGCCGATATGGGCTGGTGTGCTGGACTTGCAAGTATGGTGGGCATCGGGCCCGCGACTGTTCGACAAACTATGGAAGCGACCCAAGGTCGTTGGGACCGGACAAACGACTTGTGGCGAGTTCGGGCACAAGGCTCGGTGGTGTACGGCAGAGGGAGACCGTAAACTAGGGATAAAGCGAATTAATACGCTGGTGCTCCCTACCGAGACGGACAAGTGTCCGGGAAACGTCGATGGGTCACCCGTGAAAAAGTAAGAGGCCGGGTGGCCCCAGTGCAAGTAAGACCTGGACATGTGGTGTGGTCGGGCACTTTTCGGCCAGTTGTAAGGAGCGAAGGTGTTGGCGCTGTGGAGGAGCGGGTCACCTGAGACGAACCTGTACTCGCAGGAGAAAGATGGACCACACCGTCCAGAACAACCCTAACTCGAATAGAGGGGAGAAATGGGTAGCTAGTCCGAGAAAAGAGAGTTATCCGAGCTCTACCCCACCCGGGAGGACCCCTAGACAGAAATTGGAGCCCCTAGAAAAAGGTGAACTCCTGTCACTGACTCCCACGTCACGGTTGTCGAGAAAGCGGGAGGAAGGGAGAGAACATACGGGAAGGAGAAAGGCATAGGTATACCGTTTGCTGAAGGAAGGGCCAAACTTCACCTGTAATGTGTTGCTGGGAGACAAGAAGATGAAGGCCCTTGTCGATACTGGAGCTTCAGTGTCACTGGTTAGCTACATGGTTTTTAGACAGTTGGGACTGAAAACGAAGCTTAGTCCCGTCGATCTACTAATAAGTCAGGCTGATAGTATCAGGATGAGGATAGAGGGTATGACGTGGCTACCTTTCCAGTTGGCAAGAACCAGAGGTAAACTTAAGGTTTATGTGGCACCTGACTTGTGTGGTGAGCTAATTTTGGGGAATGACTGGCTTAGGCAGAATAAGGTACAGATCCGTTTCAGCCCCGCCACCCTAACATTGGACGGGGTAGGGATACTGTTGGGAGAGGATAATTATGAACAATTGCCAGTGGTGGCCCAGACTGATATAAAGCTTCCCCCTAGGACTACTGTATCTGGGAAGGGAAAGATTATAACAGAAGGAGTGCTGAACAGTGACCTGTACCAAGTGGTCCCTACTGATAGGTATGATAATAGTGAAGGGGAAATAACCGTGTGATTCGTTGTGAAGAGGTCGAGGACCGTTCCCTTACTGTTAACTAATACTGCCAATAAAACTATTAAAATAAAGCAGGGAGAGGAGCTGGCACAGGCGTGCCCAGTGAGAGAAGATGAACAGGTGAGAGTATGGAATGAGAATAGGCCTGGGAATAAGACAGGTAGCGATGAGATAAGGGATGAAGATATAACAGCCCCTGAGTGTTAGAGGAAGAAATTGAGGGGATTGCTGAACGATAATCGGGAGGTAATAGCCATTACCGATAAGGAACTGGGACAGACGGAGACAGTTGAAATGAAGATAGACACGGGTAATCATCCACCTATTAAGTTAAGACCATATAGGACCCAAATCCACAAAAGAAAATTAGTAGAGGACGCAGTGAATGAAATGATGGTATCAGAGATGATCGAAAGATCCAAATCTCCCTGGAGTTTTCCAATAGTGATTGTTGAAAAGAAAGATGGAGGGCATAGGTTTTGTGTGGATTTTCGTCAATTAAATGCCATTATGAAACCGCTGGCAGTGTCCCTCCCATTGATTGATGATATTCTAGCTCTTTTAGGAAAGTCTAAATGTTTTTCCACCTTGGATTTGAGGTCGGGATATTGGCAGGTAGCACTTAGCAAAAAATATCAGGAAAAGACCGCTTTTACCTGCCACATGGGTCTCTTCAATTTTAGAGTTATGCCGTTTGGGTTGTAAACGCCCTGGGTGTATTCAGTCAGTTAGTGTTCATCGTATTGAATGGCACTGAGGCATTTGCCAAGGCGTGTCTAGATGACATCATGGTGTTCTCAAAATCACCAGAGGAGCATTTTGAACATCTGCAGAAGGTGTTCGATAGAGAACATGGATTAAAGTTAAAATTATCGAAGTGTCAGTTTATGAAAGAAGAGACAAAGTACTTAGGGTTTATCATAAACAAAGAAGGAATAAAAACGGATTTAGACAAAGTAGAGGTTATAAGAGTCATGCCCGCACCGGAAGACCGTAAGAGAGATTAGGGGATTTATTGGAGCCATCGGATATTATCGGAGGTTCATACCAGCATTTAGTCGGCTAGCAGGCCCTCTAATAGCTCTAAGAAGCATGCTAGGTTTAAGTGGACCGAGGATTGTCAGCGTGCATTCAAGGCTCTAAAGAACCAGCTGACAGCTGTACCCCTGTTGGCCTACCCAGACCTGAGTAAGCCCATGGTGCTGTACACCGATGCAAGCAATAAATGTATCGGGGCAGTTCTTACACAATCATGTCCCGATAAGGATGGACCAGTACCGGATGTGCTTGAGGAAGTGCCGATCGATTTTCTGTTTCATCGGCTTTCCGAGACTCAGCAAAGGTGGCCATTAATAGAAAAAGAACCGTTCGCCATTCTGTACGCTATGCAGAAATTAGATTATTATTTGAGTGGGGATGTGTTTACCATTAAAACAGACTACCAACCTCTCAAATATTTGTTAGGGGCGGAGTGGACGAATAAGAAGATACAACAGTGGGCATTGAAGTTAAGTGGGTATAACTACAGAATAGAATATTTGGCAGGGAAGGATAATACCTGTGCTGACCTGTTATCGAGGATTTCGTGGCAATTAGAGATCGAATCTGTCAGGTTGAAACTGGGTGTGGATGATAAAGCATTCCAAATTAATGTGATCAATTCACAGGCGTTGAAGTAGAGGGAAAATCAGGAAACGAGTGAAATGAAGATTGTTTCCGACCCCCATTGGAGATATATTATTTGGCAAAACCAAGAGGATAGCGAGATAGCAACTATCAGGTCCAGGGTAGAGGCAGGACGTACCTCCAAATATATGGTGCACAATGGAGTCTTGTATTACCTTTCAGGAAGAAATGAGGAAGTAAGTTTAAAAATGGTGATACCTGAGAAGTTGAGAGCTGAAATTCTAGACCAATGTCATTGGAGGTTAGGACATCTGGGAGTTGATAAGACGTATGGATTAATAATGAGAAATTACTACTGGCCTAAGTTGTTTAATGATGCTGTGAACCATGTAAAAAAATGTGTAACATGCCAAGTACAGAGTCGAAGGAGTAGGGTTGCCCCAGTATTAGAAACGGATGTTCCGAATTATCCATTTCTGAAAGTAAGCATGGATATTTCCGGGCCCTATGGAGAAACACACAGAGGTAATCTTTACATAGTGAGTTTTGTAGACTGGCTGACGAATTGGCCTGAGGCATTTGCCATACCGGATAAGAAGGCACAAACGGTGTCAGATATAATACTGAACGAAATATTCCCTAGGTATGGGGCCCCCGAACAGTTGGTTACCGATAATGGATCGGAGAATGTGAATCAGATTATGAGAGAGACGTTGGGTGTAATAAACATACAGCACATAACTACCTCTCCATATCAAACCCAAAGTAACGCTATGGTAGAGAGATTTCATAAGACCCTCGCTGATGTGTTAGCTAAACTAACAGAGGATAATAGGGAAAATTGGGATTTATTCGTAACCCAAGCGTTAGCAGCTGTGAGATTCTCGATGAACGAGACGACAAAATTTTCCCCTTATTACTTGATATATGGCAGGGATGTAGTCTTGACTATAGACAATATGTTACAACCTAGGAGGAAGCATTTAGGAGAGGATCATCACCAAATATTTTTAGAACAACAGCATAAAATTTTTTACGCAGGTGAGGAGGAGCATTCAAAGAGCCCAGAAAAGGCGAAACGATAGAGTAAATAAAAACAGAGAAGTTTCCTTCCAGATAGGTGATCCAGTGTATTATAAAATACACCTGAAAGAAGGTAAATTGGACCAGAGATGAAGTCCATACTATAGGATCGTGAACAGACGGGTTCGGTTTCCTTTGTGATCTCGGACCAATTGACTGGACAGGTAAAGAGAGTGCATGCGAATGATATAAAGCTATCTGAAATAGAATGGAACGGAGCCGAAACAAAAACTCAACAGAAAAAGCTGAGGAAAACTACGTTGGTAGAACCCGAAGGGTTAGAGACTGAGAGTGAAAGTGAAGGGAGTGAGGAGATTGAAATTAGCCCAACTACCCTTCGAAGGCTGAGGGAGGTAAGTCGGACTCCAGCGGGACATTCTAAGGAAGCAGGGATTGAGCCTAACCTTAGGGAAGAAGAAGAACTGAGTGAATGGGAAGAAGAGGATGAAATTCCGTTAGCTCAATTGCAGTGTAAATTGCGGGCAGAAAAATCACCTCGTGTTAATGAGGAATTACCACTAAAACGGTGATTGAGGGGAGCGGTGCAGCCCAAGCCCAAGGATTAAGTGAAACCAGTACAGTGTCGGTGGTAAATGAGTGACGGTCTGGGCCTAACTGTGCATTTATCATCGGTGCTGGTGAACTGTGTGGACGGGCCCCATGCATGCACGGCGCTGGTGATGGTATGGGTCGGTGCTTGAGGTATCGCTCTAAGATGTAACCACCCGTACTACTGGAGATACAAGCCAAGCGACCCCTTCACCTTAGATTACCTGTAGACCCCACCCAGCAGTTATGGAGGTATTATAGCGCCTTGGGATGTACTACCTTGTTGGAAGATGACAAATTGCTAGTGCTCGTGCCGGTTCCATTACTGGACAGAGATAGTACCTTTGAAATTTACCAGGTGATGAATCTTCCCCTTCCCTATCCAAAGTTAAGGCCGAAGATAGGAGCGGTGGCTAGGTACAAGGTAGAGACAGAATTTGTTGCGCTAAACCTAGCCAGGACAGAGTTTATGCTATTAACAAAGGGAGAAGCAGAAAAATGCAAGAATGATGCCTTAGGTACCTGTGGGTCTGTAAGTCCAATTTACGTGACAGGTAGTCACAATCTGTGTGTACTAGATATATTTAAGAAAAATAAGAAGGGAATTAGAGATCATTGTCAGGTAGAGGTGTTGGCTAGTGTAATGTTATCTAAAGCAACCAGTGTCTTTGCGGAATTTGGGCGGTAGCCACACAAGAAGAGATCGAATTATCTAAGGTGTGTGAAGGGAAGCCCACCACTAAGATAAGAGTTATTCTCCCTTTGTTTTTTGTTGAGCTACCCATTGATTGTGGAGCTCATGGTCCATCTATCTCTTTACCTCCCTACAACCAAGCAGACGAGAAGTTTGAAGAGAATGGGGCTTTTTTAGAGCTGGTAGAAACGAATGCCAGTGGATGGACGGGATTGTGGGAACCCATTGTAAGAGAGATTCCTAAGATGTCGTTAGAAAAGATGCCGACGTTGTTAAGGCCAATCAGATTGATCTTGGACGGTTGAAGTCGGAGTTAGATAAGATAGGTACGCCGAATTCGGGCTGGAGAGAGAATTTGGTTGCTATAATAACCTGCCTGACCGTTGTGGGAATTATACTAATGATAGTCGTGGCCTTGCTGGATTGGTGGTGGTTGAAGAGGCGTGCGGTGTTGTCGACCGGGCAGAATAAACTGGCACGGGAGTGCATGAGTGAAGGAGGGATTCCAGTTAGTGCACTTTACCAAGGTAGGTCAGACCCGAGTGCATTGGGACCCCTAACTGATATTAAAGAAGTGTCCACGATTGTCGTGGAAGGACCTGAAAAAACAAAAGATTCGACAAAGCCTGTTGTGAAGGCGAGACAAAATCGGAGGGACAGATATACGAAAGAAGTCGAATTTTCTTTTATTTATTTTTAGTAATGAGACTGAAATAATTGGTAAAGAGTGTTGCGAACTCCAATAATAAAAAAGGAAAGAACATTCGAACTAGTGAACTATGTGAAAACGTTCTATTGCACGAGAACACCAAAACAGTGGACTTTAACCAGAAGTTGCATGTACATATGTATCGTAAGGACAATGAAAATGTAAATGGACATAAAAAGCCCTAAGAAAAACTGAGGACTCTACCTTTGGATGCTGGAAGAGACGTATGTTTAAGTAGCCCCCTAGTAAAAAACATGTTGGACTGGGTTTTCTCATATTTTATTGATATGAAAGCTCGTGTGTCATTTACTAGTAAATGACAGATTGGTAAGGGAGGAAATGTCAGAGAGAGAGAGTCTGGGAAACACACACACACACGTATATTTTTTTATTGAAATTGGAGTAGATCTGAGTAGCGAAATTAGATCAGTGCATTTTGTTTACTGATGGGAAATCTGATCTCGGGCAGAAGTTGTACCCATTGGATTTGGGTCATTAGAAGACAATAGAAATGGTCGAAATAATTTTTATCGATTAAAACTTGGAATAGAGCTGATATAGAATTCATATGATTTTGGTTGAAGCAGCCAGAACCTCGTGATGATCGCGTGCGAGGTGGTGGGACCGAGAGTCGGTTATGACCAGCCGGGTTTTTCTATATAAACGTTACGGGTCGCGGCGGTACATGAGAGACTAGAGAAAATTCTTGGTGAGACTGGGGAAGAGAATTAGCCAGGGCATGAGTTGGGCTAGAGACAATGGAGACTCGAGTTGGAGACTCGAGGAGGAGAGGAAGTGACGTCACAGATTGGAACGAAGCGTCCGCTAACATGTACTGATGATATAAGTACCTCTGCTTCTGCTACCTCGAATAATAATACTACTGTTACTACTGCTGAGGAGGAACGCCACTATAAACTTTAAGCCCCGCACAGTCGTATATCGTTCTGAGACGATTTAACAAGTTAATCACAATACACTCTCTCTCTCTGTCTAGAATCCCGTGTATGAGTTTTTACGTCAAATACTTTTCTTTTCTGTAACCCGTTTCTTTTCTATACTATTCATCCCTGCTATATAAAAGACATTAACAATTCAACCATTGAATAGTTGTTTGTCCGGCTTTCTGCAGATATTAAATTTTTTTTGCTGCATTCTAAATTTCTTAGCGCAGACTCTCCAGCCGTGTCTACATCTTCAGTCGACCGTGAATGGATGAACATCACTTCTGCTTTCTGGATCAAACAAATCACAACGTGGGCAGGAAGCAGGATTAAACCAGTGGACCGACCGAATAATCTATGGATGCTCAGGGGACCTAAAGCCACTCCATTAAGTTCGGTTAGTACACCTCAATCCAGATAGTAAGACGCCGGAGGTTAAGGGGCTGGGGCGAAAGTGTTAGGCTGGTGCCGTGAAAGATTTAATCACGGCTCCAACACCATAGTCAGAAGCATCTGAAACCATAATGATATTAAAGGAGGGGTTATAGTGTGTGAGGACCAAGTCCGAAAAAAAAGTAAAAATTTGATTTTGGTAAAAGCAGACAGAGAATATATTGAGCAGTTCCATGGAGCATCCTTTTTAAGAAGATGATTCATATGAGTTCGAATTCAGACATAAAAAACTGTAATGATCTACCAAACCTAGAAAAGAACATAATGTCAAAACATTTGTTGGTGCTAGTATGTTTTGATGGAAGAAATATTTTCCGGATTTTGTTGTTGACCATTCTTGTCAAAAATAAATCCGTGGCATTTAATCAACGTTCAGAAAAAAATGACATTTTTCTGTTTTCACATGATAACCATATTGCCGAATCCGTTCGTTTCAAATTTTCGTCCTCGGTTGCACTGGCAACAATGTAATCGATGAATGTAGTGGCTCAAAGCCATCAATATGGCATCCATCGTTTGCCGGGATACGGTTGAGGCTGAGCTGACACCAAAATGATAATATCTAAATAAATGCTTGTCGGTGTTCATTGTGAGGAGCACTTCGGAGTCCTCATCAACTTCCATTTATAAGAATGTATCTGAAAATTCAATTTTAGCAAAACTTGTTCCATCATTTAGCTTTGCAAAAAGGTCTTCTGGTATTGGTAAATGAGTATAAAGGGTTGTTTAACTCATTGGAATAATCTGCAGCTATACGAACTTTTCCATTTGTGTTTTGAATGTGTGTGTCGCGAAAATATGTTAAAGACAGAATTGAGTGGCACAGTGAAGAGATTGAACTCATCCATTCAATCTAAACCAATTAAATTTACATCAGAGTCCGTTATATAACATGTAGCAGAAAAGATTTTATCACGAAAAGAAACTCACCGCTGAGTAAAATCTTATTACTGGATGCACTCCGAGTGATGTGATTTGTATTCAACTCAGGCTTGCCAATTACTTCTCGCGTGTATGGTGAGATCAAAGTAATATCTGAAGCTGTGTTAAACTGAAAACGGATTGAAACCTACTTGAAAGTAACAGTAATATATTTTTACAGGATTCGAAGTCAGCTTAGAAAGTTGTAGACACATAATTTGAATTTGACCGTTTTCGGTGCGGTTTTTTCGCGAATTTTGCAGAACTGATTTTGAAATTTGTTTCTGAATTTGATTTGGAGGTTTGGCTTCCAAATGACGACAAAAACTTTCCTTATGTCCACGTTTGTGACATAATTGACATTCATGATTTTTGACGGGCAGAAGCGTGTGTAGTGCCATTCATCGCACGACAATTTTTTCTTTGTTCGAATGCTGCTGACGAATTTGGAAGCGAGGGCTGATGTTGAACTAGTGTCTTTTTTAAAGTTCATAAACCTCTGGCTTTCAGTCGTAAGAACTTTTACTGCGACATCTTTATGCTGTTGCAGTTTGGACAATAGCCGTGTGCGTACATCAGCGACGTGTGAAAATTGAAGGCCAGCAATAAAGATGAAATATTTAAATTGATCTGAAAATCAATGAATGAAAACAAAATTTCTTACATTCGCGATTAACATATCCTGCAAATGTTACGTAGTCGTCTGCGTCGCTTTTCCCAATTTTAAACAGTTGTAAGGAACGTGAAAAACTGGATGTTGATCTCTGAAAATTTCCGTGAGTTGGTCAACAGTTTCTGTAAAAGTTAAATCCGAAGGCTATTTTGGTAAAATAAAAATAGTGAAACGCTCATGTCTTATTGGGACTGTTGCGGGGCCAGTAAGTATATGTCGACCCAGCAAACTAATTTGTGCTTGCGTAAAGTTGTGAACTGACAAGACAGTGAGGAGACAAATTAGCTTCGGGGTCGACATACATTTATTTTCCCCCGCAACAAGTGGTGACATACCGACGTGAAACAACTGAGCAATAATGGAGTTGATCAAGTGTTACTTTCCCTAGTGATCTTAATCGATATTACTAATTGATACGGTCAATTATTTAAGGGGATGGCCTTGTCGCAGCCACCGCTGGTCACTCCTAAACAAAACAAATAGAACGACCTTGACCTTCGCAACCTTACTACTCCCAGAATTGAATCAACAGTTAATTAGCAATTAAAACAACTATTCTGATATATTTTGAGTTAGAAACATACCGTTAAGCATTTCGGATATGGAAGTGTTAACCAACATACCAACAGCATTTGGAGTATTTTTATATTTAGCGTTTTCTATTCCCTAAAAGGGAGTAAAAGAACAAACATTATGGACATAAATTTGGCCACTTTTTTCGACGAAAAATCAGCTTCTCGGCCCGGGGCTAGAATAAGTGTGTAGTTTCTGTGCACTGCATTTTGATCTCACCGGTGTCCTGCTGATCCGCCCTGGAAATTGTATCATCTCCACGACTCGGCTCTGTTTAGGGAGGAGATTTCCATCTGCGGGTTGGAACATCTCCGACAATTCGCCGGGATTGTTGAACAGGCGGCCAGGAGGATTCCAACCTTCGTGTTGGATTATCTCCGACGATTCATCCGAATCGTTGAAGACGGCCAGGTGGCAACCATTTCAGCTCCCGTTTCGCTATTACGTTCCTGCGCGGCCACTGATCAGCTTCTCATCACCGATACGTTCCTCCTTGGCTTATTGACCAACTTCACACACATCCAGTCCAACCGTCGACATGACCAGAACAATCACATCTTAACTTCCCGTCATCGGCACGTCCAGCCCGACCACACTCCAATTACCTGACTTCGAATCATTGTGTCGGCTGTTCACACCTTTTTTCGAACACAAATTAGCTTGTGGTGTCGACATCCTTATAGGCCCCGCAACAGGCCCAGCTTAGTTTGTTATTTTATCGTTGATTCTAATAATAATAATATTTTTAAAATGAGGAAGAATTATCATTATTATGCCATCTTACCCTTATTTCTGATCTTCTTCAGATGCCTGGTTGGTTTGGTAATGTTCTCCAGGATTTTTAACTGAACCGACGTAGATTTAATACTAAATACTGCCGTCAGAGCGTTTTGAGTCGTGGGGATGGCACACCTTAATTCAGGTGGACATTAAGAATTTACATACTAAAATTAGTTCATAGAGGTGGGGGCACCGGAAGAGTTGACCAATTGTAGAATTTTGGGCATTTATATGAAACCCAATGTCAGGTTGTCGTACCTTCCAATTTGCAAATAACACTTATTCCTTGGTCACATGACCTACTCACCATAACGTCCATGCAACAGTCAGTTGGCGACACCTTATTATGGTCTATTGACTTGTAATTTTAGCCTTGACAAAAAGACAAGATTTTAATTTATTACGAGGATGTATAGTGTTAGAAGTTTATCACTTGGTTCCCTCTAAAGTCTACTTCAATTCTGTACTTCTAACGTCTTCGCCTAAACTCTGAAATTTTATTTGCTGTCTATATATTTATTTTTTTTACCTCAACAGGAGCAGATTGGTTCGCCTATCGGCTGGTTCACACTCCTCCACGGTCTATTGAACAGGAGTAGAGTTTATACTTTGTTTCCTTTTCAGGATTGGGTTTCCAATTTCTTATAAAATCTACTTCAACTCTAGATATCTAACATTTGAACTTTAAACTCTGAAAAATAATTTACTACCTATTTTTTTATTTTTCCTCAATAGGAGAAAATAGGTTTGTCTATTGACCGGTCTTTTAAACAGGAGTAGATATTGTTTCCTGTTTAGAATTGGGTTTCCGGTTCCTTCTAAAGTCTTTTCATTCTCTTTTACTTTCAGTAGCCACCCCCACTTGCATCTTAGTGGCATTATTGCCTTGCTTGGGGTGAATTAGTTTAAAAATATGTAACAGTCATCAGTGGAATGAAGAGGTGTTGCCTGGGAGATGGATATTCAGAAATCAATTTACATCATGCTTTATACAACAGCAATATTGTTTTTTCTTTGTCTATAAATTAACTCTTATGCTCATTTATGAGAAAATAGCAAGGAATGATACCCACACGTTTGTTTACAAAAGTTAATGCTATTTTTTTTATAAATGTTGGAAAGATTAAAATGGAAAATGCTGATAAAACCTTTTGTAAATAGAATGAGAGACATTTTATTTGAAAAAAGCTGTTGCATTTTAAAGGTATAAAGCCATAACTAAGAAAATTACTTTACAAAAAAATCAAAACACTGACCAAAGAAAAAAATATATTCTTTTAAAAGAAAAATAATGAAGTCTCATTTTTTCAAGTAATATTGAAATTTGAAAGCAGTTTGTTTTTATATTAACATGAATTCTGTTTTAAACCTTCAATTATTTCATAAAATTTAAATAACTGTACAAAAAAGATTTTATCAAGAGCATATTTATGGAGATGTCAAAGATTATAATAAAAATAACAAATTTTATTGTTTTTTTCAAAGGATCTTATAAGTAAAACATTCAATAAAGTTTTGTTTACAAAATGAATATATGTAAGACAATAAATTTATATATAAATCACACTTGCTTTCATAACACAGAGCTCTAATCTTGTCAATTAGGATTGTAAGTTAGAATTTCACAAGAGACATTACAGCACTGTACAAAAGGTTTCTCATAAGAGAATTTTGCTAATGACTAATTTTTACATATTACTCTCACTCTCTCTTTCTCATCACACATACATATGAGTACTAGCAATAGAGTATAAGTAATTAGTTTACTGATATATATCTATATCTATCTATCTATATATATATATATAGAACATACACATATCCACTACAAAACTGTACAGCTTGTTTCAATGTTAAAAAAAGATTTTTAACGTTTCAGCAGGTAGGAAATCACGATTTTTTTTAATGTTGAAACAAGATGTACACTTTTATAGTGGGTATGTGCATGTTCTAATGTAGCAATGCATAATAAATAAATATTTATGCCTCTACTTTTGTATTGAGCCCTGTTTTAAGTTAATGTTTTGAATGCTGAAATCTTATTCTTCGTTCTTTTACATTTGGATATATATATATATAGAGAGAGAGAGAGAGACAGACAGACAGACAGAGAGATGTAAAAACACTTACTGATTTAATTAATTCAATAATATATCAAATTTATGTAAATTAAATTTATAGTTTATAATAAAGTTCACATTTGTTCAAAATTAACAGTTTGTAAATTAAGGCATTAATGTTATCCAATTTGCTATCTTCTTCTATTGGAATATTCCCTGAAAGCTGAAAGCTGAAAGTCTGAACCAACTATTATTTTGTGAATATTTTACTAATTTCATTATTCAAAATCTGGCCTTTATCCAATGTGTTATTGTCTCCTCTTGAATACTTCCCTTTTAACAAAATGTCTTGAAATTAATAATAGATAATTCATATTTAAGGAAATAAAGATGCTAGTATGAGAGATTTGCATGTTTTAAATTCAAATTTATCAGATTGCTTTATAAAATCTTGCAATTAAATTAATGAGCTTGTGTTCTGTTTTCAAATCTAGAACTACTTACTTTATAATCAAATATTTATAGACATTTTTAAATGACCATTAGCTACCTTATACCAAGTTAGAAATAATATACTTTTTTCTGTTGTATTTTGTCATTTAGAAGTAAATATCATACTTTGAACAAATGGAATACAAGTATTATAAAATTAAATTCTATTTTTTCATACTTTTTTGTTTTACAGAATATGAAACACATTTTTTACTGTGATAAAATTTCTTCTTTGTATAATTGTTGTTGTTATTGTCATTAGGTGTAATTTGTGTGAACAAAGGAAACCTTCTCCCATACTGGTGGCAGAAACTGGTCATTTGTATATCCACTATATTTCTTCCATTTCTACACCAAAAACTAGACTATTTTATTTTATTTTTAATTTCATTATTAAATTCAAGCAAATAAAAATTCTTTCTCCCACTTTTCAATTATTGATATTTTAATTGTTATTTTTTTAGTACTTAATTTCTACTTGATTTTAATTCCAATTTTATTCCAATTGGTGCTTAACTTGGACTCTCTTCATTATGCCATTATATTCATCAATTTAGCCAGTTAGAACACTTTAGCCTTGGAAAGAGAATCCATTTATAAATCCTAAGATTGTTCTTTCCTTGCTGCTACTACCATATAACCCAGTACAATTTTTTGTCACATGTTACTTAGAGAGGGGATGAATACAGCTAAGTAACTGCCCTAACAGATGTCTCATATTGATAAAGGAAAATATTCAAACTCATTAATTTAGAATTTGTTATAATTAGCTTAAAAGATAATCATGTCAATATACTACTCCTTTAAAAATGAAACTTTAAATTTTTAAAAAAGAGAGCTCAATTGATGATATCTGAGAAAGCTTGTTCTACTAATGCTGTCATTTTTACAAAACAAAAAGCAAAAAGCTTTTTGTTTTGTAAAAATGACAGCAACCCTATTCTCAAGCCCTATTTACAGATGGTAAGTCATCACTGTCAAAATATAACAAAACAACTAAAAAAAATTTTTTTACTGACCCCTTTTTTTGTTGTGAGCTATTTTCATGTATCTGAGAAGTTTGATAAAAGAAAACAAATAAAACTGACTTTATTGTTAACAGCCCTAGTCAGGGACAATGTTTGAATTAATATCCTAAGGTATAAAGAAAATATTTAAATAAATGTAAATCACAAGTGAATCATTTTCCCTCACTCCCCCAATGCAAGACCCTGTTTTCAGCAAAACTGCCATGCATAGAAAATAGGGAGTAAAATAATGGCTGACATTTAAAACAATGAAAACCTTTTTTGGCTTTATGAACTATGTTCACCTTCTCTGTCCCTCAAATGAAAGTTATGACAAGGTATGAATCAGAACATTTAAATAAGAAATGGTGGCTGCTTGGGGTAAAATAAGAGAATTTTTTCCATCTCTAGCTGGTCAGAAAAGTATAACCAAATACATTCAATTGTCAAAGTCAATAAGAACAATTATTTTGTTAAAAATCAATTGCTTAGCTTAATGGAATATACTCCTAAAAATAAATATACTAGCTGAACCTGTGGAAGTTCTACAAATTTTGATAAAAAAGATTATCCATAACTTTGTGTCTCTGTTCTACTTTATCCTTTATCTGTATCTTCTTCTTATTTCCCAGACCACCTCCTTTCTTTGTTGTCCCTGCATCTAAATATTACACAAACATGGATTAATCCCATATGCAAAAAAAGCAATAAAAATTGCAAAAATATTTTCTACTGCATCCTCACTTTCCTCTTTCTTTTCTGCATAAGAAATTTTAATGTTTTCCATCTTTTCCAGCCTTTCAATCTTTTATTCATTCTCTTGATATGGCATCCAACAGACCTATC
The DNA here is from genome assembly GCA_964036315.1 of Acanthosepion esculentum. Taxonomy (NCBI): domain Eukaryota; kingdom Metazoa; phylum Mollusca; class Cephalopoda; order Sepiida; family Sepiidae; genus Acanthosepion; species Acanthosepion esculentum. The sequence continues at coordinate 71,369,147 of OZ038506.1, forward strand.
TCTTTCTCTTTCATTCTCCTTCTCTATCCATCCCCCTTCTCTCAATATATATTTATTTTTTCCTTTTCATCTGGTTTTTGTTTTTTCCTTGTCCTCATACTACCACTCTTTCCTTCTTCAACTTAATTTCTCCCCCCACACCTCTTTCTTCCTTAATATTATTATGTATCTTTCTCAGCATGATAATAATAGCAATAATAATTCTAGCAGCTCAGAAAAGCCAGAGATTAGACAGGAGAGGTACTACTCTTTGATTCTAGGTAGAAAAGCATCATTATTCTATAAGCAGAAAAATAGTGTAACATTACAAAATTTAATTAGCTACTTTAAACTCAGCTATAATTTATGCACATATCAAAGGTCATGTAATAATCTGCCTGGAGGTGTAAAATGTAAGTCTCCTGGTCAGTTGGAGCCAATTTATTAAAATCATTGTCTGTCTACTCCAGACTTCCATTTTTCCTCATCATTCATGACCTAGTCACATCACCATGTACAATCAAGTCAACTATCAAATATGCCCATAATTCACTTCTCTTTTCCATGTGTAGTAATGTTTAACTGGTTCACTTGCTTGAACTTGATTGTTGCCTTCAAGTTTTGGAAGTATGTAAATAAAGTGTTTTCTCCAAAATATATATACATATCTCTGTTGTTTTTCCCACATGTACATACATGTTGCTGTATCGCAAATACAGTAATGCTATAGTGGGGCAGTAACATACATTTATCTCTACCTTCCATTCCAAAAAAAGCATAGATTATTTTTTCTCAAATAAGAAAATTTCTCCATTTATTTTCAAACTAACGGTTATGTTTCTTACAGAGGAAGAGTTATTTTAGAATCAACAATAATCTGAGTATTGTTTTTTAAAACTTATTTAAAATTTTAATCTATAAAAAATTGATGTGTGTCTGTTATCTCAGTTTTCTAACTGCTGGAAATCATAGTCCTTTGAGTTTATTTGGTCAAAAAATTTTAAGAAAAAAGATGAATTGACAAAAGAGAAATTATTTCATCTCTTTCTTTGTAAAGATTTATAACATGAACTTTCTCATACACTGATTTGCTTGAACTATTATCCTCTTGTTATTATTACAATGTTTCAGCCATTCTTGTCTTCAGATGTCTGATTTAATTCATAATTAAAGTCATATCAAGTAACTTTGTTCACTTAACACTTTTATCCATGAGGCTAGATGTCCTGTAGGTCAAACATAATGATATCAACCAAGATGAGGATACTAGTCAGAGAAGGGCCGTGTATAATAATAATTCCTTGTTTCAATAATGGGGATAGAATACAAACTTTTATCATGCCACTTTTTAAAGAAAATGTCAAGATTCCAAAAACTTTACTCTATATGCTATGCAATTTTAAAAAAAAGAGGGAGTCTATCCAGTTTAGTTTTCTTTTAGTAATAATCAATATTTTCATTACAGATGGTTGCTTCTATGGTTTACCATATGAAATTGCGTTTTTAATGTATTTTTTAATCATTTCACCCCAAGCAAGGCAACTAAGATGCAAAGGGTTACTGAGTATTGCACAATATGAGGAAAAAATCACTATTAAGGAGAGAGAACAATAAAAGAAGAGGAATTAAGACAGAATATAACAACTGACATTGCATTTAAATTTTTGAAGATCAAAGTTGACTAGGAAACAAGAAGCTGGAAGAGAGTTCCACAAGTGAGAATTGTGAGAGAAGAAACTGTTAGCATAGAACTTACAGTTACCTCTAATTATTTCAAGTGCAAAATGACAATACCTTGCCACCAATCTAGTCCTGTGCTTAAATTCATAAAGTTTGGGTACCATAGGGGAAAGTTCATCAGAACAATTACAATGAATTTATTTACAGAAAAGGGAAAGGGAAGCTACATCACAGCTGATTTTGTTTTTTCATCTGAAGCTGAGATGATAGGTCAGGACCAGTAACATTGCAGATTCTTCTTTAGATTTCATCAAGAATCTCTAAATATATAGCAGGAGCACAAAACTAGATGTGGCAGTAATATTCAAAGCAAGGAAGAATGGTAGACTTATAAATATGTAAGATACATTATGGCAAGAAAAAGTGTCGAGAAATGGAAGAATGTTTTTGATGATTTAAATATATTTAATTATGTGTTACTATAACAATGTGCTTATTAGAAATTAAGAGAAATTTTTTTGCTAGCAAGAGTAAAAGTCTGGGAAAGTTGTTTAAAATGTTGCAACCTGTCAAATAGAATGGCATATAACCATATAGTAACCTCACCCCCACACAAAACCAGCTTGGAGACAAATGTCAGAGTAAATTTATGTAGATAAATGTAAATGTGTCTCTTTTGGACCCCAAGTGTCAGGTACAGAGTTGAATTGAGAACAAGCAATGAGCAAGTAAATTAAACCAAAAGAGAAAATGCTGCATGTGCTTATCATCATTGTAGGTAACCAATATATACATATAAATATATATATATATATAGAGAGAGAGAGAGAGAGAAAATGTTATATTAAGCATATGGTATTCGAGAGAAAGGAATAATGAGGATTAGAGTGAAACAATGTTTATTGTTGGTTGAGTACAGGAATGGTGATTGTGTGTATGCGATGGGTCGGGAGTTGAACCATTTTTTGTGATGGCATGGCTGAGGTCACAGGATATGGGTGGTGCACATTTGGTTGATGGAGATCACGGTTGTAGGCTATCTTGTTGGTTGGTCAACGTGTTGTGTTGAAGCGGGTGTTGGTATCAATGAAGGCTTGTAGCTGGGAGAAATCATGGTTGAGCTGTTTCAAGTTGAAGATCTTCTGGGTGGAGTTGAAGTTGAGATATGCAGTCATGTTGAATGGTGGTGGCGACAGTGGCAGTAGTATTGCTCTGCATGATGGCCAGTCCACAACTCTGTGGTCATGGTGATGAGGTCATAGCGGCAGTAGCAGCAGCAGCAGCATTGCCCTGCGTGATGGCCAGCAGCCACACCAGGCTGCGACTGTGTCTGGTCATCCTCAGAGCCTGCTTTTAAGCAAGTTTGGTAGTCCCCAGGGGCATCACATTTATTGGCAGAAACATTCACAATTGGCTGCCATTGGAGTTCCCTTTGTAGACCAGATGTGGTCCATGGAGCCCAATGCACAGAAAACGACTTTTGTTATTTCCTCTTTGTGGTGGTCATTATATTAGTATTTATAGTCCTGAGAGCATCTCCTAGGAGCAATTTCAACAATTAGGAGGAGGTAACCCAACATATATATATATATTTAAGAAATGGCTAAAATGCCAGCCTACCTATGAAACCCGGGTTTCAAGGTAGGATTGAATTTTAGCCATTTATTAAATATCTTAGCTCTACATATTTGACTATATATATATAGTTTCTTTTTTATATACTTATAGAGCAAGAGAACTCAGTATCAGAGACAGGGTTTTTGTAGATATAGTCAATGTGAGCATAAGAATCAATATTGCATGGAGATTGTCAGTTTCATTTTGTCAACTGATTGAAGCTGATATATATAGGGTGCGATGGATAAATTGTCGTCTAAGTGACACAAAAAAAAAAAAAAAAAAAAAAATGAAAATAACACTGACATCTTATTTTAGCAAATATATTTACCAAAATTACAAAAATATATTGAAATACTAAAGAGTAAATTTATTTAATAAAATTGCCATTGGTTTCAACCACGACCTCTAGACAAGTTCAGAATTTCCTGCAACTCTTCTGGACAGTCTCCTTGTTTAAGTTGGTGAATGCTGCCATAATCTTTGTCATCACTTCATCTTTGGTGTTACAAGGAATTTTGTTTGTCTCTTGCTCAACTTTGCCCCACCCATAATATTCAAGGGGGTTGTAGTCTGGGGAGTTAGCTGGCCAGATGCAAGAGGTGATGTGGTCGCAGAAATTAGACAATTTCTGTGATCCACATCTATGTTTTCCTGCTTGTTTGGCATGGTGCAGAGTCCTGTTGCCAGACATAGGGTCTTCCAGTGGCCACCCTCTTGACCCAGTGCAGCACTAACTCCTCAAGGCACTTGATGTAGGCCTCTATGTTAAGTCTGAGGACGACACCAACAAATTCAGGAGATCTTTTCTTATCAGAACAGTCAGAATGAGTTTTTCAAGCTGCCATACCTTTATGATCACCATTAGATTCATCTAACTCTTCCAAATCCTCTGTACTGTCCTCAGGTTGACATCCAAACACTCTGAAATGTTTCTACTGGAGCTTCTGGTGCAAATGCCAAGCAGTATGGCATGCTGTTTCCAAATTTCTGGTGAAGTGAATTGCATCATGGTAATCTTTTTCTCACAGATGGTGCCCAACTGAGCCTACTATACTGTGCCGTCGACAAAATAAAAAAGAAACAGCATGTATGCAGGAAATTAAAAATACAAAATGGTGATAATTTACCCATTGCACCCTGTATATCATTTCTCTTCCTAAAGTAACATATATAACCTTATATACAACAGATGTGTAGGGTTCACAAGCAAAGACAAAGCTTTTCATCTGGGATGCTTATCCTTCCCTGGTGCTTTATGCAAGCTTAAGCCTCTTATTATCCTCTGCTTTTCTGTTGGAGGGTCTGCTGAAAATTCCACTCTTGGTCTCTGCTCTCAAGTGTGGATTGCTCTAAAATCAATATCTGATTCCCAGTTCTGTAACTCAGAAAAGAAATATCACTATCTTTAGTATATAGCTTATTTTAAGTTATACACTGACCCTACAATACTGTGCAGTTGGCAAAATCATAAACAAACAATGTGCATGCGTGAAATTTAAAATATAAAATGTTGACATTTTACCCATTGCAACCTAGATATATGCTGGACTCTCCCATTGTTTTCGGCATATGAGTGTCTTTCAGTTCAGTTTTTATGCCTATGTTTCATATGAGACAACAATCCTGTACGGGATTTGCAAACAAATCCACACAAAGGGCCTACCAAAGGGTTGACCGTCATATGAGTTTAGTGTTAATTCTTAATTCTTTCTGATGGTTGAGACGATTCTTTTCAAAGTTAGTTATACCTCAGTAGCAGGTATTTCTCCAGTTTCCTCGGTTTTCAACAGCAAGTTCAAACTCCTCTAGAGGGATGTTTGCAGCAATTAAATTGTATTTAAATTTGTCGATGCGTAACCAAGGACGGCCTACATTACGCATACCATGAAAAAGTTGGCTATACCTGAGGATTTTCAGCATCTGATCATCACTCATTTTGATGACATGACCAGCCCATCTGAATTGTGATTGCATCAGAAAAGATTCAATACCACTGACACCACATTTGATGAAAAGATCAGGGTTAGAAAATTTGTCCTGCCATGTATAACTGCATATTGAACGAAGACAGTGTTTATGAAAAGCATCGAGTTGATTGATGTGCGTCCTGTATGGCATCCACAATTCTGACCCATAAAGAACTGTGGTGAGAATGACTGCTCTCCCTAATGATATATATGAGGGCCACTTCAAAAGTAATGCCTCCTATTTATTTACATGGAAAATACATTAGATATAGGGAGTGCAATCATATTGTTAATAGGCCAAGTTTTCAATTTTTTTAATTTTTTTTTTACATAATCATCCACACTGGACATACATTTTCAAGATAATCTTCATTTTGTGTGTTGACATCAGTACATGGTAACCAAGAACCTATCTTGAAATACATATCACTAAAATGCATTATCTACAACTGTTTCATCACCGTAAACATCAATTGCACCCATTGATCATTATCAATGTTTGTTTACCAACCAAAACAAGAGAACCATCAGAACCACCTAGCTGGGAGTAGACGTGATGGATTCATACCTTTCCAAGTTTATTTGTGCAAAAGTGAATGCAATGATTTTGGATGCAATTCAGTCTCAACATGCCAATCCCGCACTCCACCCCCAATAACCACAATGCTATATGCACATTCACCTGCATACATACTGCAGAAATATTTTTAAAATTATTTTTAAATTTAAGAAGAAAGGATTTTATTAAAAGTTCACTCATATGAGTTTTCTTGAATTTGAAAATATTCCCACTATTACCTTATTTCTTAAGTGACTTGTCAAAAGTCACTGACAATAGATGCCCTCTATTTTTTTATTTGCATTTATTTGGATAAATTATTTTAATTCTGTCAATTTTTCATAATTAAATTAAAATTAGTCAACTCTCCATTAGTTTTTACTTGTATCCTTCTTTTAAAAAAATTAAAACATTTTGACATATTTTGCTAACTTGAAACTTTTCCTTCCAGAAAGATATTCTATATCACTTGACAGTTTATATTTAGTGAATGTCAAATAAGTCACTGTGATTTAAATAAGTATCAACCAATCAAATTTGAGTCTGATATTCTATTGGGCATTTATTCTTTATATGCCTTATGGTTGCAATCATAATCACATGTGGATTAGTGGAAAAGTCCCAACAACCAATAACTTAAGGGAATATGGTAATTTATTCTGAGTGCAAATGCACTTTATACACTTTGTGATTATGCCAGTTAAATTTGTTGGTTGGTTCCAATGGCAATTGAATTTGGAGGATTAATTTACTGTGCAAAAGAATTTAGTCAACTAGAATGTTCTCATTCTGCTCTCCATGTCATAGGATATCTTGTATCAGTTAATTTTCCAAGTTAATTTGTCTTTGTGATGTCACTTGTCTCTTACACTAAACAATGGTATATGACTTTGTGACATTACCCTACTCAAGGTTTGAACTCACAAACACTTAAACCTAATGTCATTTGTCTTCCTCTTCAACTGAATCAATGGGTGATTTTTATGCCACATTTGGTGTAATTAAGTGGTGTAATTTTTTAGGTCTAGGCTTAATGTTTTTCTTTAATAATTAAAAACTTCATTTCTGTATTAAGCCTACTGAGGAGGTTATTAAAGTCTGGTATATATGTTGATTCTTTCAATCAGGCTAGACAGTGCAAGGGCCAAAACATTGGGACTATAACCAAATGTGAAGATACTTGTCCAAGTAAATCAGGGTATAATAATGATAATTTCTCATCTAAAAAAATAAAATTTCATATTTATTTATTAAAGTGTGTTTGAAGGATGTATAATAATATCTGAAATAAAAGTGGAGGTAATGATACAAAGTGTAAAAGCTATAAACAACACGTTTTGTCAATAGCATCTTCTCTCTCTAGCTAGTTCAGGTTAGAATGTAAAAAAGACAAAACTGTATGTAAGGAAAATGTGTTGGGATCTCTGAGGATAAATGGGGACTCTAAATCAAATTACTTTATCAAATCCTATGACCAGACTCTAGAGAGTGTCTGTCTGCCTGTTTGTTTGTGTTATATTTATATTAGAGCAGTTTGGTGCCTGTTGGATTTTAAATCAGTCCACCAAAACTACAGTGTGTTTTATGTATATACTTGTACATATGTATACATACATACACACTCACTCAAGCATATACATATATTAGAGCCTTTTCCAACCTGAAGAAACCAGAGAGTGCCCATTCTCTTGGCAAAATATGTTGTTTATATCTTTTCAACTTTGTCTTATTGAAGTGTGCATATAAAAAATACACATAAAACATAAAAATTCAAGTTTAACCATTTAAATGACATCACCTTGAGTGATTTGAAATTGTTTCCAGTAAACATAAGAACACTAGAATTAATGAAAAGCAGTTATCTAAATATACACAAAACACATCCTTGAAAACAAACATAGCAACATTCATAAGTACATGGGAAAAAATAAAATAAAGTAAAAATAAATATGAATTTTGGTAAATTTACCAATTGCATGATACAACTAATTTTTTATAGAAATATATATATATATATATATATATATATATATATATATATATATATGTAATTCCATACCAACTCCAACTAGATGATGTTTTGCATATTAAGTTGACTTTGTATTTTTAATTATGTGTTTAAATACACACACACACAGATATATATATATATATATATATATATATATATATATATATATATATATATATTAAAGGTTAAAAAATCCATTGGTATATAAGTGGATCCTAGTAATATAAAATATTAAAACTGATCTACAAAAAGAGCTCAATGTATTTATTAATCCAGAGCAATATAATTAATAAAGAATAAAATCTCAAATTACCTCATGTGAGCAATAGCCTATTTCAAACACCGGAGTGGACTGAGTTCATGTCTATAATTGTATATATATATATATATATATATATATATATATATATATATATATACACACACACACACACACAAATATATATGTTCCTACATTTTTATGTCACATATCTTAATCCCAATATATATATCATGTTTATATTTATATATAAATATAAAAGTGGACAACACTCAATACTGACAGTCTGTTTCATGCTTAAATACATTCTTCAGACTATATATATATATATATATATATATATATATATATATATATAATACCTCTGTTCCTACAATTTTATGTAACATATTTTAGTCTCAGTATGTTTATCTTGTTCATACTTCTATTTTTGTATTTTATACATACATACATATATATGTAAAAACTGAAAGACTATATGCATAGCATATAATACACACAGGCATATATACACTAATAAATATACATATATGAATATACATAGGATAAATATACATAAATATATACAGCAAAAGCATATATATATGCATACATATGATAATAAAGATTTTGATTATCAAAAAGTATATTTGTAAGATCAGATTTCCCACAGGGAAATCTATTTGTAATAATTTGCTTGGCACTATAAAACCCACTTTACCCCCACCCAGTACTTTGTCAGGTTTCCCTCTCTCTTATCTCACCTTTATGTTGTGCCAACTTTCCTTTTTCTCTCATAATACCATGTACTTTCCTTTCTCTCTTTTCGCTATCTTTTGCTCAAATGACTAAATTCTTTCAGAAGTTGAATTCTGATAAAAGTTATTATTTTCTTTTGATGTTCACTGAAGGATGTAACTATGCTATTAAATATTGGAGTATTAATTTAATTTGTAATATCAGACTTATGTGGTCTTAGAGTGACCATATTATTAATGAGTCAAAAAACAACACTATTCCTTTATTCTTCCTTCTCCACATATTTTGTGCATTTGTATCTCATTGTCACTTGTCTTGCATTCGTCCATTAAACATAAAATGTAGATGCAAATTTATTTAGCTATTTACAAAAAATATTTTTGTCTAATACCAATTAACTTTGACAAAGCTAGTATTATAAACAAATTTGTGAAGGTTGGGTGAAAATTTTCAATATCAGGAACTTCTATAGCCATTTTAACATATTCTTCATTGTGCAAAATTTCTTTAAAACTAGGCTCTATGAAGAATGAGAGAAATTTTAAAAACAAATAATTGTGTTCCATACTGAAAGGCTTTGTATTTGCAGTTAATGATAATTACATATGAAAGGGCTCTTTTAATGGTATTTTCTTATCTTGTCTACTTTTATTCTAACATATAACTGCATGAAAATAATTTTACATATTAATTTACTTGCATAACACATGGAAATTTAATTATACAGCCATGTAATTTAAAAAAACAAATCCAAAATATAATTTATATATTTTATATTTATATGCATAATGAAAAAAAATCAATCTTTCCAAGAATTTAACAGTGGCACTCTTTCTCTCTCTCACTCCCTCTTTCTCTATATATATGCCATGTCCTTTCAAGATGTGAGTGATCATGACTCTCCATAACTTCCTTTGTTTTTGCTGCAATAAACAACACTTGCTCTTTTACTATCCTACTTTCTCTTTGTAGTTTTCATTGAGCAATCCAATTACTCAATCTCATCATAGATTACTCACTACTTTCCATGCTTTGCTTGCCTTTGGTTTACCCCAATATTTTTAGCTATTGCTTTCTCATTGTTAGTAGTTGTTTGTATTATTAAAATTTTCTCATTTCTCACATACTCTGTCCATGGTATTCTTAACATTGGTCAGTAAACCATATCTATTTTCCTAGAAGGCTTTTCTTCATCTATGAGGAAATTATCTAGATTTCACTGCCATGTTGGAAATTATATATTGCAATTCAATAACTTTTGTGAAAAAACAATTTTCTTTCTTCTGTCTTATTATTCTCATTTTTGGTCAATTCTTTTCACTGCATTCATTTGAAAAATTTATAATTGTAGAAAAAGCAAGTTAAATTTTCTGACAGTTTAGTACAAATATATTCTAACCTTATAGAAAGTTTGCATTTTGGACTTATTTTGTGTCAATTCATAATTTTTATGAGTCAATTAAGTCATATCTAGAATAAAATGAAAGTGTCTCAAGAGACATGTGTATATATTACTTTTTTCATATAGACTTACTCCAAATAAATATTGGCAGTATTACATACATCATGTGTATTGCTAGAGTAAGAAAACGTTTAAAGACAGTAGAATTATTGAGTTCTAAAAAAAAGCATAAGAAGCAATATGCAAATTATACATGGCTATAAAAGAGTATCTTAAAAGTAAATTTTTTATTATTACTGCAATTATGTTAAAACCTATTTTTATATTGATATACAACATATTTGTCATTTTATTAGACTTATTGATTAATGTTCTCAATTGAATATAGATTGTATGAAAAATTATATATATATATATATATATATATATATATATATATATATATATATATATATATATATATAGCTGAGAGGTCTAATGTACATCAGATTTAATGATGGCTTCCCCTAGGGGATTGCAGACTGAAATCTTGCCAGATAGTGCATATTTTTGTCTATAAAGATTTCTCAAAGCCATAGATGAAAATAAATAAATATACTGTTTAACAATGACACTTTCTCTATTTTGTCTTACAATTTCCTCAACACTGCTTAATAAATGTATCAAGCATATTAATATGGACACTTCCAATCTGACACCATTGAAATGCTCATGCCAAAAGCCACTAATCATAATGACTTGAAGGAAGTGAGCTTCTTGAAAGTGGCCCTAAGAACTGGAGGAATAACTACAGATGGTACATCATGGTGGTATACATCAACTTCCCAAAATGTATAGTGGCCCTGGGCATTGTGATTTGGGCATGCAGTTATTTCTGAAACTATATCACGGCTACTCTCTCGGCTGAGAATGGGGTTAATGGATTTTGCTGTTTTCCTCAATTGAACATCTGTATATATGTTTTTTGAAAATATACTGATTTTTTTCTGTTGAATATCTTTGATTTTCTTTAGAATTTCTTCTCAATTACTTGGTTCACTCTCAATGTAATTTCTTCTCGTGCACCTTCAATATACATAATTCTCAAAGCATGAAGCAATATTAGGTATTCTTAGGTATTTAATACAAAAAGGGAATGATCTTATTAATTGGGGTTAGAATTTTTCTCAGTATGTGATAAATGGCAGTGGGGTTTTAATAAAAGTTTATCTGGAAAATATGCCATCTAGTCTTAAATGAATTCTTAGTACTATCAATATAGAATTTTTCAACCATTGGATTCTCTATTGTAGAGATAGTACTAAGATAAACAAGAGATTTAGTTAAACACTTGTTTAGCAATGGGCATTGGTCAGAATTCTTACAATTACATTAGCTGATATCATTAATAATATTTATCTTGGAATGCATATTATGATTCAGATTATTAAACTGGTTTAACTAGGTTATTAAATTAGTGTAATTGTAGGTGGTATCAACATATCTTGTCCTTTACCAATATTACTTACAGAAATAATACATCACTTTTTAAATATTTTTGGAGCTTATGATGATAACAAGACTCCTAAGGTGAAATGGAAAATTTTAAAAATGACAATGACATGTAGATCTTGAACCCTGTTTTCTGTGTTTACATGAAAAACTCGAAATCATCAGATTTTTTGACAAAAATTCATTATTAAATCAAAGAAGTGAATTAACAGTAAATTGTAAGCATAGTTTACTGTTTACTTTACAACTTAGTTAAACTTTGGAATACTTTTTCTTATATTTTAGTTGTACTGTGTTGCACTATATATGGCTTATCTTTCTATTGTAAGATCATTCTGGATTTAATATAATTTTGTATTAATTTCTAGCAGTATTAGTAACATCTTGTACAGATGTATTAGTATTTGGTTGCTATTTTTGACATTTTACATTGATTGGTTAGTATTCTTAACATCTAATATGATGGATTTTTATTTAACAGTTGCATATTAATTTACCAAATAGTTCTATATGTTTAAATTATTTACTAGGTTTTTAAAGAAGCCATTTATTTATCAACTATAAAAATATTTTATGTAGGAAATTCACAAGGCATATAGCTTGTTTATCATTTTGTTAAATTACCTCTCTACCCCACCTTTTATTTCTTAGGAAACTGCATCATCTTGTTTGTATACTTTATGTAACCATATATATCCACTTTTAGTTTACGTCTGGCTGCAGTTAGCAGCCACTCTACGGATCATGATCCATTTATATTCAGACCTTGAATAAGTTCTTGCTGATTTTTCATGGAAAGTAATGTTTTATTTACAAAAATTAGTAAGAAACATGTCACTGAAAGTATTGTCCATTAGTAGACACTACTTATTTCCATCTTTCTGTCAGCATTTGAATTCCATGTCGTAAGAAGGATATGTCTTTTGAGGCTAACCACAAGTCAAATCAATTTTTGGCATCTTCATAAGAATGAAAGTGCTGCTCAGCAAGGCCATGTGACATTGATCAGAACAAGTGATAATTGGACAGGGCAATGTCTGGTGAATACAGCGGTTGGAGTAGGACTTCCCATTTATTTGTTTCCAAGTAGGTTTTCAGTTGTAGTTGATAGCGAACTCCTATGATGGTTCCAATCAGTTTGAGTAGCCCATAATAAACTACACCTAGCTGATCCCACTAAATGAAGAGCAGACGCCTCGAACCATGGATATTCGGCTTTGCCACCAATGTTGATACATGATCTTCTATGCTAGGGTTATCGTAGTGTATCCACTTTTGCCAGTCATGATACAATGCAAAAAACCTTTCTTTTTCTTCCATTCAAGCAGCTGTTCATATGTGACAAGACATCATTTGACGTCTCTTGACTTCAACTCATACAGCACCCAATGTCCTTGCTTTTGAATCATTCTTAATGCTTTCAAACGTTTTGAAACTGTTGTGTGATCAACTCCTAATGATTCTGCAAGTTCAGCTTGCACCTGACATGAGTCTTCATGAAGTAATGCCTCCAATTCTTTGTCTTCAAACTTTTTGGCATGCCAGAATGTTCTTTATATTCAACATCAAAATCATTATTCTTGAAGCATCTAAATCAATCTCTGCATGTTGTTTCTGACAGGGCTTGGTTGCTGCAAGTCTCAACAAGAATTCTGTGTGCCTCAGCTGCAGATTCTTTTGAATAATGTAGTGCAGTAAAATTCCCTGCAAATACGCTTTGATTGGCATGAAATCTGACATGTTTAACGCTATGAAAAACAAAGTTGTTTACACTTTGGCGAAATGACATACACTGAATTTCAAGCTTGCTTATAGTACTTCCTTATAGATGCATTACCATCTGAAACTACACGTACAGAGTTCTGGGAATGCCATCTGTTGGAAAACAGCAAGAACTTATTCAAGGTCCTAATAAAAAATAATTTTGAATTTTTGCTTCTTTATGTAGTTTAAAATTAACATAGGTCATATTTGATTGGTTGATCAGAGTAAAGCACACAAACCTTATAATCCACTTTTTTCTTTTTTTTTCTAAAAAAGAGGTTGTATTTTGCTTTTAAATTTTAATAAATCATTCACTTGCCAGTAATTTACAATTGCTTGATGAGATGTATTGATATGTATTGATACGTGACTGCAGTTGTGTAGCAATTTTTACATGTTTTCAGTGTAATATCCTAAGATTATATATATATATATATATGTGTGTGTGTGTGTGTGTGTAATAATAAAGAAGTTAATGGTCAGAGTCGAATTAGACAAGGAAACAGTAGTATTATAAAATAAATTGCTCAATATACATATACAAAGAAAAAATTTAATATGTAGAGCTTTTAAGCATAGAAAATTAGAAAATCAGCTGATTCTGCTACTTTGGTTTCAACCTTTCGGTATCTTCAGGCAATTTCAGTCAAAATATACATATATATATATATATATATATATATATATATATATAGAGAGAGAGAGAGAGAGAGAGAGAGAGAGAGAGAGAAAGAATTAATACAAGTAAAAGGTTTGCATACTTTTATAAATAGGTCTGTCAGCTAAAAAATAGAAATCACACTGTCAAGATTTTGATTTCTCCAAATTTCTAATTTTTCCTTCTGTGTTTGCTATTAAAATTACTTTTTCATTTTTTTTTACCAAAACAAGAGTCATAATTATTATAAGCAGACATCACAAGGAAAAATTTAATGTTGTTTTTTCAATTTTCCAAAATCAACGAATACGAAACATGAGAGCAAATAAATGTACAAATCATGTTCCATCACTGAACACACATACACACACACACAAACACACATATAATGATGACATCTGAAGAAACACTTAATGTTTTTTGAAGTTTTACTACAGATATTAAAAACAAAAAGAAAATAATCCCAATTAATATGGACATACACATGCACACACACACACACTATATATATATATATATATATATATATATATATATATATATATATATATATATATATATATATATTGGGGAAATTGTATGACAATGTGTAAAATGTTTACTTGTGATGTGTTTCATCCTTTAGGACTTCACTGGACTAAATTTGTTATGTTGGACTACATATGCGCACAACAGAGTGGTGCTGGGAATTTAAAATTTTTTTTTATCTAGCTGAATTCATTTAGAGTCTTTTTCTTTTTCTTTCCATTACTTTTGTAAGTAGATATTCTACACTGTGATATTAGAATATCTGCCAGGAACAATGAAATATTGTAAGATCCAGGGTGCAAATTTACTGTAGATGACCTTGTGATTAAGGCACTCTCTAGACATTTATGTAGCAGTGAATTATTTTCTCCTTTGAAAAGAGTAGCATTTTTTATGTAAAAACTGTGGTCAGTCTTGTTACGGTGGGCAGCCAATACATTTGATGTATTATTTTGTAAAATGTCCCTTTTGTGTTCATATAATCTTTTATTTAGGTTCCTGGAAGTTGCTGCTATGTATTTTTTGTGACAAATATTACAGGTGATAGAGCAAACTTCCAGGTTTTAGCTTATTGTTTTGTTTAGTATTGACTAAGTCTTTTATTGTTTTCAATGTCATAGTAACAAATTTTATGTTGAGTTTAGATAGATTCTTCTTGATTTTAAATGTGATAGAATTAGTAGACAGGATAATATACTTTTTTGATTCAATAAAAGATTTAGCCAATACTAAACACACACACTATATATATATATATATATATATATATATATATATATATATATATATATATATACACATACATATATATATATATATGCTGAAAAATGAAATTGCATGTGCTTGAAAGATGACTTGGGTACAACAGATGCATATTGGTGTGTAGTAGATATTTTGATATTTTTAAAATCTTCAGCCATTTTGTGATATAGTAACATTCATTCCAGTGAACTTTAGACAGTAATACTTAATCCAATAAGGTTTAATGTGGTGATAAAGTCCAGTGCAAAACTATGGGCACACATTCCTCTAACCAGCGTTCCATTGTCACCACACCATTGTACACATCTCTAGTAGTATTGTAAGAGGGTCATCTGAGAGACTGGATAGTGCACCGTAGTGTTCAGCAGTGAGAGCAGGTTCTAAATTCATACAAGTGATAGGTATTTGCACATGTGACTCAGACAAGTCACTCATGAAATACAACCACAACCCTTGACATCATGGTGTGGAAAGTCATGTTACAATTCTCAATGATGCAAATTTATGGATCAAATGTTGAACAGTACAATATATGTCAGAATATTTTTCAGTCCATTCTGCTGCCATTCCTGCAACATTCTTATTTAAGTATATGTGCATTGAATGCAAGTGGCATCATGTGTATTCAATACACAAAAATACCAGGATGAAATTAATCAAAAATTTTCTCTAATGTAGCTGATAAAATTCTTGATGACTGGAAGTAATCAACCAAAAAAACCTTATGAACTTTGGACAGTTTCTTAATAAATTTTATCTGGATGTGCCACTGATTCTAAGCAAACAAGAAAAATACAATAGAAAATTAAAAAGATATTTTGCTGATTTCATTCAAATATATTTGAGTGGAATTCTTGCTGCTTATATATATATATATATATATAAGCAAATATGTGGGTATAGATCCGACAGTATGAGGAAAAATATGGAGAAACAAAAATCTGAATATGCAAGTTTACTGTTTTTAATGTTGTTTCAATGTCGACGTCAGACGTTTCGGTCTAGTAGACCTTCTTCAGGACATAGTTATCAAAACATAATTAAAATTAGACGATATTCAAGTCAACATGAAAAGACGATAGACATAAGAATAATCAAAACAAAATGACTGAATTTTAATGTCAGCGTTCCATTTTGAAATGCGATCACGTCAGCGTCAAATGGGTGATGTTGTGAAAACGTATTCCTAAAATAGAGTTTATTACTATTAATGAAAGAGAAGAATTTTTACTAGAATCTAAAGTTCATAAATACATTTGTCCAGCATTAATCTTGCCAGAAAAGGGGAAATATTAAAGAAGCCGGGTCTAGTATTCACCGTGCGTGAGATAGATATTATGCCTGCCTCATAAATCCGTCTAAGATTTTTATTATGAATATATTTTAAAATCTTCACAGAATCAAAGTCAAAATTATGAATATTTCTACCAATCTAGTACTGTACTTAAATTCATAAAGTCTAGGTATCATAGAGGATAGTTCATCATAAAAATTACCATAAAAATATTTATAGAAAAGCCACAGAGAAGCAATATGGTGGGAAAGTGACAGAAGCTGAAATGCTAGGTCAGGACCAATAACATTGCAGTTTCATTGTATTTTATCAAGAATCTCTAAATATATATCAGAAGCAGCAGACCAGCAATATTCAAAGCATGGATGAATGGTAGACTTTTAAATATGTAAGTAGATTCTGGTAAGAAAAACTGTCTAACACGACACAGTGAACCAACTTTCCTAGTAGCAGATCTAGCAAGTGATTCAATATAATCTTCCACTTCACGTTAGCAGAAAACGTTAGCCCAAGAAGGCACAATAAATCACTCTCCTGAAGGTTAGCTTCAGTCATTTTTTTTTAAGTGTTTTACCCCAAGCAAGCCAGGAAGCCACTAGCACACAAGGGGTTACAGAGAGTTGGAGCGAGAGTATAGAGGAGTGATAGAGGAAAGGATGAAGAGAAGGATAGGGGATAGATCAAGACATCTGGAGATGTTAATTGACATTACATTTGAATAGTTGGAGATTATAGCTATCAGGGAAACAAGAAAAGGGGAGGGAGTTCCACAGGCGAGAAGTGCGAGACATGAAGCTATTGGAGTAGAAGAGACGGCTACATTTAACAGTTTTGACAGTGAAAGGGTGAGATCGAGATGCCAGCCTAGTTGAATGCTTAAATTTATAAAGTCTGGGAACCGGCGAAAGCAGCACATTGGATCAGTTACCATGAAAGTATTTGTAAAAAAGACAGAGGGAGGCAACAGCATGTCTGTGAGAGAGTGAGTGCAGATGAGATGCCAGATCAGGGCCAATTACACTGCATATCCGTCTCTGGATTTTATCAAGAACCTTGGGACAAACAGATGGGGCTCCAGACCATATATGGCAGCAATACTCCATGCAAGGATGAATGGTTGATTTGAAGGATCGACTCAGGTGAGAAAAATTTCCTGGCGCGGCACAGGGAGCCAACTTTCCTTGCAGTGGACAAAGCTATTGACTCAATGTATTTGTTCCATCTCAGGCAGACAATGTGAGACTGAGCAGTCACAAAGAGGTGCTCTCGTGGAGTTGAGCATCAGACATTTCATTCAGAGGCTGGGATGGTTCTCTCTGGTCAGTAATAGAGAGCAGTTTTGTTTTTGAGGCGTTAAAGTTAACCAGCCAATTCCTGCCCCAGTTCACAACTGATTGTAGGTCCTTTTCGAGATAAACGGCCAGGTTAGTTTTGTCAGCGACACTAGATCTGTTTTTGAGGCAGGAGTAAATAGTAGTGTCATCCACATAGATGCCTGCTTGGGAACCTATGATATCAGGAAGATGGTTAATGAAGATAAGGAACAGAGTAGTGCCTAGGATAGAGCCTTGGGGAACACCTGCGTTCGTGGGATAGGAGCTGGAGGAGAATCCGTTGAGAATGACCTTCAATACACAGTTTGATAGGAATGATTGTATTAAGTCAAACAATCGACCTGAAATTCCATAACCCTGAAGCTTGCAAAGAAGGCCGGTATGCCAAACCCTATCAAACGCTTTGGAGATATCTAGAGCCATGGCACGAGCTTCTCCATTATTATGAAGTGCTTTGTAAACAATTTCAGTGATGGCCGTAAGCACATCAGCTGTAGAATGGGCAAAGCGGAAACCATATTGCTTGTCAGAGAGCAGATCATGAGATGTAATGTGCTTAACTACTTCGGCATTTATTAAAGCTTCGAAGACTTTGCCGAAGAGGGGTAGGAGACTGATAGGACGGTAATTAGAAGGGTCAGAAGAGTTTCCAGAGTTCTTAAAGATGAGAACAATGAATGAGGACTTCCAACAGGCTGGAAAACAAGATTCATTGAGGCAGTAGTTATATAATTTGGAGAGGGCAGGGGCCAGTTCAGGCGCACATTTCTTCAGGACAATGTCTGGTATCCTGTCTCCACCACTAGTCTTTTGGGGATCTAATTTAAAAATAATGCCCAATACTGATGATGGGGTTATGTGCAGCTCGCTCAATAGAGCCTCAGTTCTAAGGGGGAAATCAGGTGTGGGTACACCGGAAGAGTCGAGCATTGAACTGAATGAGAATTTCCGAGCAAAGCATTCAGCCTTGTCGACAGAAGAGGTCAGAACCTCAAACTGGTTGAACAAATGAGGTATAGAGGGTTTGCTATTGTTAAGTATGCTCTTGCAGAGATGCCAATAATCCTTGGAGCTGAATTTGCAAGATGCAATATGTTCTTTCATTCGAGCAGCATATAGTGACTTTGCTTCATTGAGGACACACTTACACTCGTTACGGGCAGACACAAAATAGACATCTGTTGCAATCAGACATGTCACTACGATATAGGTGGAAGTAGGGATTCCTATGGGCAATAGCAGCTAAGCAAGCAGCAGAGAACCAAGGGGAGGAGCGCGATTTGACCTTATATTTCCTTGAGGGGATGAAAGCCTCGATACCAGCTTTAACCCAGGAGGAAACCTGGGAAGCACATTCTTGAATGGGGAGTGTAAAGACAATATCCCAGGGGACATCGTGAAGGAAATGCAGGGACACCTTTCCATGCACAACATGGCACCACAGACACCCCAGTATTATACAACTGTTGATCAGAGCAGCTGCTCAAGACGCTACGCAAGAGTTAGGGCTCCTAACTATGCTGATGGAAGTAAAAAAGGGTCCTCTCAGATGATTAAAAGATAGCAATTTAATTTTGGAAGCATTAAAATTAACATGCCATTCCTTATCTCAGTTAACAACAGACTTTTGAGATCAGCTATCAATTTGATTTTATTGATCTAATCAGACTTACTATTAAGACAGGAGTAAATAGTTGTGTCATCAGCAGAGATACCAAGTTAAGAACTGATGGAATGGTTTTCTAGCCAAATATTTAAATATGTGGAATTTGTGACCCAATTATTAAAGAACAGCTTCAACAGAGTTTGACATCCATAGAATAACATTGGTAAGTGAAAGGTGACTAGAAACAATAGAGGAACATTAAAAATTGCTTAAGGAATGGAATCTGCCAAAATTACAAAAGAATAAAATGCATTTTTTTAAAACAAAATCTGAGAATCAAAGAGCATTGCCAGGGGTCAATGTTTGTGTAACTTTGCAAGAAATATTCAGAAAGCTGCCAACACACATAACACTAAGTAATTGCAATTTCTTTAAATGGACATTTGGAGAAAAACATCATCAACAGTAGCTCCTATGAAATCAAATATGCTATATACTAAAGATAGTGATATTTCTTTTCTGAGTTACAGAACTGGGAATCAGATATTGATTTTAGAGCAATCCACACTTGAGAGCAGAGACCAAGAGTGGAATTTTCAGCAGACCCTCCAACAGAAAAGCAGAGGATAATAAGAGGCTTAAGCTTGCATAAAGCACCAGGGAAGGATAAGCATCCCAGATGAAAAGCTTTGTCTTTGCTTGTGAACCCTACACATCTGTTGTATATAAGGTTATATATGTTACTTTGAGAAGAGGAATGATATACAGGGTGCAATGGGTAAATTATCACCATTTTGTATTTTTAATTTCCTGCATACATGTTTTTTTGTTTTTGATTTTGTTGACGGCACAGTATAGTAGGCTCAGTTGGGCACCATCTGTGAGAAAAAGATTACCATGATGCAATTCACTTCACCAGAAATTTGGAAACAGCATGCCATACTGCTTGGCATTTGCACCAGAAGCTCCAGTAGAAACATTTCAGAGTCTGGCCACTTAACTCCCCAGACTGCAACCCCCTTGATTATTATGTGTGGGGCAAAATTGAGCAAGAGACAAACAAAGCTCCTTGTAACACCAAAGATGAAGTGAAGGCAAAGATTATGGCAGCATTCACCAACTTAAACAAGGAGACTGTCCAGAAGAAGTCGTCTAGAGGCCGTGATTGAAGCCAATGGCAATTTTATTAAATAAATTTACTCTTTAGTATTATTTTCATTTTTGTGTTATTTAGACGACAATTTATCCATCGCACCCTGTATAAAGACTGCAAGGATGCCATTATTATTATGTCACTTTACAACAGTGAAAGCATATTTGTAGAATGTGTTAAATACAGAGGAATAACATTGTTATGTGCAAATGGCAATATCTTAGCCTCTATTATCTTACATCACCTAAATGTTTTTCATTTAATCATTATTTAAGGGAAAAGAGTCTGCAAAAAATTCATTTCTTTGATTAAGTAAATTTTTATTTTTCATAAACTTAATGTATAATTTCTCATGTATGCACAAAGGACATGGGTCATTTAATGACCTAGAAATTATAGCTTTTCTTATTAATTTCCATTTTAAATTAGTAAATTTATAATGTTTATGTTCTGCAGAAGTGTATTGAGCACTGTTTTTTAAAAATAAAAATAACTAAGAACACCAGATTATAAATCATACTGTTCTTTCTCATTATTCTAATATCTCTCTCTCTCTCTCTCTCTCTCTCTCTATATATATATATATATATATATATATATATATATATATATATATATAGAGAGAGAGAGAGAGAGAGAGAGAGAGAGAGAGAGAGAGAGAGACATGTTTCATTGAATAATTTAGAGAAGTTTTGTCTACATATTTTCAATTGGATCCTTTCATGTTCATGGACAAGCTTTTTAAAGGAAAAAGAAAATTACCATGTTGATATATATTATTTTATTCTGAGTATTTTTGACATAGCATCATCAGGGTGTTGTTTATTTCAAGATAAATAATGTAGTATTCTTCATTTTCAAAGACAGAATTACTGTGTTCATCTGAAAGTTAAATTTTTTTACTTGTGAAGTGAAGAACACTGAGTGCATGTGATCGCTTGATACCACTTTAGGGGAGGTAAGTATGGTGTGTCAAGAGATTTTAAGAAATAAATATTAAAACTATTAGTGCAAACCTTGATATTTTAAACTATCTATTGTACACATTTTAAAACATTTGTGCAGTATTCATAATTAATCTAATTACGGTTTGGTTTCAATTTTTTAATATGGATAGCTTCGAGGATTTGTACTTTATGTTTATCATTTTCATGAAAAAGTATAGATGTATTTTCAACAAGAATTTTTCTCAATTGCGAATGTGAACAGGTATGCTGTTGTAAATGTTTAAAAATGTTGGACATATCATTCAAATGAAAACTCAACTGCTGAGACAGCGTGGTTGTAGTGTGTCTGACATAAAAAAAATTTTCTATTGGAGATACAATCTCCCAGAGGACATTTAAATTATAAACAATGTTGGTTTTCTGCAACACATTAGTAGGTAAGTAAGAGTCATAATGAATGACTGAATTAGATATACTAGATTTAGTGTAGTATATAATTAATTCTGTTTTTTTTAATAGAATCTGTGGTGGATATATTAATATATATTACTTTTTAGGTTATTTTTGTTTTGTTTATAATTAGAATGTATTTGGTTGCAATATAAAAGATTAATATGTTTGGGGTTAGTTGAAGAAGTATTATATTCTATTTGCTTAGTATTAAAATTTCTGATAGAACATCTTATTTGTTCATCAACAATATAATTAGGGAAGTTATTAATAAGAGTTTGTTTTATATTTTTTAGTTCACTGTAGAAAATCTGTTTTGTGGATGAATTAATTTTTGCATGGTTTATTAGTTTTTTTATAATTGTTATAGTAATTTGTACATTCACTCTTATAGTTAAGGGTGCACAAATTTATGCTGGTAGGTTATTTATATGGGGAGATAGTGAATTTATTGTTACTAGTGCATATCAATATATCTGGAAAAGGAGTTTTGTTACTATTATTAAGTTCGTATGTAAATTTAAGGACAGAATTATCTCGAAATTGTTTTGGGAAGTAATGTATTTCTTCCATACTCTTGACTAATATAAGGATATCATCAACATATCTTATGTAGATGGAGAGTTTTTTTAAACTGTTAAATATATTATTTTCAAGATTAGAAATTGCTAAAAGTTGACCCAGAACTGAACCCATGGAGACACCATCCTGTTGTATATATATATTATTTTTGTGATCATAGAATGGGACTTCGGTAGTGCAAGTTAGCCGTAGTTTCCGTAATATAGTAGGTCTAACTTTAAGTGGAGGTAGAGATAGATTATATCGTATATGTTTCTTATAATAATATGAAGAGTTTCACAGGGACACTAGTGAATAAATTTTCAACGTCAAGTGAGGCTATGGTTTCATCGTCAGGTTTTCATTTTTTAGAATTTGAATTACTTTAAGAGTTGACTTTATGCTGTATTTACTGAGAATGTATGGTGTAATAAGTTGGCTAATGATTTTTGTTAATTGATACACAGGAGTGGGAATCTGCGATATAATAGGATGGTTCCTCACCACATCAGATATTCATACACGTATATGTATGTGTTCAGTGCTACCAAAAAGTTCAAATCATATACACAGTTTTTGGTAATGTTCTCCTCTGTGTATGGCCTGATCCAGCTGAAATTTCTCAATAAGTCTGAGCTTCTTCTGAATATTGTCTTGATATTGTATGGACCTCAGATCATCATGACCAGCAATAAGTGAACAGCACTAAAAAAGAAAACAAAATGAGATATTCTTAGACATGGGCTGCAGAACAAAAACAATCAACCCCTGTAGATAAAATAATTAAAGGTTTCAGTTTGAAATCTCTTAAGTTTACTTGGATTGACAGACACCTGAAAAAGGCCAAAGGATGAAACAGCCAAAATGTGATAACAACAAAAAATTTGAGGACATTAATCTGGCTATAAATAATGTAGTTTCTCAGTATTTCATATACTGTTTTATTAAGAAGTTATTATATAATTATATATGTTATTGAGGAATTATTTATTGGTATATAGTAAAGCTATTATGAAACTCTAACCTTTTTCCTTCAGGATGACCCCATGCCTTGAGCACCTATCGTGCCTTAAACTCAGCCCATACCACAAATGCAGTTTGTACATACAATCCATTGCTAAAGATGTTACCTGTACCACTCTAGTAAGTACCTGACTCCTTGGGCTATCTTCTACCTTTACAAGAGCAAGATTAATCTTAAAATGGAGTACTACTACCATGTGCTGCCCAGTTTTCACTTTCTAGTCTTGATAGAGTCCAAAAGCATTTCTGCATCTTTGTTGGTGACAAATTATTTTTCACCCTACAACATCTTTCTCACAGACGAAAAGTTACAAGCCTCACACTACTCTATTGCTCTTTCTATAGAAAGTGCTCAGATGAAATACATTCCTTAGTTCCAACAGTTTTAACCTTCATGGTTAAGACACACCAGGTTATGCACATTGTAGCAAACTACACTCATTATTCCATTTGTGAGATGTAATTTCTATTTGAACAGCTTCTTCCTGTCAACTGCTGCTCTGTGGAACTGATTCCCAAGAAGGTGTTTTCCTAATCACTATTAAACTTGAACAGGTTAATATTAACTGTTTATTAACAAGTTTAACTGTTATCTTCCCCACATATCTGCCTAAACCAATAAAAACCTTACTTTCAGAGATTGGCTGGTGAGCTGAGAAGAAAAAGAAATAAATTTGTGAGCTTATATGAAATTGCTTTTGGTCCAATGAAAATTTTGCCTCCACAGGAATTGGTCAGTGAGCCAAGAATAAAGAAAAGAAAGTTGCGAGCCTATGCAAATGAGGAGAAAAATTAAAATAATAAGAGAAGAAGTTATGTGAAAGGGTTTATTTCAGTTCCTCATGGTCAGCAACCAGCGTTCAAGTACTTGTCAGCGTAAAATTATTTGCCAATTATATTATAGGCTTTTAACCAAGCATGCAGCACTTCAAAGAATTTACCATCAACATTCCAAGAAAGTTAAGTATTTCAAACTATTTCTCTTTGTCTACTTTTGAACAACAAATTCTCTTACCTTGGTTTTAATCATTTTTGATTATTATTTTGTGTCAGATCATTTAATCTTTTGTATGAACATTTCCTCTTTATGACAATTCATTAAAATTATGAACTTTGAAAATTTCTGATTTATTTTCCTGAAACAAGCTACTGACCCAACTTTAAGCATGTAAATTTGTAAATAAATTCCTTATATTGTTTTGTCAAAACTCTGTAACCCTCTACCACAAGTAGCACTCAAGGGAGAACATCACTGTCAGAAAAAAAAAAAGAAGCAAGCAAGCAACTCAGTCACAAATTTTGATTGATTCATTCCATAACAAATGATTGTATATCTACAAACATCTACAAAATGTTTAATAGTGTTTAAACATCATTTTGTAGATATTTGTGGATATATATACAATCATATATTTGTATTAGCTTCTTAGATTTACATTTAAATAACTTTTAATCTTCTGCACAAATAAAAATGTTAACCATGGTTACTCCAGGCTTAATTTGTTTACTTACTGATATATTTAATTAAGTTCAAATGTATATAAAATGATAAACCTGGATCTCATATATAATAGACACTTCCTGGTTTCTTTTTTTAAAACTATTATGCAACATATTCATCAAATATGTGAAAGAAATATGAATATTTACCAACTGAAATATCTCTGTTTCTATTGAAAATCATTTTAAAAAATGAACTCAAATTTGTTTTCCGTGTAACTGTTAATCTCTAAGAAACCAAGAATCAGTAGTTTATTACTTTTGATTTGTTTTCTGTTAAACTCAGAAAACCTTAACTACATTCATACAAACATACTTCTGTGGAAGTAAATAGGTGGCATTACTTTTGGAGCAGCCATCTCCAACCCCACACACATTTATAGGTGTAAATCCATAGCCCACCAATTAAATATATATATATATATATATATATATATATATATATATGTATATATATATATATATATATATATATATATATATATATATATATATATATATATTATACAACATATTTATTTTTAAATATAATCTGCTTCCGTACCAATGCTCTTAACCCAACCAATCCCATCACAGACCAAACATCATACAATAAAAATTTCACAACAAAATTTACCAAAAAATGATGTCTAGTCATAGACTAATTGATTCAAGTATCTATCTATCCATCTATCTAGAAAGAAAGAATTTTGATTGGAAGAATTAAAGAAACCTGGTTTCATTGGTATAGATTTTTCATATATATTAGTAGGCTCTCTGGGTGCTTTCTCTTGAGCATGTAACAGGGCTGGTATTAATGATATGAAATTAAAATGCATAAAACATACAACAATAACAACAATAAAAACTTGAGACATGTGTTGACATAAATAAGAAGAATTTGTATTTTCTTTTGTGATGTGAATTACAGAATATTGCTATGGTGTGTGTAAAAATGTTCGCAGTGTGTCTTTTGTTTAAAAGTCAGTGCTTACTTGGCTTGGTTCCAAAAATTTTTTTATGCGACAATGACAATTGAAATCATTTGTTTTTGATTTTTACCCCTACATGCAAGCCACCAATCTGTCACTGGGTGGCATGCCACTAGCATTTACCGCTGACTGCCTACTGTCAGCCTGCCGGTGTATTCGTCTTGGCAATATTACCACTTGTGGGCTGCCAGTGGCCCACCATTGGTCCTCTAGTGGCAGCCACCAGCGGACTGCTGACATTGCCATGGGGGGAGGGGGCTGTAGTTGGCCACTAGCATCTTGCATGCAGGGATGGAGCACTGGCTAGACATGTGTTTCTGTACTGCTAATGCTACTTTACTCATCACTGACTACTGCTACAGGTACCCTAGTCTTCTCTACTCTACTGACTCTCTTGTGGTGGAAGGGTCATTTTTATAATGATGAGGGTTAGGATGATAAAATATCCTTCTTTTCTATCATCACTGATGACAAGGTTACTTTTAGAATGATGAAATATCCTTATATTTTTATCATTACTGATGGCAAGGTTGTTTTTAGAATGATGAAATATCATCATCATTCTGGACCATAACAAGCCAATTGATCTTAGAGATAATGAGCAGTGAGTTTGAGCTTTACTGGGTTCTTGAGTTCTTTGACCAAAATTAAGTTAAGCTTTGTAAATAACCAGTAATAGGCCTTCAGGGGTTCTGTTTAAATAAATATTCTTCAAAGTAATTGCATCAAATCAATAGCATTACATTAATTATTTATATTAAATCTTTTGCACATATTAATGACTTACTTTTATTATTCCTGTTTTCTATATAGTCTACTTTTTCTTCTATTAATATTATTTGAATATTATTTCACTTAACATTATGAGGAAAAATAAATATAACCAGAGTTGCAATTATAATTATATAGAGATATTTTCTTACTGATTCTTAGTCATATTTTCCCTTTCCGTTTTATTTCATACATCCTCTTCCAACTTATTTGGCTGATTTATTTCTTCATTTTTTAAAATTTCAATTTTATTCTTTTTTTAATCCTTTTTTATCATTTTATTTTCCTTCTCTTTCTTTTATCATCTTATTTTCTTTCTCTTTCATGTTTTCTACTTTCTCATTACCATAAACTCTCTGTTATGGGGGAGAGTGTTTCATTACTTTATTCTATTTTCTCTTTCTTATTTTTTATTCAACTCTTAGCACATAAGTTTGTCTTTTCCTACTCAAATCTCATTTTTTGCTTTAATATTTTACATTTTTTCCGATTTTTCCTTTGAATGATTTTCCATTAACTTGCTGTTTTTTTTAACCTCCATTTTTCTATTGTTGCAGCTTTTCTTTCATTTCAATTGTTCACAAAATTTATATTATATTATTCCAAATATTATTTGGAACAGCATCCTTATTGTTATTTTGATCAGTTTTAACTAATAAGTTATTTGACCTTCCTTCTGGTGAAGTCAAAGATAATGAGTATAATGAAAATGCTAATCTTAAAAGTTATCATTACCTTTTATTTTACACTTTCTTCATTATATATTCCTATTCTATTTGTAAAAGCCGTTATAAAATTAATAATTTTTTATTTATTCTTCACTGGTTTAGTACTGTTTATTCACATTTTTTGTTCAAATGTTTTTTTTTTATTCATATTCCTTTAAATTAGATTCTAATACTCTCCCTTATTATCTTATTTAATGTTGAGGTTTGTATTATGTGTATACATTATCTCAACATCTACTTTCGAAAACAATTAAATAAGTTGAAATAAATTTTAATTATTCAGGACGAAAAGCTTAAATAAAAAAATATTGATAAGTTTCAGCAAATGTACGCTGTACGACTGTCGTAAATTGATTGACTTCCGCTTAGTATCAGTGTAAACTTCCTGTGTAGTTAACTTTAATTGAAGTCTGAAAAAATGGTCCGAAAGTTGAAATTTCACGAGAAAAAATTGCTAAAAAAGGTTGACTTTATTTCTTGGGAAGCAGATCATAACTTACATGAAGTTAAATTGATGAGACGATTTTATATTCTGAAGCGTGAAACATACGTGAAGTAAGTAAGAATTTACTAAGAAACAAAAATGTGTGTAAACCACGTGTTTGCTGTTCAGTACATAAAAATGCAATGTACCGACGTAATTTGTTTCATTTATAATTTATTTATGCAGTTTTTATTGCTTTTTGTTCCTTAATTTATTTCTAACGTATATCTGATAGCGGTATTCTGAAATAATTCAGTGCAATTGTAACAACAAAACTCGTAAATAAAAAATGTTTAATTCATAAACATTGAAATTATATTTTAAATTCTATGAATAAAGTTAGAGGTGATCTGTTTTTCCTTTACTACCGCGAACTTAAAAAATAAATATAAAACAGAAATGTATGTATCGCCAAAGTTGCACAAAAATAAAATAATAAAAACAAAGTTTTATCGTCAAAATCTTGAGTTATTATTATTAAGAGGAAAGACCATTGAATTCATAAAAAAAATCTAATCTTTTTTTTTAACCTTCGAAATTTTAGTTAAAAATCTCACTCTGGCGTCAAATATCTGACGAGAAATTTGAACGTCTTTTTTGCAGTAAAAAAAAAAAAAATAACATTGATTTGGAAATATTTGCAAAGGCAGATAATTACCGGATTTTAATGAAAATTTTATTTTCTGATTTATTCAGAAATTAATGAAATTATTTTTTTAATATTTTTAGAAAATCTTTTTAAGAAAAATTCGTTAAATTTGCTTTTTAAGCCCCGCGCTAAATATCTATTAAATTTTTCCCAAATCGTCAAATTTTCGTGTAAATGAACATGCTGAACACGAATTAACAATTAAATTATGATAAAACCTACCATTTTTGAGTTATCAACAAGAAAAAATTGGGATTTTGTTTCGGTCATTATTCCGCCATATTACTGCCTTTATTTTTTCACTAATTCAATGCGGAATACATCCGATTATTTTTCCTTCGCGCAAGCGTAAATTTTTGGCCTATTTACTTCTTTTACAGAATTTCGTCGCAGAAATCACTACGCACTACCGTAAAGCGATGTATTTTTTTTGATAAGTGTAGTTTTATTTATAACAGAACTTTAAACGAAAACAAATTAAATAATACAATGGAACCTTTTTCTCCGTGTAGAATAGCAATGACAAAGTAAAAACAAATTAAAAAAATATAATAAAGCATTTTTTAAAAATTAAAACAAACAAAAATAAAATAAATAATGCGCAAACTTTGCATGAAGTTTGAAAAGAAGAGCATGATTATTTACAAAATAAAACAAAATGCTTCTTCCTAGCATTTTTTTTTGTAAATAATCATGCTCTTTACAAAGTTCGCGCATTGATTATTATTTCGTTTCTAGCATTATTTTTATTTTGTAATTGTATTTTGTAGATAATCATGCTCTTTACAAAGTTCGCGCGCGAATTTTGTAAAGAGCATGATTATCTACAAAATAGCGAAATAATGACCGAGCCAAAATCCTATTTTTTCCTGTCGATAACTCAAAAACGGTAGGTTTTATCATAATTTAATTGTTAATTCGAGTTCAGCATGTTCATTTACACGGAAATATGACGATTTGGGAAAAATTTAATGATATTTAGCGCGGGGCTTAAAAAGCAAATTTACCAAAAATTCGTGATAAAATAATTTCTCTGAGAACTGGACATTTCATGAAATTATTAATTAAATAAATGTTTTTTTTTTTTTTTTGTCAAACAGAACTCCCAGTTACAGAAAATATGCCTTGAATTGTAAAAAAAAAAAAAAATGCATAAAACTATTTAATTCGAAAAGCTTTTAATTACTTATGAATAAAATAAGGACACTGAAAATAAAGAATTTTCATTTCATCTCTAATATTTTAGAAAGAATTTTAAATTTAATATTTTCTGTGTATAAACGTGTCGACTTTTGTAAATAAATACGGACATCCACACATGACATTATTAGAATATAAGAGCAGTAACTATTAAATTTAAAATGTATTGATAATTTTCTAACATTTCCTCAACAAGCGTCTTCGTACGTAAGGCTAAAAAAAGCCTTA
This sequence comes from Acanthosepion esculentum, assembly GCA_964036315.1. Classification (NCBI taxonomy): domain Eukaryota; kingdom Metazoa; phylum Mollusca; class Cephalopoda; order Sepiida; family Sepiidae; genus Acanthosepion; species Acanthosepion esculentum. The sequence continues at coordinate 71,399,464 of OZ038506.1, forward strand.
CTTACGAAGACACCAAAGTACCTAAAATTCAATAAAATATTGGAATTAGATTGCTTAGAATATTTTTTTTACTTTTTTTTAAGATTACCGGGTAGTTAAAAAAAATTATATAAAATTAGTGTTCACTTATATTCAATTCAATTTTACAGTTATTTACCCCTTAGACTGATATCTGGGAAATTTATCTATCAATAGAAATAAGCACCTTGTAAAAACACATACCTCTGTGTTAACAAATGCTTTTCTGCAATATTTTAAACTAAAAGTAAATAATATCTGTTTTATTTCAGATTAAATAAAATTCAAATCGGCTAATCTTCCTAAAATAAAGTGTCAGAAAAGTATATTTTATTTTTGAATAACTTTTTTAATAAAGCCAATATGGACAATGTTATAGATTTTACTGATAATCATAAAAAAATCATTCCATTCAATTTAAGTTCAGTTTGAAATACAGCAAAGTATTTTTTGCTTATCAGAAATATTAAATATTTAAGAAAATAAAAATCTTTCTTGAAGCTTTTATATTTTTATTGCAAGCTAGTAGTAGCTTGCAATAAAAATATAAAAGCTTCAAGTTTTTTATTTTCTTAAAATGTTTAAAAATCTTAAACCTTAGGTGTCGCTATTTTTTTCTTTTTTAAATAATGAGAAGCTAATCTGTAAAAATAAACTAATGTAAATAATGATTCTAGACATTTTTAAAACCTTGGCACGATCAAGTAATGTTTTACTGAATTATGCAAGCACCAAGTTATTTTTTTTAAAAACATTTCACCCCAAGCTAGGCAATAAGGCTTCATAAGTCCTCAAGTGGTTCTGGTTGATGGAGTACCACACTGTGTCAAAGACCTTTGCCTCCTTTTCCACTCAAGTAAATTGAGGGATGATAATGTGAGCATGTCCACAGCAAGTGAAGATGAAATATACCAGCCACTAAATGGTAATGATGAATCTCACCATTTGGACAATGATTGCACTCACTTGGAAGTTGATGACAATTTAGCTAATGATAAGCAATCGGGCAGCAATGTTCAGGATCAACAGATGCATCGCAGGAAGTAAGCACCTTTGCTTCAAAAGAATACCTGGCAAAAAGGAATGCCTCTGGGCCTGTAGGTATCCTGGCTAAGAGACCAGGGGAAGTATAGTGAATAAATGAGGCAATGGGTAACATGGATGTATTGTGATTGTCAGAATTGGGCAGAAATGCTTGACTGGCAGTGTCTTGAGGTGTTTGGTCAAAAACAAGCTTATGAGAGAAAAAAACTAGATCTGAGTGTATCAGATAATCTCCGTGGTGTAACATATTGCTAACAAAAATGAACTCATTTAAGCAACAACTATTGTGTTGGTTACAAATATGTGTTAAGTAAGCTGTTGATACTTTACTAACTTGGTGGTTTGCATTGTGAAGCTGTTATTAAAGGTTTAAGACGTAAACATTTGTTTATATGGATATTTCCAAAACTTTAATATTCATGATAATTGACTTGAAAAAAACTCTTAAAAATGATTAAAGGCAAAATGTAACTATGCTGAAGAAAGGTGAAGTGTGTGTGTGGCGGAGTGTAGAATTCAGTATTCAGTTATTTTTGCTTGTTTATTTAAAATCCAGGTCAGCCTCCTTAAGTTTTAAGGGGGAAAAATAAAAATATATTGTTTATACTCCTTTTACTAAAAAAATTTTTTTTTTAATGATGTGTCTAATTAGGATGTAGTTTCCTTTTCTTTATTATCTGAATTACTATGACTTCCTGGGAAAGATAGTGGAGTGCTTTCCTGTTGCTTTTTCTACATTTGTTTTAATTCAGACATTTTCTTCTATTAGTCTGAATGTCATTCAATGCTACAGAGCCCAGTCTACTGTGCTATATAATCTATAGTTGGGAAGAAATAAATTCATGCCTTTCCCCAAAGCATTTATGTGTAAGTAAACACTGCAGACTCAGCCAGAACTTGAACTTGGCTCACCAATTCCACATTCCTTGCAGATGACTGCTATGCTATTTACACATCTCAAAATGAGTAATTGGGAGAATAAAATGATTATTTTGAGGGAAATCAAAACATTGTTTCGAGGGTGTTACATAAAATGTTTCGTGGGGTCACTCTTCTGGTGCTTTTCATTGACTTGAATTTAAGTTTTGTTTCTTTATAGAGTATTCTTTCAATAATGACTTTATTCCTATAAACATTAGGCTTTATAATGTAATTCTTGTAATTGATTTCGCAATGATAACAGCCTATATTTACATATCAGACAAATTGAAGTAGAAATCATCTGTTCAATGATTGGCATGAAGTTTTTTTATTGGTTTTCATAAAAATTTAAAGATCTAAATATTTTAATTGTGATGACACATAAAATTAACATTTACAGTTTGAACAGATTTTCTGTTTATTTATGTGAATGCAATCATTAGTACATATTCTATTAGCTTTCTTTTATATTTCTACAAAAATGAGAAGTATATATTCTCTTAAGTGTAATAGACAATTCAGAAGATGGAAACCTGATGTTGCTTTCTTCTGGTACCATGGGACAATGGTTAGAGAACATAAGAATCTTACAATTGTGCAGGGTGCAATGGGTAAATTGTCGTCATATTATATTTTTACTTTTGCATATGTGCATTGTTTTTGATTTTGTCAACTGCACAGTATAGTAGGGTCAGTTGGGCAGCATCTGTTAGAAAAAGAGCACCATGACTCATTTCTCTTTGCCAGAAATTTGTGAACAGCATGCTGTACTGCTTGTCATTTGTGTCAGAAGCTCTAATTTCAGAGTGTTTGCAGAGGATTTGGAAAGAGTTGGATGAGTTTGATGGTGATTGCGAAGGTACAGCAGTTCAGAAAACTCCCTCTAATCTTTTCTGATAAGAAAAGAATTGAATTTGTTGGTGAACATGTGATTAAAATTAAATAAAAGTTGAATATTATTGTAAGAATGTCCTGAAAGAAAGTTAAAATTTACAAACACTAATAATATAACAATTACATTTTATAAGTGGAATTAAATATCCTTGGACTTCCATTACAGATATAAATTTCCCTTTGATAAATTTTCTACAATATTAGAAAAGTGGAAATAAGTATTTTAACCGCACATTTGTGTGTGTGACTGCCTGGGATTTTAGCTTGAATAATTTAAAAGCAACAAAATTTACAGAATCAACTTTCAAAGTTAAGTAGTAAAGTTTTTTTTCTAAAAGTTTAAAGGATTTTTCATACAATTTTTTTTTTTTTTTTTACTTCATCTAATCTTCTTTAAAACAAAATATTACAATAATTCATTTTTTTATTTTCATAGTTAAAGAATTAACTATTCTGCAATTAATGGAAAGGAATTAGAATTTCCCAGATAGAACACTTCAAACAGAACTTAAGATACAGTGATATTTTTATCAATAATGGTGAACTGCCAATTTCATAACAATTGATGGCAAATTTGATTATATCTTGCTAAAGTCAAATTTTTGTTACTCTAGGATGAATTCAAAATGCAATGGGTAAATTGTCGCAATTTTATATTTTGAATTTCGCACGTGCGTTGTTTGTTTTTGATTTTGTTAACTGCACAGTATAGTAGAGTCAATTGAACACTGCTGCCTGTGAGAAAAAGAGCACCATGACACAATTCACTTCACCAGAAATTTGGAAACAGCTCCAATATGAACATTTTAGACTATTTGGGTGTCAATCTGGGGACAGTGCAGAGGATTTAGAAAGAGTTTGGTGAGTCTAATGGTGATTACGAAGGTACAGCAGCTCAGAAAATTCACTCTAATCGTTCTGATAAGAAAAGAACTCCCAAATTTGTTGGTGACTCACACTCAACATAGAGGCTTACATCAAGTTCTTTGAGGTGGTAGTGCTACACTGGATCAATAGGATGGCTGCTGGAAGACCTTATGTCTAGTAACAGGATTCTGCACCATGCTACACAAGCAGGAGAACCCAGTCATGGCTGTCAGAAAGTTTCTGTAACCATGTCACCCCTTACATCTGGCCACCTAACTCCCCAAACTGCAATCCCCTTGAAGGCAAGGATTATGGCAGCATTCACCAACTTAAACAAGTAGACTGTCCAGAAGAGTTGCAGGTGTTTCCGAAGCCAATGGCGATTTTATTGAATAAATATACTCCTTAGTATTTTAAGATATTTTTGTGTAATTTTACTAATTATATCTGTGAAAATGAGATGTTTGTCTTATTTACATTTTCATAATTTCAACGACAATTTATCCATCGCACTCTGTAGATACTAAGTTACATTAGTTATCCAGTTATCTAATACTATGTTGTATAAAATTGATTCTATAAGAACTAATCTAATAACTCTTCTTTTGTTTTCAACTTCTTTGTTTTTATATATTTTGCTTTCCTATCTAAACTATCTTTGCTTCCATATTTAACATTTTAACTTTTCAGATACAAGAATATTTCTAGAGAAATCCGAGAACTCGCCAGAAGATTAAAAACACTTGATGTGAAGGATCCATTCCTGGAGGAAGCTTGTTCCCAGTTCCTTGAAAAATTGTAAGATGCAACATTTTTTTTATGTGATATTAAATTTGACTATTTTGGCAGGATGTTTTGATTCATAAAACAGAAAATGGTATTTCTGATACCACAATGTATTATAAATACCATTTGTAGTGTATCCCTCTGTAAAGTTTCATTCTTGTCAGTCTCTCTCTGGTGTTCTGAAGCTTTTGATATTTGGAATGAACTTTAACATGCAAATCTGTTTAAGATTTAGATTGGTATTATATAACCATGTCAATGTTCATATAAAGCCATAATTTTTCATTGTATGCAAATCTTCACCTGCAAAATATCCTGCTTATAATTACCAACCCAATTGTATCCAAAAGCTTATTTACAAAAACAAAATAAAAATTATAGATATAAGTGATCACCAGACCTGATTTATTCTCATTTATTCAAAGGTTTGAGATGTTGGTTGGTTGGAATTATTTTGAATTTTTGTAATTGTTACTTTTTTTTTTTTTTTGCTTTTTCCTTTGTCCTGTTTGTGTTAAAATCTTGTCCCTCAAACAATTTTAAAGCAAAGAAAACAATTCAAGAAAGTGAGCAGTATTTGCTCAAATGTTTATTTGCATCATCTTGACAACATTAAAATGTATGATAAAACATTAGCATCAAAATATAATTCCCATCAATTATTATCCGGTATGTCTTTCAATTTATTATTTTTTTTTAATCGATTCCCTTGCAGTTTTTCCACTTTAAACAATGTAATGTTTATCATTTGAAGAACTTTCTTTTAGATGGTGATTATGAAAAATACAAAGTTCTGTTTTCAGGATGTTACCTTTTTTTTTTGTCTAATTTGCAATTGTGCTAAAGGCACCAAAAATCTGCATGAATTTATTTTATATTTACTTCTATGCAAGTTACTTTATAGACTTGCCATAAAAAAAATGAAAAATATCTAATATATGCTGACTATATTTATTGCATTTTTAAAAAAAAAATTTTATTACATGATTCTTATATTTTCAGTAAATTTTGTTGAACTGAATAAAAAGTGTGTATTTTATTTAGATGTTAATCTTTTTGGAAAATAAAAGCAAAATTTCAAAGATTAGAACAAGTTATTTTGCAAAAAATGTTTGTTAAACTTGATCTCACTTTGCAAGGTCATCCTTTTTGCAAGTAAATTTATTATTATAGGTATGATTTCTCCACATTTTACTTTTTGAATTCAAAAACTTCTGTTTCAAAATCCCTTGATTTTATACCTGTTTTTTTTTTTTTATTTTTATAATAACCCTCTTCTTTCAATCTCCAAAATGCTAGGATAGCCTCACTTGATATGTATCCCTTTGTGAAACACTTTTTCTACTTTAATTTTTTATGTATATTTATTGTGACAGTAACCGATCACATGCCCATAGCGTTATTGAATTTTATTTGATTTCTCTGGTATCATCCCCACGTCAATATCTTTGTATCAATTTACATGTGACATATACATCACTTACTACAACCCTCAGAAAGGCATTGGCTGTTCTTCACGCTACTTACCAGTTGCTGTTCAATCATTTAATAATTCACAATTACCACTGATATAAATAATCCACTTGACATTGTGTCAGGAGAATAGAATATACAAGTTTTGGATAACGTTGTCAAAAATATTTAACCAAAGACAAGTTTGTTTTGTTTTTTTTTGTTTGTTTTTTCCTCTCTGATAAACAGGGAAAATGTGACAAAATAGAATATTGTCTCTTATGACTTGTGAATTTGTTGAAGAAAGGATATAATGATGTTTTTAACATGATTATAAATTTGTAAATGGATAAAACATTATTTACAACTCTAAGTAATAGGATTCTTTTTATGTAGTTTTAATTTTATTATAAAAATGATATGAATTATTCTATATTCTGTTTCAAAATTGAAATGGAGAACTAAAATTTCAACAGGTTTTTGTAAAATTGACATGTTGGATGATTTTATTTTTTTTGTTCTCATAAATCTTCCACATGTTTGAAGAATGAAAATTGCTTCAAGTTGATGGGTGATAATGATTTTAAAGAGATTTTTAAAAAGTTTGTTGTTATAATAATTAATGTCCTGATACTTGACCAGGAATGGCATCTAGGTGTTAATATGTACAAGGCATATCTTAGTGAATTAAGACTGGCTACAGTAAATATGCTGTTCAGCATCACAGATTTGCTTGTCAGTTGCCTGACCATAATCAGTTGGTCATGTCCCCTAGGAGCTGACTGCACTGTGCATCTCTGTTCACATAGAAGTAGTTGGGGAGCATCATGGCTAGATGTTGATAGGTTTTGGGGGAAGGGGTTAAGTTTGCAGAATAAGACAGACAAAATGATTTGTAATGTCAGATAACCAGCCTGCATTTCATTTTTTTTCCCAAAACCACCATACTGTAATCTGTTGGTAAACTCCATTTTATTTTTATTGTTTGATTAATGGCAAGTGCTTTTTCTTTTTTCTTTTTTTTAATATTTCTGTACTTTTTCTAAGGCGAGTCATTTGTCAGCATTTTTGAAAATTAATTTATAATCTTTAACTTTTAGTGAAGATTATAATAAAGCACAAACTAGATAATAGAATAGCAGTTCTATAATTGTAAGGAAAATGTAGATAGAACCCTAATGGAGAAATGAGAATCATCTATAATGAATAATATAAATTACTTAAAAACAAATTGAAAAAAGGTGATTATTGTTGATGGCTTTTGAATGTAATAAACTAATATACAATATATTTTTTTCCACTGTTAGCTTTTAACTTCAGACACTTTTCAAAATATCTATTTATTCATTGTCAAAAAATTTTTCTTTTTGTGTATTCTAGTCTGTGAAATATTCCCCATTTTAAAATGAAAAGATTTAAAACAAAATTTAAGGATAAAAACTCAAACAATTTATTTACATCACACCACCCAAACATTTTTTATTCAAATAAGAGAGACTTAACTACTCTAACAATGGAAGAACTGGCCTTTATATGTTGACAGACAAGAGAGATAATCATCCTGAAAAACATCTCCAACCTTCCCCACAGTTGTTCCAATTCAGTGAATGTCAGTCTGCTCACAGCCTCTTACTGAACATCCCTAAATAGTCTACAAATTTGAGGTCAAATGTTGTATTTGTGCTTGTTACAAAGGCAAAAAGAGACCTTTTACATGATTAGTTTGATGAAATTGAATGTGTGAATAGCAAATCTGAGAAAAAAAAGACTTGTTTTAATTTGCCATAACTGAAGAGAAAAGAATGTAAAATTATATTTTAAGGTTTAAATTATTTAGACAAGATTTTGCCCAAGGGATATGTGGCCTAGATTTTCATTATTTATACACAGACTATTGTTCTCATCTTTGTTGTTATGATTTTTTTGGACCTTGTACCCTCCAGGCCTTTTCTGGTGCTTGTCAGTCCAGGTAATCATCAAGTCATTTTTAACTGAACTCTTTATTAAGTCTAAGTGGAGTGGGTAGATTGTTCTCATTCTGCAGCCCATGTCTAGGGATATCTCGTCTAGATCTTATTTAATATTGTTGAGTCAAAGTGTACACAGTCCAGGGATTGAACTCACAATTACCAAGTTGACAATGCAATCCACTAGGCTATTATATTATCCTTTGGGACAATTCTTAGTGGAGCCTTAAACCTAACCTCCCTGCTGATGAGTGCTACTGCTATTTGTCATATTTAACTGCACTAACTGAGGATTCTCTTTTTATTGCCACTACTGTTGGATTCTTACTGTCATTTCCTTTTTATTTCTTTATTAACAGCTCCCAATTGTATTTCTATGCTAGGCATACTAAAAGCTCCTTGTAACCTAGCATATGCACTGATTCTTTATAGGTATTTGACTCTCCAGTGTTTCTCGTTGTCCAGTATTTTTTAACTTCATTCCACAGAGGATGATGACTTTTTCCCCTCCATACATGGACAGCCATGCCCGATTTCATTGTTTCACCTCAAATTATAGCTTTTTGATGTTCTACTAGTCTTACTTTAAGCAGTTGATTAGTTTCACCTTTATATTCTTTGTTACAACTGCAAGGAATGAAGAACAAACAATTCTTGGTCATATTTTTCTCTGTCACTCAGCAGAGATTTTTTTTGTAAGGTGAAGCTGCTTCTGAATATTGTCCTGATGTTGTATGGACTGTAGATCTTCTGGATCTTTTTCAATAAGCCCTTGATGTAAAAAAAAAAACTATATCAGTTTTTTGGTCTTCCTCCTTGACCCTTCATGCTTCTGCTTGCTGAAGCTGATGTTATATCTGCAGGATAGTAGTTATTCTGAAGGACCTGTTTGATGCTGACTCCTGTGTCTGGGTTGCTACTTATGATTTTTAGACAGTGTAGTAGGTAACAGGCTATCTCTTTCATTACACTGTATGGATGTTGGTAATTGAAGTTGAAGTGGTCCAATGAAGGTTGGCTTGTGAAATACAGGTGTATATGTTTGTCATTACTGGTGGCATTGGTGAACCTATGGCCAAGCATTCCACATATTGATGTATCAGTCTTTGGTTGGAAGAATGTTGTCTGTACACAAAGCATCAACATTTCCATCAGGTTATCTATTCGAATGCTAGTATCTTCTCCAAGAGAGGGGTCTGATTCCAATTGGTATTGAACCACTGACAGAGCCCCATGGAAAACCATCAGATTGATTCCATGTAGAGTTTTGAGTTGTTGACATGAGTATTTCCCTATTAGTGGGTTGACTATATCCAATGTCTTTGTCAGCTGGTTGCATGATGATACAAGTGTCATTTTCTAAGGTCTCGATTAAATGCCAATTCCTTTGTGATGTTCGATTTGGGCAGCTTCATCATTTCTAGTGCTTCTCTTAGTTTCTATCTTCATCTGCTTGGGTCTTTGGGATCTTCAAGGCAACCTCCTCAGCTGGAGCTTAGTATGCAATACCCCTAAGGGTTATGGTGAACTTGAGACCCTTGTTCGGTACCGATTCCTCTCAACTGCTCATATCGAACAGTGGTGGGCCTTGTTGCTACTCCTGTCATTCTTCCATCTTTGCTATGGCCTAGTCTATTAAAGCATTGGTTAAATTGTAGCTGGTTTCCTGACAGCTGTGAGTTCAATACCTGGATAATGTAGTGCTGAAAGTTTGGTTTAGTAAAAGAAATAGACAAGCAACACAAAGGTGAATAGACTAGAAAAAATTAAGATATTTTCCAAACATAGAAAGTAGAATAAGAGCAATCCACTCCATAGATTGCATAACGGGTTCAGTTCAAAATTCTGAGACTTTTATCTAGTATGATGGACGCTTAAAAACGTCTGGAGGTACAATAGCCGAAATATGAGTAAAACGACTAAGATGGGTACACCATGGGGAGACATGCAATATTCTTTCTTTTAAACATTTATAATTCACAAAGTAAATTGATTTCTTTTCCATCATTAAAAATCCATGATAAAACTTTTTTAAAAGGGCCCCTAAACTATATAACACTTTTAATAGCATGCAGATACTACACTCTGATTCTAGGAAGAAGGTCTGAGTGCAATACTTTGATTCTTGATTAAGTGTCCAAATACTCTCATCCAAAACAGAAGTGCCAATAAACCCATCATTTTTATGAGAACTTTGCTAGTTATTGATCATGAATTATTGTAAAATAAACCAAGAAATATTTTTCAGTTAGACTTAAAATCATTTACAATTTTTAAAATATCTGATACTACTTTGAGATTACTGACTTCATTCAAATTTTAGTTGTTACTGACATTTTCCTAGAGTGATGAGCATAGAAAATGTGTTTGTCTATTTAATAACTCTCAATCAAAAGTATAAATAAATACTTCAGGACATAAGTACTTCATGGAGAAGACTGTTACAAACACCTGAAGATATTCTAATTCTGTTACTTGGTTATCAAATACCTATAGACCTAACCTGTTGAATTGTCGTTCTTTAAGCTCATCAGCTGCTGAGAGGATAAGATACTTATCAGGAAATGAGTAAAAGAACAGGTGTTTGTATGGCTGGCTGTTCAAATTTCACTTGAGACTAATTTAAGATGATAATGAGGTAACTTTATTCACTTACTGGCCTATTATCATGCTTTTTCTGTATTAATAATTCACAACTCTCATGTGTCAGATTAGCTTTATCACTCTTTATATAAGGTTTAGAAATTGAATTTTTTTGTCAAAATATGACAGTGTCTGTAATATATATGAGTAGATTTAAAAGAAATTGGTTTGATAGCACTGAGAACTGAAAAACTGTCAAATGTTTATTTTCTTTACTGAAACATCCTTAAAAGAGAACTGATTAAACTTCACTTACAATATTTTTTTTCTAATTTAGCTAAAAAATGGAGATTGACATTCAATATTTTTTTGCACCTCATTTTAGTTTAATTGAGCTGCCACTGAAAGACAGATTTGTTAAACACTTTATTTTCATACCTTTTTTTCAAAACTAGGGTTTATTTTCATAAACATTCTTTTTGCATGGAGGAAATAACTGCTGGTTTGTTTTTATTATTGTTTAGAGTGAACTGACATGTGTTTGCTATTTCAATTAACTGTATCTGTATTTGATTTTTAAATCACAAGAGGTCATATTTAAAAATATATCTATAAAGTCAATTACTTAAGTTTCATAAAATGCATACTGAAAATGTGTCAAATTACAATTAATCTTGACTTTTTATTCAAGATAATTTCAAGCAATTTATTCTGTTGCATCCAGTTAAGCAAAAAATTATTTTAAATAGCAGTTTAGTATATAAAAGTAAAACCTTTGAGTATGAAATGCTATTAATCTCATATTTAAAGTCAACCGACATGAAATAATGGTTTAGCATATTAAATAAACATACAAGTGCAAAGTGTAGTTAAATTTAAGCAGACTAACAAAAAGTAATTTTTGTTAGAAAAAAAAATGATCTTAAAATCTTCCTTACTAAGGAGATAACTGATTATTTTCAAAAGATATTTTTGCTTTTATTAAACTGCATTTATTGGTTTAACCAATTATATATAAAAAAGTTTTGCTGAGTTTATTGAAATTTTGATTGTTTTAGTGATTTATTTTTCCTTGTCAAAAACTTGGAAACTTGTTCAGACATTTAAAAATTATTATTATTATTTTAATCTATAGAAAACTGTAAGTGCTGATTCAAAATATGTGTACCAAGCAATCAGTCAATTAAAATGCCTCAAATGAGCTTGTGAACAGATATTTGACCTACAGACACACACATACAAGCTGATTATAGAGGATTAAGCTCTAAGGATTGAAAAAAATAAACCCTTGTTTTATTTCCAGATAACTAAGGATTATAAAAAACAAAGGGTATCTGTTTCTTAATGTGTGTAACTTGCACACATGTTAATGTATGTATGTATGTATGGATGCATGCCTCTGAGGGGTAAAAAATAACCAAAATCTTTGATCTTCTCATTTATCTTGAATATCACATTTCATTTAAATTTTTGGTTGCTGCAAGATTCAGGGAAAGAAACAATATCTAAGCAGCCGTTATATCTTAATCCTATAATATCTGCTTTCACTGTGAAACAAGTAAGATACTGGTTAATTTAGGGAGTAGGGAGGTAAAAATGGCTGGGGCAGCCAGTTAAAACAATAATTTATAAATAAGACAATAGCATTAAAAGTAATTTTAAAAGGTCATCAAGCAGTAAAAGAAAAGTTTTTAAAATATTTTACTATTATTTTTCAATGTCTTAAACATATCTACAAAATTTTGGAAAAGAATAATCAGAATTGATAATTTTTTAAGTGATTAGTGCCTTTTAACAGCCTTTTATTTTTTTGTTCTATAATAAATGTTGAAAAATAGTTTTCTTTATCCTTCTGAATGTAGTATTTGTAAAGATGTAGAAAAAACAACTACAAGTGACAGTAACATTAAATGAGTGACAGAACTTGATAGAAAAGTGTCTATTTGTTAATTTCTCATTAGGTAAAATGGGAAAAACTGATTTTTTTTTTTTTTCTTGATCAATTGAAGTTAAATAACATAAGCCACATAACTCTAAACAATGATAAAAACAAACCAGCAGTTATTTCCTCCATGCAAAAAGAATGAAAAAAAGGTATGAAAATAAAGTGTTTAACAAATCTATCTTTCAGTGGCAGCTCAATTAAACTAAAATGAGATGCAAAAAAAAATTGAATGTCATCTCTGTGGTCACTTAAGTATTTCAAGTATTCAAAGTTGGGTATTTTAATTTGTAAGTGCTAAATTTGTATGTATGAAGGGATGCAGAAAATTTTTTAGCCCAACCCACTTCTCAAAATTTGAGTATAAATTGTTTTTTCTGAATCCCTTCTTGGTTGGTCCAAAAACTTTTCAGTTTTCTGTAAGCTGTAACATTTAAAATTAATTGTAATATCTTGATTTGAAATATCTTTGAAGCATACCATGTCTATGTATATAAAAATATTGAGCACCGTAGAACATTTATTTAAGAATAAAACAAAGAAATTTAAATTACAGAAAGAGAATGTATGTTTATTATTAGTGCAAATGGAAGAAAAAGGAATATTGATAAAATCAAGTAAACTTTGTAACATGATGGTCAAAAATTCATGAATACTTTGTTTCAACAGATCTACTGTTGTTTTGTTTTTTTTAATTTGCAGGTAGTGCTAGGTATACAAATTATAATATACAGAAAAAATCAGTATATTTTCAAAAACATTTGTATACATTTTCAGTTTAAACCTCCTCCTCAAGAACAACCTCAATGTTGTTTTGGAAGGGTCTGCATGTCCAGATTAGGTGATTTGCATTCATGTTTGCCATTACACCCACAGTGGCAGCTTTCAACAAGTTCTTGATATTATGGGACCACCAGTTTGTCATTCTTTTGTTGATGTCCCACACAGGGGGATTCAAATCACTTTAGCTAGAGTGACATGATGGTGAAAATTCTTGGTCCTAAATCATATAGACCAGGTGGAGCACATCTGATCAGCCTATTCAGTTCAAAGCTTTACCCACCATAACTGTGCCATATATGGTGGCGTGACATGGCACTTGTTGCTCAAAACTTTCAGGAGCACCAAAGCTATGATATACATCTCTGTGGTTACCTCCATGGTGTCTACACATAGCTACTGGTTCATCTGGTCACTTTCATGAAGCTTCCTATTTCTGAGCTACTGTGTGGTAGCTTGTGACAGAAACACACCTTTTTTTTATTTTTTTGTTTCATGTCTATGCTCTTGAGATGTGTGGCAGAAAAACAAGAACATTGTTATGTCATCTTTCATTTATAGCCCAGTATTTTGAAATATATGGCGCTTACTCACTAACTTTTTTTTTTTTTTTTTAAGTCATGTCACTACAAGCATGTGTTCACAGAGATAAGAAAGCAGGATAGGCACTAAATATTGATAGAGAAAGGTAGAAATTTTCAAATATAGGTCAGCATTTATTCATATATATATATATATATATATATATATATATATATATATATATATATAGTCTGCATGTATGTTTATTTGTATAACAACCGAATGCACATCTTTTTATGAAGAAAAAATTGGTGGAGACCAATAAACACCAAACTGCAATAAAATCCACACTCTGTTTTGTCCAAGGGTGGGTTAAAAAAAAAACTTTTTCGTCCTCATCTTCCATAAGAAAAGCTAAATGTGAGTATAAAATGATAACTCCTTTTACCCACTCCTTTCAAATTCAGTGAGCTGAGGAAAAAGACAAAGAAATTTGCTAGCCTGTGTGAAATATTTTGGGATCAATGAAAACATTGTTTTTACAGGAATTAGCTGTTGAGTCTAGAAAGAAAGTAAAGAAAATAGCGATCCCATGTGAAATCCTTTTTGATATAAAATAAGGTGAAAAATTAAATTAACAACAGAAGAGTGTCTGAAGTTGTGTGAAAAGTTTCATTTCTGTTCACATGTCCAGCATTCAGATTTTTGCCAGTGTCAAATTACTCACTGATTATATTATCGGCCTTAATGAATTGCTTGGCCTTTCAAAGAAACGGATGTTCATACATGACATTATCATTAAAAAGTCATGTGTTTTAAGAGTTGTTTAAAATTTCCTGAGATAATATAAAAATTAATAATGAATAAAATGTCATAAAATTTTATAAGAGATGTACATAAAAAATTATAGGTACCTCCCTTATTTATGAAATTTTATGTTATATTAATTTTATATTATCTTAGTTATGAAATTTTAAATTTATTTTATTGTTATATTAATTTTATATTATCTTAGTTATGAAATTTTAAATTTATTTTATTGTTATATTAATTTTATATTATCTTAGTTATGAAATTTTAAATTTATTTTATTGTTATATAGTATTTTAAATTTCATTATTTTTCAAAAAAGCATTTCAAATTTAAGGATATAAAGCTAAAGTAACTAATAATTAATAAAATATTAGATTGCTTAAGATATTTGTTAAATTTGTAAAAATTACTAGGTACTTAATAAGTTCACTTTAAATTCATAAAATTTGTCACTTATGTTCATCCATCCGAAGACTTCTGGCCTTGGCTGTCAATACCATCAATCAACACCTGACAAACACTATAGTTAAGAAATGCTTTTCTTATTTTCTACTACATTTTTTTGCTAAAAAAGTAAGTACTGTTTGTTTCAAATTGGATTAAGTAAACTTTTAAATTTTCTAATTTTACTCAAATAACCTTTGAAAAATGTATATTTTATTTTTACAAGATTTTTAAAATGAAGAAAATAACTTTCGTTTGCAAATGTCTCAAAATGGCACACATCATCAATTTTATTAAAAACAACAAAAAAGTTTATTGCAATCAATATAAATTCTGTTTTAAATACTCCATGATTTTACTTGGTATAGTAAATTTATTTTTTTACCTTTTGAATTAAAGCTAAAAAGAAACCTTCAAGAACAATTTTTCATTTTTTAAATTTATAGGTATGCCATTTTTCGGCAAATTAGTAGAGATCCCTATAACAGTATAATATACTCTTGAACAAAACCTTAAAGGCCATTTATTCATAAAAATGGATAATGAGTAAGTTTTGCTATGTCTATTAACAAAGCACAAGGCCAGATTCTATCAATTACTGGACTACAGTTAGAAGAATCCTGTTTCTGCAGTTGTATCTTGGTTCACATTTGGGAAGTAAAACCAATTTGTTTATTTTTAGGAAAGACAAAGAATATTGTTTATCAAGAAGTATTGTAATGTAAAAACTGTTTAAAGATATTTTTATGTTTGAATAAATCAACTTGAAGTTATATTGTTATTTATTTTTAACTTTTTAAAACCTGGGCAATGCTAGGTAGCTCTGCTAGTATTTAATATCAGCGATTGGCACTGGTATAATGTTGGCCTGATAGTTATGATAAAAATCAACAATGATGATGATGTTAGTCATAAATAATATTGACATTTTACCATCACATCTTTACTTTTCATACTGAAAACTTTACCATTATGAATGGTAAGAACAAAGTTGAAGATGACTGGTGATATTTTTAGAACAGCTGTTCCATCTTGTCAGCACAATGGGAAATCTGGGATGACATTTAAAAAATTTGGCTGATAGCTGTAAAGATACTAATCTTTCCTAGGGTATGTGGAATGGAGATATCATTTCTCCCCATGTTTGTTTTTGATTCACGAGAACAAAAAAATTAGGCAAGTTTCTTAAAAAAAACAAAACATTCTCATTGACCTACTTGCTAAATAATGCCCCTGAAATTTCTTTTGAATCCTATTTATTCTTTTTCCTACAATATTTATGGCCTCTACCTACCCTCCAACTCTCTCCTCACTTTTAACCTTTCCCCTCAGTCTGCTGTCAGTGATCTCTAAAGGTACCTACTTCTTTTTAAAAGATCTCATCAGTAAAGCAGCTGTTACTTTTTCTTTTCTTCCGTTAACCATTGTTTTCCAGTCTGTAACATGTAACTGGATTTCTTGGCACTAATATTTTCAGCCTACATTTTTGATGATAGATTCTTCAGTCCTTGTCAGGTGTAATTGGTCAACAGGCAGTTATCACTACAGATGATCCTAGATCTGGTATCAGGGATTTTTACAGGCTGTATCAATTTCTGGAGTCAGAGTGGAAAAAACATCAGACTATATACATTGAGTAAATCAATGCATGGCAAACATGGATAAACATGCCTGCATTAAGACAGTGCCAAAAGTGCAGTTTTTCCCCCCATGACAAATTTTTTGGGGTTTTTTTTACCTTCACTCATTTGTACATTTCTTTTTTTTTTTTTTTTTTGGTTCTTTAGAACTTACACTGTTATTTATTAGATTATTTACGAGAATAATTTTATATTTACAACATCCTAGAAAATAATACAATTAGAACTAATGCAATTTACCAATTTATAAAGAAATGTGAAAATTTTATTTATAAACATTTGCTAAATTATTAAAATCTGTGAACCAACTATAAGGAAATACTTATTATTTAACATTAATTAGCCAATATGGTGACACCCATTCCAATAAACAGTCTAATAAATAAATAAATATGTTTATTATTTTTATTGTCATTTCTCAAGGACAAAGAAAATGTATAAATTCACTTTTATATGTTTAGGCTTTTATTACAATTCTAATCATTGCTTTTTAAAACAATAAACATTGCCAAAGAGTGAAAATAGTTTAAAAAGTAGTGTCATTGTTAAAACCATACTTTTGACACTCCATCTTATTGTGGGCACATTTATCCATGTTTGCCCAATGCATAATGTTAATCTTTTCTGTATGCTGGCCATACAATTCTTGGAGGAGGGGTTTATTCTTTTCTTGTAGGTATTCCAGTGGAGTTTTTTTAAATATGTCCTTTTTCTTTCCATTTTCAAATATGTCTAACTTTGTGACATTAGCTCAGATTGGTCTTTGAACATTCTTGGAGTTTAGTTTTAAACTACTCAATTGATATCTCGGCTTGAATTCTTTTGTTGGTATCCTTGGCACTTGTCTTTTCATTTGTACATTCCAATCTTATTTAGGATGGGTTGGTGTTCATTTGGAAGATGCTTCATGTATAGTCTAATTTATTGTGTAAACTATCGGTCACTACTTGTAACCTTTTATGCAGAAAAGGTAGTTTGAATTCAAAATTAATCTTCAAAATGTATAATTCAAGAGCATATCACATTAGACTTCACTGAAGATATTGAAAATACTAAATAAAAATTTTAGATGTAAGTTTTAATTAAATGATAAAATGTGCTCTCTCTCATTGGAACTTGTATTATGATTCAGATTATTAAATTGAATCATAATACAAGTTCCAATGTAAGTGTAGGAATTCTGACCAGTGCCCAGTGCCAAACAAATGTTTAGCTAAATTTCTTGTGCTGTCTCTACAATAGAGAATCTAATGGGTGAAAAGTTCTATATTAGTAGCACTAAGAATTCTTTCAAGACAAGGTGGTATCAACATGTGTTGTCTTTTACTAATAATACATATAGAAATAATACATCACTTTCCAAATATTTTTGGAGTTTGAAAGATGATAAAACTTTTACGGTGAAATTGGAAATTTTAAAAATTGTAAGGAGATGTAGATCCTTACATGAACCCTGTTTTCTGTGTTTACATGAAAAATTGGAAATTATTAGGTTCTTTGATAAGAAAACCAAAGATCTGTGTTAACGGTAAATTGTAAACAGTCTACCTTTTACCTTACAATTCAGTTGGAATTTGACAATGCTTTTTCTTTGATTTTTTTTTTTTTTTTTTTTTTTTTTTATTTGAACTGTATTGCACAATATATGGCTTATCTTTCTATTTGTAAGATTAATTTGGATTTAATATAATTTTGTATTAATCTCCTGGTAGTATTAGTAATATCTTGTATGGAGGTATTGGTATTTGGTTGGTATTTTTGACATTTTGCATTGATTGGTTATTGTTATTAACACCTTATATAAAGAATCTTTAGTCAACAGTTGCATACTAATTTACCAAGTAATTCTATACATTTAAATTATTTATGAAGCCATTTATTTATCAACTATAAAAAAATTTAAGTAGGAATCTCACAAAGAATATAAGATTTTGTTAAATGACCACTCCACCTAATTTTTTTTTCTTAGAAAATGACATTGTCTAGTGTGTAAAATATGTATCCATTAACATCTGCCCCTGTTTGGCAGTCAATGGCAGCACAGACATTAATCTACAGGTCATGACCCATTTGTGGAAAATAATTTCTTAATTTTTGCTTTTTCACTTAGTTTAAATTTAACGTAGGTCATATTCAATTGGTTGATCTAAGTAAAGCCCAGAAACCTTATAACCCCTCCACAGTTTTTTTTTTTTTTTTTTTTTTTTTATGTAAAAGAGGTTATATTTTTCTTTTAAATCTAAATAACTTGTTCACTTGCCAGTAATTTACAATCGTCTAAGATGCATTTGATACGCATCAAAACATGACTGCAATTGTGTAGCAATTTTGAAATGTTTTCAATGTAATATCCTAAAATAAATAATATTGATGTACTTTGTATTGGGCCATCTTTTAAATTAAATGTTATGAACATTTGATGTAAGTTTGTGTCCCTGGGTTTCATGCGATCATCAGACAAACTGATTAATTTTTTTTAATTTTGATTTATATATGGTTGTGTATATCTGTATTTTTATGGAGGTGGTAGGAAAAATTGTCTGCAGAACGCCACTCATACTTGCGCAAACATACGTACATACATGCACGCTCACTGACTGGAGCTCACATAAACATATGTGAACAATGTGGGACTGGGTATATATGCGCATCTGTGTCGTTGTGTACATATGCATGCATTTGGTTGGTGTATTCATTGTTGGATTGTGTAGTGAATATTTTTTGTGTCTGTTGTGCTGTCAACACACAGATCATTATTCTATTTTGTTTGCTGAATAATGTTTTCTTGTACACATGTATATGTTAGCTCTATCACTAATATTGAACACTTTCCATTAAGTACCACGCATATATATATATATATATATATATATATATATATATATATATATATATTCCAGGATCATTTTTCAACTTATTCAAGAGGATCTTCATCCTCTCTAACCTGCCCCACAGGTTTCACATACAATTTCATTTCCAAGTCTTCTTTCACTGCTCTTTGGACTGACATAGATGAAACTTGTCTCTCACTTGCCAAATATCTACTGAATTGAGTTGGATCTTTTCTAATAGTTCTCTTTAGATCTAAGTTGAAATGATTATCCCTCTTCTTAAGGTCATCTCTTAAACCAGTTTTTCTCTACTGTTCCCTCTTTTTTAAACTTATTTACCATTCTCTTGATGGTTTTTGAATGACCTTTAAAGATGGAAGCCAGAGTATGAATATTGGTACCATTACTGAAGGCCTGAATGATCTTTTTCCTCCCACAATTGCTCATTTGGGAAGACAGTGGGACTAACACAAAATGATTTTAACCTGTTCCCTTTCTACCTGAATAACTCAAAGGGTTTTTCAGTGATTCTTATGACAAATGGTGTTGAGAAGGCTAAACATCTGAAAACCAGGAAAAAAGAAACTCAATTAGTTTAGTGGTTTTTTAAAATCTTTTCTTAAATTTAACTTAGGAAATGTTTTGTTTGAATTTCTTTTTTCCATTTTATAAACAAAATGAAAAAAAAGAAAATCAATTATAATTTTTTCAAAATTTATTTTAAGAAAATTAGAAATTATAAAGTTTATTTTAAATATTTTGAAACAAACATTACTTACTTTCTGTGCCAAAAAATGCAGTTTAAAAATAAGACAAAGCAGGTCTTAAAATTTGGTGATGAGTGATGATTTCATCATGTATTGACAGCTTATGTAAGGGAAAGTTACCGTCTGGAAGGACAGAAGTGACATAATTATTTAGTTTTAAGTGAACTAACTTATTTACCTCTCTCTCTCTCGATTATATATATATATATATATATATATATATATATATATATATATATATATATACATATATATTATAAAAAAATTAAAATTAGGCTGGGGAGAGAGATAACATTTTCATAAGAAAGGTATCTAATTTATAGGTACCTTTCTTATGAAATTTTATCAGAAGTGTACATAAAATACTATAGTTTTATATACATTTATTACATTTTATTGTGTTATTTGTATTTCCATTAATTTTATTATTAATTTTGATATTTTATTCATGGGAAAAATGTCATAACTGAGATAATATAAAAATAAAATCATAAATTTCAGAAGATAGGTACCTAATACTTGTAGGTACCATTTTCAGTTGAAATTGAAAAATCAAATTAGCTTCTCTACATGTGTTTTGCACAAACAACTCGCAAAAGTAAAGGCTGTAACAGAAGGGAACAATGCTTAACTGAAATAATGTGATGCTTTGTTTTCATGCACGGTCTTCTGTATATTTGAATTACCGCCGTTTTATGGACAAAAGGGCCATGTAAAATTGGATTTTTAATACAATGGTGGTCCATAGATTGTAATAAGCTTTACAATTTATAATCTGTAAAGATAGATCTACTTAATAAAACCATTGACTAAACTGTAGACCATTTTCACTAATTTTAGAATATTTAACAACTTTAATGTAAAAATAATAAAATAAGAAATAGCAATTGTTTTAAAAATTCATTTATTATCAAAAAAGTTTCTTTGCTTTCAGACAATATTATCCATATTCATAAAAGCATTTGAAAGCATTTGAAATTAAATAATATCTTTGTTTTATTGAGTTTTGTATGTTACAATTCAGAGCTGATTTTCAGGTAGAGTTGGTCAGATTTAAAAAAAAAAAAAATGTTTTCCTCAAAGCATTGTGCTTTTAACTAATATAATCACTAAATTGAGCAGTATTGAATTTCTAGAGTTTTCTTAAAATTATTTATGGGAGGAGGTAATAAATGTAAAAAAAAAGTTTTTGCTGTGACTTTAAAAAAAGAAAACATATATCTGTATATTTCTGAGATGAGGTATTATGTACACTGTTTACATTATTTGAACTATTGTCCTCATCTTTGTTGCCATATTTATCAGAAAAAAAGCCAAAAAAAACATGCAATGATAACAGCAAAAATTGCCCTATGAGCACTGGTAAAAATGGTTGCTGAACACATTAAGTTTATAAATCCAAGAAATTCATGCACAGATGTCTTTAAGGACACATGGCACAGTGGATAAAGGCGTTAGTTAGATCCAGTGACAGGACCCAAAGAGTTGAGTTCAATAGTGGAGAACTTGGCGAGGCGAATTAACAGATAAATGATAACTGACATCCATTAGACATGGAACTAGAACAGTCTACCCCAGCGAGTGAAATAAAGGGTTCAGCTTGACATTCCAGCCATCTGAAGAAGGCTGGAGTGTATAACAACCAAAATGTTGTGATAAATATGGCAACAAAGATGAGGACAATAGTCCAAATAATGTAAATAGTATATTTATAATAATTTCCATCATTTGTGAATAGTTTCTGAAAGTTTCATTAACATTCAACAATTATTTTTATGTTTGCAAGATTTTCCAACTTAATGTCTGTCATACAAAAAAAATGCGCTAAAATTTTGTTATTTAGTAGTTCCACTGATACAAAGAGAAACAAGGTTTTTTTTTAATCAGAAGTTAGAATGTTCTGAAAAGAAGGAAAAAATTTTTAAAATAATTTAAAAAAATAATTTCTTTCCTCTTAATAACAACATAAACATTTAGATACTAAAATTTTGTTTTCATCAAGTTTGGGTTCTTTTTCTTTTAGCGATCTCCTGGAGGTACCAATGGTTTTTTTTTTTGGTTTTTTTTCTCCTAAATGCTAAGTTTTGAGTGATTTTTTTTTTTTTTTTTTTTTTTTTTTTTTACTGCATGGCATGCTCCTTCAGGGTATAGGCAATCATAATTTTAAACAAATTCCTTTTTCTTTATTATCACTGTATTGCTATTCATTCTTGGGAAAGATTGTGAAGTAGGTTCCCATTGCCTTCTTCACAGTTTGGAATTCAGTTTTCCTTCTTACACTATTTGCCATCCAAACCATAGCTTGTAGGAGAAGGGACACTTTATATCTTTTCAGTGTAAAAATGAATGCAGCAGACAGACAAACCTAGAATTTGAACTCTGCTTGCCAATTCTACTTCTGTATCAATATCTGTTAGATTGAGTAATATCAAAACTGAAGAAAGTAAAGATTTCTTAAGCTGTTCATACATTTTAATCAAATTTAATAGCCGGCTCAACATGCAATCCATTTCTTAATCTTTACTTGATCTTAATAACTCAGTTATTCTTTCTCTTATCATTGACGTGAGAATCCATCTCCATCTGTGGCCAAGCTGAGATGGTGGGGTAGGGATACAGATGTGCTGAATACAATAACAGCTAGTTCAACAATAGCTCTTCATTTTTATTAACAGACACTCCCATTCAATGAGTTTAAGCAAATGTTCTTGGCCTCTGAATCATGTCAGTGATTTTCTACCAAGAAGTTTTAGCTCTGAGAAATTGTTGGCAAGAATACACAACTTGTTTTGTGCTAACAAGAGAAAATTTATATACATAGAAATATATATATATATATATATATATATATATATATATATATATATATTTTTCAGTATGAAGCTTTAAATTCTGTTGTTTTACTTCCACTGAATTTAAAGAAAAAGTGTTATGTTTTCATTAAAGAGAAAATGAAAAAAAAAAACTGTTATGATATAAATAATTAAAAATATAAATTGAACAAATATTATAAAGATCTACCAAGAAAATGCAGAGTCATTTTAACTTGAATGAAATAAGTGATCTACCAAAAACAAAACAATAGCAGAACTTTATTTCTTCTATGATAGAAACCCTTCAATAAAATTATCCAATGTTTGGTTATTTGTTTAAATTTTGGGAAGTGAATGAGGCCTAGAATTTTTCACCATCCCATCATAGAAATAAAATTCTACTATGAATTTGTTTTTGGTAAATCCTTTATTTCATTTTATAACTTTCGTTTCTTTGATAAATTTCTTTGTAGCCGTCACACCAAAAAGGCCCTGCTGGAACAGGGGAGTCATCTCTTGTACAGGGCAGTCGTTTCTTGTCGTCCTGATGGCTCCCTCGGCCACAACTGCCAAAGCCTTCAAACACACTCATTTTATAGACCATGATGAAGCAGCCGATTGGTTGAGTGGGAGAGCTTTACATATGTGTAGGCTCACTCCACCAATTCTCCCTTCCTCCAACTGCTCTGCGACACCATACACATGCAATGCGTGGGCATTTTTGGGCATGATGTTGCCTATCTTGCTCACAACAGTCACACTCCTCCTTGATCTTAGGATCATACAAATGGCAGAGTGGTGCGGGTCGTTTTATCCTGCTACTTCATCTCAGTGGAGTGGGCACGGCTATCTCTTCAGTTGTACTTTCCTCTGCCGGATCGCCGAGTTGACCTCGTTCAAGGATGCCACTTGCACTTTCCGTTGAAGTTGTCTTTCTGCTGCATCTGACCCTTATACACAATAGAGGTTTCTTCATCTGAGGTAGTATCATGGCTGCTGGTAGTCTCCACCCCACACCCACGGCGAACATCTTTTACATGGCGTGGACTCCGTCTGCAAGGACTGAATGAGGGAAAATCGTCATTTTTCCCTTCTCGAACCTTGTTGTACACCACCCATGCGGTCTCTTCACCCAAACAACATCTCCTGTAGCATATGTTCCAGAACCTGCGATGTCAGGCGGTGGTGTGGTATTAATGCCCTTCACACGAGTGTCGTAGGTATAAATTAAGTTGGCTAGCACTGTTGAAGCAGTGGTGTCACATTATGCCAGTATACTGCCTCTATAAGAGAGCATTGTGTTTTCATGGTGATGCACTTTATCGTGCAGTGGGATCTTTCTACTATCCCATTCCCCAATGGTACGTGGGCGCATTGGTATCTTATCCGGATGCCCCATTCCTTTGCAAGTCTTGTGAATCTTTCCCCACAAAACACTGCAGCATATTCAGCAAGCAGTTCAATTGGCGGTCCTCTTTCAAAAAAGATTGTCTCCAACTGCCAAATGATATTGGTGGAGTCTTGTCACTGCAATGGCCTCCAAATGGCAAACCGACTAGGACCACAGTCTATCAGCATTAGGTAGTGCTGGCTCCCGAAATGGGTCACATCCATTCCCACTATGCTCCAACTGTCGCATACAGAAAGCCTGCCT